>JARHVA010000368.1:1412500-2012500 GCA_037957365.1 Torreya grandis
ATATGCCCATAAGATGAATGGGATGTGCAAATTTCAATCATGACTAGATGCATTGACCATTTTAGTTAACATGTTATTAAGAGTTTTGTTAGAGGCTTCTACCTATCCATTTTATTGAGGGTGATAGGATGAGGAGAAGCTTAACTTAATGCTGAAAGCATCACAAAGACCTTAGAATTTTTATTTCTTAAAATACTTACCATTGTTAGTGATAATCTTATGAGGAACACCAAAGTGGAAAATGATGTAATGGTTGATAAAATTAATAATCTTCTTCACTTTGGTTGAGACTAGAGGAATAACATCTACCCATTTGGTAAAGTATTCAATCGTAGTGATGAGAGAATGGTTTCACTACAAAGGATGGGTATTAATTTCACCAATAAGGTCTATAATCCATTTTGAAAAGGGATAAAAATTATTAGAAACATGAAGACTAAGGCTAGGTGCATGATGTAAATTGGCATGTTGTTGACACTTAACACACCTTTTCACATAATCATAGTAGTATTGGTTAAGGGTAGGCCAGTAATAGACAAGGAAAAGGATGTAATTAGTTAAAGTGAATCCATTAAAGTATCCTCCATATATTACATTATGCATTTCCTTGATAGTGTGGGAGGCTTCTTGACTATGTAGGCAATGAAAGAGGAGGCCATCGAAACCACATTTATAGAGAATACCTCCTAGTATGGTATAAAATGAGGTACTTTGGATAAATTCTCTTTGAGAATTCCTAGAAAGACCAAAAGGAGCTATGGTAAGGTTAAGATAGTCGAAGTTTTATTGATACCAAAGGTCAGGTTGGGTCTCTTCCACATTGAAAATGGTGGGAGAATCTCGTTTGACATAGGAAGGCTAGGTAAGTCTATGGATAAAAATAGATAAATTAGAGTCATAGGGTGAAGATGGGATCTAAGAGGTGAGGGAATCCATGGTGTCGATGAGCTTATTAATAGATCATGGGGTTGATTAGATGCAGTAGTGTTTAAATGATGTTAAGAGTTTGTCAACTATTTGTTTATACTATTTCAAAACATCATTATTACATTGGTAAGATCCATTAATTTTATTGACCACAAGTTATGAGTCACCAAAGATGTTATATTTTTAACTCTTATGGTTAAGGTAGTTTGAAGGCCCATGACTAGGGCTTCATACTCAACCATATTATTGGTACATGTAAAATCAACCTTTAAGGACAAAGGAAGAGGTTCACCATCAAATGAGATAAGGATGATACTTTCTCCCCCACTATGTTGACATTTTGATCTATCAAAGAACATGGTGACTTGATAGGTGAAGTCCACCTAAGAGAGGATCATGATGGACTCATCAGGGAACTCAAGAGGAGGAGGTTGGTTGTCTGCCAATGGTGCTTTAGCCAATTAGTTAGAAATGACTTTCCCCTTAATTGAATTTTGATTAAGGAACTTAAAGACAAACTCTACTAAAATCATAAGCCACTTGACCATATCTTAGTTTTGGTATGGCTTGGAGTGCATGTACTTGAGTGGGTCAGTATTAGTTATGACATAGGTTTTATGGTTAAGAAGGTAGTGGTGAAGTTTGGTGGCCACAAAGACTAAGGCTAAACAAATATTCTCAATATGGGTATACCGATTCTCATACTTTACAAGCATGTGGCTAATATATTAGATGACTTACTCTCTATGTTGTTCATCCCAATGAGTAAACATTGCCCTTAGGGAGTGGTTAGTGGTGGAGATATAAAGGTAGAAAGGTTGGTCATCCTTGGGAGGGGTAAGGATAGGTGGAGATAAAAGGTACTTTTTTATTGAATCAAAGGCCTTTTGATATTCACTATTCCGCTTAAAAGATACATCCTTATTTAGAAGGTGGTGGAAGGGTTGGTATCGGTCCATAAGTTGGGAGATGAAATGAAAAATGGATTGAAGCTTCCCCTGTAAACTATAGAGTTGCTTAAGTTTGATGGGAGTAGGCATGTCAAATATGTCTTTGATCTTGGTGGGATCAACCTCGATTCCCCAAAGGGAAATGATAAAGCCAAGGAGCTTTCTAGACAAAACCTCAAAAATGCATTTCTTAGGGTTATGTGTGCATGGTAATGAATAAGTAGCTTAAATATGATCTTGAGAATGGCCAAATTATCATTTAAGATTTTAGATTTTTTTAGAAGGTCATCCACATAGTCCTCTACAATCTTATGGATAAGATCATGGAAGATATAGGTCATAGACATTAGTAAGTTGTAATAGTATTAGTTAATTCGAAAGGTATGACTCGATAGTAGAAGGTCCCTTATAGGGTGGTGAAGGTGGTCTTGTGTTGATCTTCAAGGGAAATTAGGATCTAATTATAACTTGAGAATCCATCCATGAGAGATACCATATTGTGTTTGAATGTAAGATCAATTAGCTGATCGATTCTCACTAGAGGAAAATCATCTTTAGGGTAAGCAATGTTGAGGTCACAAAAGTCCACACAAATGTGTAGTCCCCCTATGGCTTTGGTGATAGGTAAAATATTTGATACCCATTGAGGACAGTCAATGGGTTGAATGAAATTGATATATAGAATATGGTAAAGCACTTCTTTGATGATAAAGGCTATATGAGGGTGCGTGCATCAAAGTTTCTACTTGACAGGCTTGGTGTCATGGTTGGTGACTTTTTTATAGGTAGCAATGGTGGGGTTAATTCTAGGGATGTTGTTATAAGACCAATACAATATGATGTTTTGGTCTTATAAGAAAAAGAGTAAGTCTCAAATTTCCTTAGAATTTAATGATTGACAAATTTTGATAATGTGAGGGTTCTCTAGAGTACCCAAGTTGATATCCATGGTGGATTCATTAAACATGCTCAAAGTCTTGGGAGGAATGGATTTATAGATGGAAGCATCTAGGGAAACAAGGTAGGTGAGAATGTAATTATCATCTTGGTATTAAATAGTATTAATGATAAGGGAGTCCTTTCCTATCATCTCAAGATGGGTCAAAGGGATGGTTATGGTTTCCCTTTCATTTTGATAAGTTAGGGGTCTAAGGCTAATCATGTTGATGAAAAAAAAGTTAGATGGAATGATTTCATCATCCTCACATGTAGGTGGGGGAGAGGTTGGTGAGTAAGGGATGTCTTCTTCAATAATGGTGACAGTATGTGGTTTGGCTTTCTTCTTGTTGGGTAGGATGAAAATACAACCATTTTTCTCATGAGGCTTTCTAGTTTCAATGGAAATAAAATCATGTGGGCTATGCTCATATCATCTAAGACCAAATCCTTTCCAAACACCCCTATGGAGGTATGTCTTGGAAAAGCTTGGTTTATCTAAGATAAACTGGCGGTAAATGGTTGAGGTGAAAGAGAGGTGGTAGAAGTGCTAATGGGTTTGTCGAGTCTCCCATAGACAAAATGGGTTTGAAAATGGGAAGGTCCAAAAGGAATAATTGTTATAACATTGGGGTCATATCCCAAGTGGTTAGTAAGTTTCCCATACTCATGAGGAGTAGGGAAGGCATCAAGGGATAAAAGGTGATATTCCACTAGTGAAAGGTAGTATAATGTTGATTCCAAAGAGTCTAAGGTAGGGATTTAATCAGAGGAGATGGATGAGCTAGTGGATGCCTCATTGGTAGAGGGAGGTAAGGATTCCTCTTTCATGGTGTAGGTCTTGTACTTATTTAAAGAGGGTGTGTTAGAAAGGGTTAAGAGGATGTTGTTGGGTTAGTTGGTCATGTTGCATATGAAAAGGTGATCAGGTTAGTTTAGATGGTGATGACCTATCCTTCATGCTCAAATTTAATACAATGATGAAGGGTAGAGGGGATGAAACCCATGGAGTGGATCTAAGGTTATCCCAACAAAAAATTATATTGGATTTCACCTTCCACTACATATAAGAGTTTGGGGAGTGTGTGAGGCCCTACATAGATATGAAGAATAATAGTTCCCAAAGAGTGGTCATGGTGTCATTAAAGGATTAGAGGATGATCAAGGTTTCAAAAATGACATTGTCTGGAGGGTTGAGTTGGTTATAGGCATGGGAGAAGATGATATTAATACTAGCTCCCCCATCAACCATGACCCATTTGATGCAAGTTTGGTTGAAGTAAGAAATAATAAAGAGAGGGGGGTCTAGGTCATCTAGATGGATAAAAGGTATTTATGAATCCTTGAAGGTGACAAGGTTTTAAATTTGGAGAGCACTAACAAAAGCTAACAGAGGTTGAGGGTCTTTAGGTTATACCTCTATCAATTGCAATGCCTTTATCATTACTTGGTGATGATGAGGTGAAGTAGAAATAAGCTCATATAAGCTCATCTTCACCAGGGTCTAGTGAAGTTATTGAACACCACTTTCTTGATGGATTTAGAGGGGTTAGATTGGGAGGCACCTAAGATAGATACCTTGGGTTTGGTTGAATGTGAAGTTTTTTGGTTTTGGTTTGGTTGGGAGGTATAAGATGGGTATGTCCATGGGATGGACACTTTGGCCTTCCCCTTATCCTTTTTTTGTGCTCTTATGACCATATAAATGATGTGGATAAAGGGATGAATTGGGGTAGGAGATTTGTTTGATTCCTCATCACTCTGAGGTATGAGTGGGGGAAGAGGTAGGTTTTGGATAGTGGTTGTTGGTCATTAGATTGGTAATGTGCTTGTGAGAGGTTCATCTATTAATAGATAATCCTCATCATAGAGCTAATGGATAATGGTTTAGAGAGATTTGTAGTTATCCATGTCATAACCTAGTGTCCTATGATAGGAACACACTTGGTGGTCATTATACCAAAAAAAAATTGAACTAAGAGGGTTGAATGACTTGATATGGGATAAGGTCAAAAAAGAATCTTGTAGTAACCTTTAAAAAATGGTAGAGTAGGATTCAGCTAAAGGTGGAGAGGGTTTAGGGGTTTTGGTATTGGTTGGTAAGGTGGGAGTCCTTTTGGGAGTGGGTTTGGTGATGAAATGTTTGAGTGAGGTCATGTGTTTGGTTGATGGTCTTGGTTTTGGTAAGGAAAATGTTGATAAAGTAGAGAGAGGAGGTTTCAAGGTAGGTAGCTTGTTCATTGTTGGTTTGGTGAATATAGGTGTGTCAAAAAGCAAGTGTGCTAGTGTGACCAATAGTGGTAGTTGGTTCTTGGTTGGGATAACTAGATTTATAATCAAAGAGGAGGGATGAGGTCATAATATGGAGGGAAGGGTGGAGGGAGGTAGGGATTTGGTCCTCTATCCTTTTGGTGTTTCTACTCCCTTAGTTGATTTGGATTGGCACTTGGTTATTTGGTTTGGTGAGGTAAGCTCTACCTTCACATATGGGTGATTAAGACTCTATGTAGGGATGGTGCCAAGGTTCTTGGTGGGCTTAGATAGTTTGGTTGGAGAAGATGATTTGGTTTCTTAAGGTTTAGGTGCCTTGGATGGCTGAGGAATTATTGGGCTGGTAAAGGCTTTCATCGATTTAGTTAGTAAGATAGGGGTTTGGATAATGGAAGGGATAGGTTGGTCTAATAAATTTGTGGTTAGAGGTTATTTATTGGTGATATAAGGTAGCCCTAATTTCTACTATAATGTGGCTCAATCCATGTTGAGGTTGGAGATGAATTCCAATTTTTATACTAACCTAGACAATGGTTTATAGGCTAGTTTTATCCCCTGGATAGAGGACCTAAAAGATCATAGGTTGAGATAGAGGGATGATAACCTCATCCTTTTCCTCAATCAAAGGATGTTATGTTTGAATGGGTGAATCCTCTATGGGAGGTGTAAACATGGGGGCTTCCTCTTTGGGAATGATCTCTAAAGGGGTTTTAAGTTGCTTAGTGGTTAAGTGAGAAGGTAAAATGGGTGCTTGTTTTGGTATGTTGGTCAAAGGAGGGGTTAATGACTCCAATACCTTAATAAGTGGAGAGGATGTGGAAAAGATAGGTTAGGTGGTATATTCTTTAGTGATGAGTGTGCTGAGAACCAAGTTAATAGTATGGGCATTTTGAGAACACTCAACGGTGTTGCTCTCATTTTTAGTAGGTGTATAGTTAGGGAAAGATTGCCTAAAGATGTCAAGGACTTAGTTTTGAGATACATTGGGGTTGTCCAACACAAGATCCCCCTTGTCAATGAGATATTAGACAACACTATTGAAGGTGTTACACCTACTAACACCATGCTCTACTACCCAATGGAAAGCACATAGATCATTCTCATTATACCAACTAGGTGCAAGATGAGAAGAATAAAATTGATGAGGTGGTTTGATAGGAAGAAGTTTATGATATTATATTTCAATAAATTCTTTAGGATAGAATCATAAGATTCTACGAATGGAGAAAATTTCTTTTGGGTGTTCTAGTTTTGGTTCCTCATGTTTTGCTTTAAAGAAACAAAAGAATTTGGTTGCTTGGTAGATGATGGAAAATCAGATTTAAGTACAACTATGTTTTTAGTTCCCTTTGTTTTGGTCCTAATATTGGCTTGGTTGTTCAATTTAAAGGAAGAAGTCTCATTTGGTCTTGTAAGTAGAGTTATTGTTTTTAAGTTTTATCTTTCTTTCATCGATGTCTTGGCTCTCTAATTTATGCACCATGGTAAAATCCTCATCAAAGGTTTAGAATCTCTAAACATGCAATGTGGAAGAGATATGCTTGGCACATGCCTAAGTAAAGAGTTCAATCAATTTGGACTAGGGCAATGAAAAGGAGAGTTGGTTGATTAGACTCCTCTAATGAGATATAAAATTAGTAGTATAATCATCATCAAATTTTTGGATGGAGTAGAGGCCGATGACAGAAACCTTCTTGGATATATTTATCAAAAAGTGATCTAATAAATTTTGAGCTAGCTAGGTGAAGGAGAAGGAGTGTTTGGTTATGTCACTATACTAATCCAATGTCAGTCCCAACAAAGACATAGGAAAAGTATGGAGAAGGAGGGCATCATCATAGGCAATCAAATAACATGAGTGCCTAAATGCCTAGAGGTGCTATTGAGGATCTTCCTTACTCTAAAACTTGGAAAACTTAAGAAGTTCCCACTGTGGAGGATACAGTCGGATAGGAATAGATGGGTGAATGGGTTCATTAAAGATCTAATCATATGATAAGACATTGTGAGCTCTAGAAATGGATTACTCTAAGGTAGTCATCTTATTCATGAGGTCTACTTAGGGTTATGCACCCAGATGGTTGTAAGGTGCATATTATGGTTGGGGTTGAGTGACATATATTGATATACAAACACCTATAGTTGGGTGGAATATATGTAAGGGTATGTGGATGTGGGTGATTAGATAGTAGGTAGAGTTACATGCCCTTGTGGGTTAGGGATGTAACCTAGGTTTGGTGTAATGGACACCTGTTGGGTAGGAGCGGTGGTTAGGTTAGTGACCAAAGGAAGGGTAGTGACCTTTGTGCTAATTAGGGGTAAGGTAGAAGTTATAGGCACACCAATACTTTAAAGTGAGGCATTGGTCAAAGGAGGATTGACAATGCTAGTGGTAGGTACTCCCATGGTGAGGAGAGTATATGTGGGTAATTTTTTGGTTGTTCCTAAGGTGGAGGAATTATTGGTAGGGGTATAAGGTATAAGGGTGTTCATATGATGGGAAAGTTGGTTTTCTACATTAGTATCAAAGGGATTGTTGGTGGATGAGGAAGACTGAGTAGCCAATGGTTGGGTGGTAACCATGGAATTAAAGGTGTTTCCCATGAGGTGGGAAGGCATGCCATAAGGTTGGCCATAGGTTGAAATAAAGAAAGGGTACGGTGAGCCATAGTGTTAAGGTAGTGTTGAAGGGTCACAGGGTTGTTATATAAGAAGGTGGAAAAGTTTGCATCTCCTTAGGTAACTACTCTAGGAAAGGGAGGACTTCCCAAAGGATGAGGAGAGTTTGTTGGTTTAGAGATGTATTTCATAGGTGAGGAGGTAGAAGAGGTCAATTGGTTTGGTGATGGGTTTTTTTCTACTAATTTCTTTCACTGTTGGTGAGTTAGAACCATCTAAGGTAAGGGAGAGAGAATGTACAAACAATCTCACCACTCAAATGGAAAGAAGATAAGAAATGATCAATAAAATAAATCACACTATAAAAATCACATTACGTCCTAAAGGTTCTTTTTTTTTAAAAATCACACTCTAAAAAGCATGTTAGGTCCTAAAGGTTCTTTTCAGTCTCTCTTTTGTCTTATGCCTTAAGCTTTCAAGAATTTGTGTGACTAAAGTTGGCTTATATAATGTGTACTTGAAAGGAAGTCTATGATTGGTTTCAAGTTGTTTAGGTGCTCAAAATGAATATGTATTAGAAATCAGTATGTGGCTTGGTATTGGGGCCTACCCCCTTACTTCACACATCACAGTGATAAGGGTGTCAGGTGCTTAGCCAAGATATACTAATTTCTAGAGTTTATACTCAACTAGAGAGCTAATTTGATTCTCCCCTTGGTAATGACCTCCAAGTAGGATTGTTGATAAAGGGGTAAGGTGACTGCTAGGTGATGAAATCTTAGTCTTGCCTTGTCTCAAGTTTGTTTGATGTTTAATTGATGAAAGTGATTTGGTTTAGTGTGTATAATAAAAGTGATGCTACGATATAATTACTATGCTTTAAGTTAAACTATGTGAGCTAAAATTGAAAGCAAACAATGTATGCACTTGATTTTAAACCCAAAATAAATTTTAGTTTTGTTAATGAGCATAGATAGAGAGAAGAGCATATAGATACAAAGAAATGAAACCTAAAGTAAAGACTCAAGGTCCCATTAGGCATGTCAAAATGTTTCAGTGAATCTAAACATATATTTTGAAAAGGAAAGAAGAAGAAGAAACTAAATATGGGTATGATTGGTAAACCTATTTGGTTATGCATGCATTAAATCAAATGATTGTGAAGAACTCCTATTTGTCTTGGGAGGATGACCTAAAAATAATATATAACTAAAGAAAATGGTTGGTTAGATAGATAGTTGAGTCAATTTCCTAGAACTAGCTAGATCCTAGAATCAATAGCTTCTTTAGGGGATATCAATCCACACATTTTAAATAATTAATTTTATAAAATAGAATAGAAGGTACTTGCATAATAATCAAAATGTATTGCAATTGAACACAATAAATGCTTATTTTAAAAAATAGACTAAAAATGGTTGATATGACAATAACAAAGTTACTACTAATGCTAAATAGCTTGTGCTTGTTTCAAAAAATCAAGTAGGAATCTGTGAATAGGTAGGGACATAGAAAATCAGATTTGGTTGAGGGTAGGTAGGTGGAAATAGGTTGTTGGAATTTCCTACCATAGTGATTGTTGGTGGTTGATGTGACTGTCGACAATTAAAGTGACCATCAATGATCAAGGTGACCATCAGTAGTTAGATAGACCATCAATAGTTGAGGCAATTATCAATGGTTATTGTGTGTAGGTCTGTGTTGGTAAATGGTTAGATTGATGGGGTCACAAAGTTGGATTCTAAGAGATGGGTTGGTGTTGGGCTAAGTGCAAAAGGAAAATAAAGTAATTGAATATCAAAAAATAAATACTTATATTGTAAAAGGTTGATCAGGGGGATGCTTGAGGTGGTTAAATCATTGGTGGAGTCTAATATGATTTTGGTAGAGTAATGGTACTTGATTCTTTGGTAGAGTGGTGATGTGATGGCTAGATCACTAGATTGTTGATGATGATTGACTTGCAAAAAAAAAGAACTCTAGATACACAAGCTCTTGATAATAATTTTAGATCCATTTCTCCTTGCTCCTCTCTTCTTATAGGCAAGCAAGGAGAGTTAAAACAAGGCATTAATTGGGTCTTCTAATTATAACTCGTACATGTAATAGCTTGCACATGGATTTAGATGAGTTATTTTTTAGAAAAGCAAGGTGGGTGAGTCACATGTTGGTGGTTAAGGAGGTGTACCCTAACTATCAGTGGTTAAAGGTGAAGGTAAAAGGGTGGATAAAAGGTAGGTTAAGTTAGTCAGTAAAATTGACCATGGTTAGGATCGGTTAGGGGTCAAAGGGAATTCTGACATTCAGAATTGGGTGTGCAGATTTCTAGTGTCTACACTTATAATGCTTATGAGCCATTTAAGTTTTAAATGTAAATGGTTGGGTATAATTAATCTTAACATAAATTTTATAAAAAACATTATTATATTTTTGTTAGCCCAGTGGGGTGTAACACAACAATTTACACTCAATAATAATATAATCTCAATATCTTATCCCTCTCAATAGACATAACTATATAATGTGGATCAATTAAAGTTTCATTACACTTAATGCTATTAAGTTTGTATATAATGCACTATTATCTATGGAGAATGGTCATATCTTATAGTATTCTCAACTTATGTTCTTGATCCTAACCTATCATAGTTCTAATTTTCTCTATTTATCACTCGCAGATATCAGTCACAATCAACTTGGAAAAGTCTATAATCAATAGACATGACTAGCCTACATTATTGTCCAAGGAGTGCAAACCTATCTAGAAGCACCTTCAAATTTTTTCTTGATTCTAAGTAATTCAGTTCTCTCTTATAATGATTGACATTGTCAAACTTAAAAAATATTCAATAAAAATCTAGATCAGAGCTAAATATATTCCTTAGTATTTTTAAAAATAACATATTTCCATATTTAACAAGTTGTAAATTAGAATTATTAATAATCGTACATCTTTAGCATTCTAATTCTCTCTCAATTTTTATACCTATTAAAAAAAAATTAATTATTAAATCAAAAATAGGGTAAAACATATTTATGAACCCATGGATTTTTTGTAATTTACTTTTCTTATTTTTGTGCTAGTGTTTAGATTTTTTATTGATTTTCCTTATACAAAAATATTTTATTATAAATTGGTTTTCCATTTTTTATTTTTTATTAATTTTATAACTATGTTATATTAATTGTAAAACTTAGGAGATATCATTATGGGAATAAAATTATTTAGTTTTTATTGAGCCATAGTGTGAAGGGTGTTGTGACCAACACATCCCATTTATTTTGAGAAATAAAGACCCTAAGTTACCATATAATTTTTATAAATTTAAGTTTAGATCTATAAGAAACTTATGCATAAGTTATTTTCTAAAAAATGGAATTGATTTTAAGTCTTATGATCTTTTCTCCCTTTGGTGTTTGTGAATTTTCACTAAGGATATATTTTAAATTGATCACACTACTTTAATGTTTTCATGAGTTTATTACAAGAATAAGTTTGGTTTTCTTATATTTTCAAATGATTTATAATCATTTTTTTGGGAACTAATATTATTTTGGTTGAGAAAGCATTAATTTCATAGCTTTTTATGAAAATATATATCCCACAGTCCCACACTCATGCAATCCCATGATTCGTCGTACTCCCATAGTGGTTTTTTTATTGGTATATTTTTCTTTTCTTGTGATTATTTTTGGAATAACTAAACTCTTTTTAGAAACTCTATGGGTATCCCATACTTAATGAAAAAAGTGTATGATTCTGATACTTTTTAATTAATTAATATAGATCACCTGTCTACCTACATACTCTTTCACTCCCATAATTCTTAGAACCTAGTTGAATAATTGTATGATGTGGGAGGACTATAAAATTCAATATAAGTATCATTATTTATCATCCACCCATAAAATGTGTACATCTGATATCTTTCCAATGAAACATGGAGAAATATTTGTTAATTATGGGGTTCAAGTCAGTAATTAAGCACATTTGGTAGGTAATTTTTACTACCTAATTGTGATGATTACAAGTGAATGTACATGATTGACACACTCATAGAAATATATAATTGATATAACTATTCTCTAGGGACATCATGGTTTACAGGTGATGACACATGGACATGGGAAATTACATCAAGGATCTTTAAGACAAAATTAAATATTTTAAAAAATAAAGTAGTAATAGAAAATTAACTATTTAAAATAAGGTCATAAACTTATATTTAATATAAACGTTCATGAAATATAATCAGCATCACACTTATAGATGTGTCTAAAAAAACTTCAAATAAAAAATCAAACCTCTGTTACAATAACTAGAGACCAAAAGAACATGTTCAATCTGATGACTCAAAACTCTAAATTATTGTTCAAAGTATCTTGTAGTTTTTCACTTTATTCATGAGGATCCTTACACTAATATCTATAATGCTCATGAATCCTTCTAATTTTGGGCATACTCAATAATTCATAAACACAAAATTCATGTTTGGTATAGTGAAGTACAAACATTAAAACAAGGTATTTAAATATTTAGAGGAGATGTAGAAGGTCCTAGAAAATGTTAGTTCCACCCATGATATGATTGAATTATCGAAGGATACACTATCTATCCAACAGTCAAGGATCCATAAAGTGAAAACAAAACTAGAGGTATTTTTGTTAGGGGGCTTCTTTTATAATTTATTCATGCACTTTGAATGTAAAAATGATTTAATTCATTTTAATAATAGAAAGTATAAAATTTATGTAGTCTCAGTTTTGGCCTATAATAACTACTACCACCTCTTAGATCCCAACATGCCATATGATTTAGACGTTATCATGGAATGGATTTAAACCCAAAATGTTATGGAGAATCTAAGGGATTTAGTCCAAAGATTTTAGTCTCTAGGTGAACCATGAGGTCATCTAACCCTATACCATCAAGATATTTAGAGAAGAAATATAAATGGGGATAAAAATACTAAATATATTATTTAGTGGCAATGACAATAAATATGTCAAAAAAGTATGGGTACCCCTACTTAGTTTGATTATATATGAGAAGCAAAAATACCTACACTAGGAGGCATTATAACCTTTAACTTGGCCCAACATGTGTTAAGGGTAAGAAACATATGAATTTTTTACATGATGTCCTACTTGGTGGATCTCTATTATTCTATGGTCCCATTCCAATGCCATTAATTTATATTGCACACCCTCCAACCATCTAGTTCCCTTGGTTTATTCCAAGTTGTATATCCACCATATTAGGGTAAACATTAAGGATATTTGCATCACTTCTACCTACCCTTGTACTTGGTTCTCAATGAGATAAGAATGCCAAGATTATTAGATCAAATGATGGAATTAATTATAAATATTGGATACTAATGGTATTACCAATACTTCATAGTGGTTAGGATTGAGATATTTCACATGTCCCCTCTTAAGTTTCCTTACTATCTACTATACCAGGTAGCAAAGTAGTAGATCTTATACTAATAAGTAAATGATGTGGAAAGCCATTGTAAGAGTAGGAGGTAGGATCCCTACTTACATCTATCTCTCAAGATTGGAAAAAGTGATTGAAATAGCTTCACATTCACATCAACTATGTCTATTTTATAGATAATCCTTTAGTGTTATATAATTTCATGAGAGCTTGTAGTGGGGACCTTAGGGAAGAGTCCAAAGACATGTATGCATTAAGGATCGATCTCAATATCACTTTCAACCATGAGCCTCATGATTTTGATAGGTTATATTTGAACCCCACATTTGGAAATGAGGTGATAGAGAAGTTGAAGGCTATAAGACAATTAGAACCTCAAGAACATAAGGGATAATTACTAGAATAAAGTCCTGACACATGCCTCCCACTAGATTATATGCCTATAACTAATAAAATATTAATGAGTATTATATTTTAAGATCTCTCTTTGGCTACTCCATCTTCTTCATCAAGTGTTTACATTGATTCCCAAGGGGATATTTCTCAGGTAACAAGACCTATGCCCATACATATTATTTATATTGAAATTTATTTTAAGTCTCAACATAGCTCAATTTTTTCTCAGCCATTTATGTCACCTAATCCATAGACTCTCACTTATTTACTTCCCATTTCTTAAATATTTTCCACCCAAACTATTATATTATTCATATATATACTTTGAGTAACCTTGCATCTTTTAGTTCACATGTATCCTCTAGCTCCCATGTTTATACTCCTCCCTTAGCCTCTATTATTACTCCACTTAGCTTCACAAGGACCTATGAATTCACATGATATTACACTAAGAATATAAATATGACACAAACTAATCAAAATTTTCCTACCACAAGTGACATTTTCCAAATATCTATCCAAATGCCTAGACTGATTCTAATTACCCAACCCATTATCCTAGTGCCCGCTCATCTTGAAAGCCCTATTGGACTTTTCAATCACCATTTATTTCCATAATTTATTATGTTAAATTACATAAGTTATTTAAATTTATTTTCATCCTTTAATTAGTGTCAATATTCTTAGTGAATTCATGTTGAGGTCATATTAAGTTTTTCCATTAGTCTAGGAGGTTAATTACAAAAATTAAGTATTTATTGTTCCTTTTATATGTTTTAAGACTTTTTTGAAAAATTTAATGTTATTTTGACAAAATTAAGGTTTATTTTTATTATATATATCCCATTAATTTATTCCATAGAGAGTCTTATTTGATTTTTGGTCCTCATAACCACTTCTTCGTTGACCATCTTAAGCTTTTAAAGCATGTCAAAGCATGGCTAAAGGAAATTAAAGGTAAATTTGAAGATAAATGAAGGATGTTACATGTTTTGAGGTGAATAATAATTTTAATAAATTTAATTAAGGATTTGGATATATTATTCATGCATCTATTTCAGTTTTGAAGATCTTTTAGTGCTCCAACTCATATGCAAGGATGTAGGTGCAGTTTTCATGTATTTTCAAAGGTAAAAGATTAGTTTTTTATTCATTTCCAGGTGGATTAAGTATTATTCATGGATTTATAATATTAATTATTTTTATTAGACATTTTTTATTTGTTAATAACTTAAACTATGCTTGAATTATTCTAAGATAGCTCAAATGTCCCTCAATTTTGATTTTTAAGATTAAAATTACCCCAAATTCAATGTGGCAACTTGATGGAGAGTTTGCATGGATAAAAATGGTTTATAAGATGTTTTAATAGGTTTATTACTCTAATATAATGTCTTTTAGTCACAAAAATAATGTTAGGTCTTTATGAACAATTTTTAAGAAGCAAGATTACTCCAAAACCCTTCGAAACCCTATCTAGGAAGCATAACCATTACAAATTTGAAATTTTGAAGTTTTTTAAAGATTTATAAAGCATGAATCATTATTTTTATTCCATATTCAGGATATAAATACACCTTAAACCAATTTATAATCATTATCAAAGGTTTTATACCTAAAAAATGGACTTAGATAATAAACATGCATGAAAAATGAGCACTTAAAAGCCTACAGACCTAAAAGTACATTTTTAGAGTGTTTTTGAAATTTAACATGAAATTTAAATGATTTTAAGATTTATATTGGGTCCATATAGTAATTTTTAAAAAATATCTCTTTATACCATGTATATATAAAAATATTAAAAAACTACCAAACTGGCATGCTTACTACTATGAGGGAGCCTAAAAACACAAAAAAGATCATAATTTGAGTTCTATTGATCCAAAAGCTTTGAAATTTAAAAAAATAATGGGAGGAAATATTTTATAACTTTTTATGGTGATATAATATCTATATAGTCCCTAATGAGAGATAAAAGTCAAAGTTACATGCATGTGCATGCAAAAGAAGTGAAAACTAGTTCTCAAGAAGGCTAAAAGTGCTATAACTTAGGTTTTATTTATATAAATTCATTGAAAATTTGTATGGATTGTTACAATTTCATATAAATGAAATAAATTATTTTCAAACCTTTTTAATCCATTTATGAAGGAATTAAAGAAGAGAGATCTCTATCTCAAGAGTTTCTCAAAGACTAATGGAGTTCACAGCTACAAATTTGAACTAAGTCATCATCAAGATCCATGAAGGACATTGTATAAGACTCAAAGTATATTATATCAGGTATATGTTTCATGATTTAACATGTACTTAGAGTTTTTTAGGTCTTAAATCATGCTCATGTAAATTTCATTACCAAATAAAAATGTGAACATGGTCAAAAAGTCATCAAATGAGAAGTTGAAGTTGTGCATTATCAATGCACCATCATAATTTACATTAAAAATAAGACCTAAACAAACTCAATAATATAATATATTCCCTCTACACTAAAATCAAGGAGAATAAGTTGTTGAGATCAACATGCCCCATTTTCTTAAAAATGGGGACCCTATGAAATTTTGGGCCATTCACCCTATGACATACCTTACCATTGATTCCACATGTTATAAAACCCTTTGTATGATTTTAAAATTTTAAAATTCATGTTAGTCCATGGAAAATATTAATGTGTATCTTTTTAAAATGTTTTTTTAATGTTTAGTTCATTGATTTTCTAATGATCTAATTTGTTTCAAAGTGATCTTACAAAGGGTTACAATTCAAAAAAACCAAGGTATGGTCCCTAATACATAATCAAAATTACTTAATTAAGGTTGATGAATCATGGTATTACTTTATCTATGTCAAAAATCATATTCAATACTATGATTTACCTTGATTTTAAGTTTTGGAAAAGGGTCCAAGTCAAATTTCATATTTAAGGTTTATGAATTTAGACTTACCCCTTTTTATTTATCATATATTTTTATAACTTTCTCATTCTCTCCTTTATGCATAAACTTGATGCCAACTCAACCTCATGAACATGCAACAATATCACATGCATTGGTCATTTGATTATATAAATTTTGTGGCATAGTCACACATATTTTATCCTCTAAAAATATCTACAACCTAGTGATCAAATATTAGCATGCCATTTGGTAACCAATCACAACATTTCAAGTTTAAAGAAAAGTTACAAAAGTTCCATGACCCAATGATCCAATCATATCAAGCCACTTGGCATCCACTCATGATATTCTAAGGATATTAATATTTTCTCAAGTCTAATGACCTAAAAACCTAATTGGAATGTGTTAATTATCATTCAATCACTACATTTTAACCTATAAATAAGAGTGACCAATTAGGGTGCACTGTATGGAGCCAAATCATAGATTTTTGAGACCCCAATTAATTTTTAGAGTCTTATGAAAAAGTGATCCAATTACATCATACCACTTGGCACTCATTCGCACCATTTGCCCCTATAGCTAAGGTCCAATGTTCACTATCTCAATACTATGAGTGCATGACATGGTGGTATATATCACTTAGTCACTCAATCTTAGATAGATGTATAATATGTGGAGGCCATCTAGTAGATAGAACCAATAAGATAATGACATGTGAACCCCTTGCCTCATAGTACTATCATGATTAAAGGAAATTGTAAAACTTAGTGAAAAGTGATCCAATCAAAACATGACATGTGGCTAAGTGTCACAATATTTGAGTCCATCAAAAAAATTATATAACAAAGTCACATAACAACATGAGACAATTAGAGCTTACCACTTGGCAAGTTAGTAGAGGTCCCAAGGCCATGTTAACCCAAAACAAAAGGGATCAAGCTATGTAACATCAAAAGGAAGATCAATCCAATTAGAGGGTGACACTTGGTAGAATATCAAACAACCCACTTGGATAGAACAATATTCTAAATAAAAGGTTGAAGTGCACAAAAAGTCACCCAGTGTCAAACATGTGTCAAATATGATACTTAGGTGGCATATAGTTGTACATAAGGAATCGATTATTGGTGCAAATTAAATGCTAATGGGGCTTATTTCAATGGTTATAAATCCAAGTCACCTCAAGAGAAAAGTCAAGCCTATAATAAAAATACATGTGGATAAGCCAAAAATAGTTATTGGCTAATTTTTAAAAGTGTATTTTTGAAGCCATTAAAACAAAACTAAAGATCCACCCAGGATTTAAGCTAAAGTAAGTTAAAGATACTTACCATTTATGACATGTATCTTCTAGTCCAAAATTATAAAAAATATATTTTAAAGCTTGTTGTCTTGAGGCTTTACATTCACCTTTGGTATCTACTAGATAAATCCAAAGTGTTTTATGTTATTTGTTAAAGATATTATGTATTATTTTGACATCAAGATAAGCTAAAATCTCACTAATCAAAAATTTAGAAACCATGGCCAAAGTAGGAACATCCAAAGCCACCAATCTAGAGCAAGTTCTATTTCTCTATTTGTATGAAATGAACATCATCTTTTAGGACACCAATTTCAATTCCATTATGTTATCCACTGAAGATAAGAATTACAATGATTTATTTTACCATGTGGAGAACACTCTAGATAGGGATAGTGATGATGAAGAAGACCCCAGTGTTGTATAAGACAGGTTGGATATCTTGGCATTCAAGTATACAATATTTCACAAGGCTACATCTAACCTAGAGGTAATACCCTGTGTGGACTTAGTCTACCAAACATTTATTCAATCTAGGTGTGTAGACAATATGATTAAGTCTTTCAATTTGGGTAGTGACATTAATTTCATAGCTAGGCTAGCTTTTTAAGCTTATTATGGTTTGCCCAAACTATATATTATTTACAATCAATAAATTATCACCCAATGGATTAAAACACATAACATCAGAGAATTTTTGAGGGACTAGGCAAAAATATGGGGAGGTTCATTTTCAAATCCAAGATTAATGAGATCCCCATTACCTAAATTAGGTAGGGTTAAGGATTGCAATGGAAATGATGAATAGGTTGTATGGGGTTGAATACACAAGACACATAAATGAGAAGTGGGTTATACTTCTATCTATGATCATAAATGATGCCTAAACTCCCCCTTTAAGGGAAATAATATCTTGCAACTTGGCAACCTAGAATAAGAAGGTCATGGAAAATCAAGGAGATAATTTATATATTATGTCCTACTTGGTTGATGTCATCTATGCTACTCAAAATTTCCCCCAATTAACCAATTAAGATTTGAACCTAAAGTGGACCATGCCTCGTGTCTTCTAAAAGGTGAAAATTTACAATTATAATCAAGATATGCAAATAATTACCAATTATTTATACCTAATTGTATATAGGGCCATCTATGAGAGGCCCATGCCTAGGTTATTTGAATAAATTAGGACAACACTCAACACAATGGGAGCATACTAGTATTATCCATCCTTTAGGCTACCTACCATAGTCATAGACAAGCTTGATGAATAATAGATTACCTTCCAGATACTCATAGGGATAGATAGATTGTCCAAGAATAATAAAAGAGGATTGGTTCATTCTCAATTATCCAACATTGGTCAAATCAAAATTGAGAAATTGAACTTAGTCATGTCTACCACCAAGAAAAGTTCCAACTTTGGTTTAAAAAAGTATACCAATAGGGAATGGGACCCTGCACATTTAATATTCAATCACTATGTCAAACACAGGGCAGCCTTGAGCATTACATACCATCATCAACCTATCGATGAAGATACATTCTACCTCAATGAAGACAATGACATAAAGGTAAAATAGATATTGAAAGTTGTTAATATCCAACAATTAAAAGAGAGGCTAGATGATGTGGGTTTTTACCAAGTTTTGAAACATCAGGACACTCAAGTAAGATCATCAAAATTTGTAGTCCATATTACTAGTGTTGAATAAGAAAGGTCGATTGACCCATAACTTAGTTGGATAATACTACAGGAATTATCTCTTACTTTAGAGAAATGAGGGGATTGTATAGGAAAACATGTTGGGTAGGATTCTACTTTGATATCATCATCTAGTAATCTATCCCAAGTATAAAGTACCACCTTAGTGTAGGGAGGACCTTCATTATAGGTATTAGTTACATCTACACTAGTACCAATAACTTTAGCATCCGTATTGCCTCCATTATATCCTCCTATCAGAGGTGGACTAATTATAATAGGTTAGGACCATATTTATTTACCTCCTTCATTATTGTATAAGTAACCCTTGAGATTTTTTGGTGAGCCCCCAACTCTAGACCATGTGAACCTCTTACCCTACTATCCCCTCACTAGACCTGTCATTAGGCCTTTGACCATGCCATTTCACATTGTCAACCCTTTGATCATATCATCCACTTTTAGGGTCTCAGTAATGGCCAATTTGAACCCATTTATTCTTGATCCTATGCTTAGACCTAGTCCACAACTACCTAAGAAAAGGCCCACTTTTGTCATTCCCCAAGTTCCCTTGTTCATAACTAGTACTTTAGCTAGCACTAGTTCCCCTTCACCTTCAAGAATGAAACTTCCTTCCTCATCCCCCAACTCTACATTTATATTTGGTCACATTCATATTTACCTCCCATACATCTACTTTCCAAGGGTTGACACAATATCATCCATTACGTACATCATTTCAACATCCAAGTAGTTATTTAGACAAATCATAGAGTAAATAGATGGAATTGGATATAATGGAGAACCTAGATTTAGTTATAATAGACCCTCCCCAAGTCACATTGGAATTTGACAAGAAGGTGAGGGAAATGAAGAGGGTGATCAAGAGGAAGGTCACCCACCCAGACCAAACAATTATATATGAGTCAAAGGAAACCTTATTTGAGATGACTAAGATTAAGAAAGCTAGGTAATGCTAATAGAAATAGTATGAGGAGGACCCCCTCTCATCTCGATAGGCTTATGGTGATGTGACTACAAAATTGATAAAAGGAGTACAATAAAAAATATCTAACCTTGAGTAATAACACAAATACACATTACTAGATTGGACCATAACTAAGGTAGAATGGGTTGTGGGAGAAATGTTTGACTTGTTGAACACTTTAGACCAATACAAGGTAAAGGGAGATGAAATATACAATAGGATCCTAAAGGTAAAAGATGCAGATAGGGCATATGATAGTAAGATAATCAACTTGGTGAAGTTAATTATAATTAATAAGTTTGAAGACTTAAATATGATCCCTTTAGAGGACTTGAGCATTGATTAGTCCTATGTAATTGGTAGAAGGAAAGATCTAAACCAGTAGATTGATGAAATGAGATCCCTAGGTTAGTCTTTTACCCAATAGGGTGACAAAGTCATCACTTTACTAAAGGATTCTAAGATTATACACTTTAATAATAAGTATGGTTCCATTGTTATCAAGGATTCCTTCAAGGCCTAGATATATAACTTTATTTTAAACTTCAAAAAGTAAGCCATGGCTAGAGGAGTAACCTTCAGATAAGAGATGGTAGATTTATTAGCCTCTACTAATGATAGGATAAAGAAGATTATAGAAATTAATAAAGTTATAAGACCTCTATTGAGAAATCATGATACAATGGTAGGGCTCACAATCAATATAATGAAAGAGCCTATTATCGATCTAAAATTTATTAACAATGACTATAAGAGATGCTCTGAAGTATGGAGAGGGCAAATCAAAGATAAAAAATAATCAGCTAGTAGGACATAAACTAAAATCTTAAGAGCCTATACCTACTTATCCCCTATTGGGGTATCTTATCCTTCAGCTATTATTGGTTCACATCCATCTTATTCTACACCAAGATATTGATCATCAACTACACTAGCGAGATCTCAACCTAGCACTTCAAGAATGAGATAACCATTTACTAGGCTTTTTCCTAATGAGAATCATGTCCTAATTCCCTTAAAATGCATTATAAAATATTCAGTTATTTGAATAGGTAATATTATCTAATTTTAGGACATTAGGGACCTTGTCTACTGACAGGTGTCATATACCTAATTCTCTTGAAACCATCTTAGGCATTTGATGGCCTATATACAGGACCTTGTCTAATGATAGGTATCATATATCTAGTTTTATTGTAATCATCTTAGGAATTCAATGGCCTATATATAGGGGCCCTCCCCATTTATTTTACTTCATAAAAAAATTTGTGAGATGAATGCAAAGAGAAAGAAAATTCCTACAATTTACTCATTGTTTTCATTATTTTCATATGTTCTTTTTTCTCAAGCTTTGATAATAACATAATATTTCATTTATTCCATGGTTAAATATTATAGTAGTGTTTTTAATGTATCTAGTTAGTTTATTATTTTTAGCTATATAACAAAATCTATCATGTATGCTTTATTTTCCTTTTATTCTGCAAATGAATGTGCTAAGAGCAATTTATTATAGGTAGCTATTTTAAAGCATACTATTAAGATATATGCATTGTATTTACCCTAGAATCCACCACTTCATTTTTTATATTATGAGTTTATCACTAGGATCTCATGAGTTTTAGTTTTATTTTCAACATTGTCAAAATAAACTGAAGGAGATCTATCAGCCTTTATTGTTTCAAAGAAGACTTTCTTTTTTGCTCTACAATGCTCCCCCTTTTGTATTTTTTTTAACATCAATAAAAATAGATTAAATCTCATTTTATATTTCCATTTTTTGTTCAAATTTTTGGCATAAATTATCAAAATATAAATATAATTTTACATCACAACAATATAAAAAAATTAAAATAGATTATATCACTACTATATTTTTGTTGTCCCTATAGTAGGGTCTACTTGCAAACAAAAAGTGGTGATCACATAATCATCCAAAAAAATGAATTAAGCCCTAAGGTTTTACATTACATACACTATAAACTAATAAATATTATTCTATTGTTCACATTATATCTTTGACATAAATATACATCAACAGGAGAAAAAGTTGGCACTAGAAGGAGGGCCTTTATTTGTTTGAGTAGAAATTGTAGTGTGTTTCATTTGAAATATAGCATAATATTTTTAAATACACAAAGATTAGGATACAAACTACATTTTTTATAATATCTTTTCAACCTTTGAAATATCCTTATGAAAAGTGTTTATTCCAAAATATCTTTTGATATTGGCTCAAGTCTGAAGATATTCTAGCATTGCCCTTTTAATCTACTTATATGTCATCTAAAAACAT
Organism: Torreya grandis; assembly: GCA_037957365.1. Lineage (NCBI taxonomy): Eukaryota > Viridiplantae > Streptophyta > Pinopsida > Cupressales > Taxaceae > Torreya > Torreya grandis. Next base: position 1,435,238 of record JARHVA010000368.1, read on the forward strand.
TAAAGATATGCATGTCATTGAATTATTTAAGTAAATTAGGAATTTTTTTAATCTATATTTATAAACTCCTACATTATTTTAACTAAGAACTTTTGATCGATGACAAATAGGTGTAAATATTAGTGTTTAAGTAGGTTATTTTGTGAAAGATCACTGAGCCAAGGTTTTAGAATTATAAATTGAATACAATCACATAAAATTAAGGAAATATCTGAAAAGAGAATTCTAATATACTTTGATAAGCTTGGTAAACTAAAATTCCTTAAAATATCTTATTTAACATCAATCTTTACAGGTTAGACAAAGTTTCTAACAAAAGTTTGTGTAAGCTCTAAAGCTTTGAAGGATCCAGATCAATAAAGGTAAAATAAGACCACTCTACTCAATTATGGACCCTTTTGTAGGGTTATTTATGTTAAATTGGCCAATCCTTAATTTATTTTCAATATTTTATTAAACCTTATAGTAATTTGGATTTCTAAATTAGATCCTTTGCTTAGCATCCCAAATTTACCTAGGATCTAGACCAAATCTCATTCTAAGACTAGAGTTCCCCTTGGATATCTAGAAAACCATCATAAGGATAGAGCTGATAAAGGGAAATGTAGGATATCTAAATCCCACCCTACCTCTCTATAAATCTAACATCCACATCCTTTATTCTACATCCATCTAGTCATGACATGTTTAGGAGTATCTTCCATAAATGTTTTTGGCCCTTTGCATGATTTGCCCAGGAACCCTAAAAAATACCTCCCTCTCTTCAACCCATCTAGGGGTATAAATATCAAAGAGCATATAAAGTCTTTCAAGTCTACCTTTAGTATTCTAAACATCATCCATGAATATGTAGCCTATTGTAGTCATATAAAATGTCTAAATTGGTAGTTTGAGTGTGGTTTGTGACACCCCATCCATAGGTTATTTTTGCATACTCTTAAAACCCTTATAAACATATTTTTTCTCATTTTCACTCATATAGAACCTTATAAATGATTATTCCACCTCATCCAGATAGTATTCCCCATACCAATCATATTCCCTTAGGTCTCAAGCCTATAGTAAAGGAGTGCCCCATTTGGACTATAGCACCCCATAGAGAATTATCCCATTTTTGGTAGTCCTATCCATTTTCACTTTGATCCCTAATGATCATTTTCATCTGGTCTTTATCATTAATTAGTTTGGCCTAGCATGAATACATCTGACCCATGACCAATTGTTGCCTATAAAAACCCACTCAAATCTCATTTTCAAAGGAGGTGACCAAACATACAAAGCCAGAAAGAATAAAAATGAAGAACTAATGCAAACTTCACTATTATTTGTACATAGTCACCCAACATAGATAAAAACCTACTCAAATCATCATACCAATCCCTATCCATATCAAACACTATCAATTTGGCATTTTCATCTGCATCACACTATTTCAAAAATCACATTAGGTGGGAGAACTACATATGAATTCATCCTTCTTCAAATTATTGGTATGTAAGTAGCATGCCCAAAAAAGGGGTGTAGATTGCACATTCAATACATCTTTCACACTAACCCCCCTCTTTCTCAAGTGACTCAAATGTCATTTTATCAAACATGATGGAGGGTTAGGGTTTGAAGTCAAAATCAGATCCACAGTGAACTTCCTCAATAAATAACAATCAATTTTTCATAGGCATGATCACATAGGCACAATGCAACTACCCAAAAAGTTTCAATTCTTTATGATCAATTTGGACAATAGTGGCAAGAAAATATAACAATGCCTAACACCAAAGTTTTCACTTTTTAGCATTCCTATCCTTTCACCCAATGAAAGCTAGATTTAGGTTTATGACACCTTCCTAATACTACACAACCTTTTTCAACCTCTATATCAATCATCTCAGTCTATTTTATAGCTAAGTTATATTTCTTCTTATTTAGTGTTATTTTTAAAAACGTGAAAAATATAAATAATTACATAAATCAAGATTGTATTTATAGTCATATTCCATACTAATTTATTCATCCAAACCCTTAACTAAACTAGGAATAAAACTCCATTATTTCCAAATAATTTAAATCACCTGCAGACTCTTCCCATTCACCTTTAGGGAGGTAACCTATGATTAGTTCCTCAATTTATCAAAGGATGAAACCAATTCAATGATAACTTTATCATATAATTTTGAAGGGTCATTAGTCCTGATATCATTTACCAATAGTTTACCATCCTAAATCAAGACCTAAACTAGCCTATAAGAGCTTTTAATACTAAATTTTAAAAGATGTATAGCCTCACCACAACTCCCTACTAACCTAAAAATTATTTATTACTTTAAATCTACAAGAATCCCCTAAATCCAATGACTATTATCTTTTTTCATAAGGCCATGAACATCAATATGCTACCACACACATATGCATAGGCTATACACATTGATGATAAATGCACCTATAAGGACACCTTGCCTTTATTATCATAAACATTAACCTAGATTTACCCACTTTGAATCTAGTTTTGAATGAAAATTAGAATATACCTACATTAGATTAGATACTTGATCTTAATCAATTGGATTTAATCCATGCATCTCTTAGCCAAAAACTAGGATTCTTTAATTAGTCTAATGTTGGGGCTCATCCTTAGAAAAAAAATCAAGCTATGGTCCTTGTTAACAACTCTATAACCTAATGTTTTATCCAAAACCCAATTTAGAACACTAAACCTGACTCTTTAAAGGGAGACTTGGAAGCAATTCAAAGGATGGTTCAAAAATTGGGTAGTGATTTTCTAAATTTACAAAGGCAAATGGAAAATATAGGGGAAGGTTGTAATAGAAGCTACATGTTTCAAAAGTATAATAGACCTTTCAACGGGTCTAATAATAATAACAACAATGAACCCCCAACCAATAAGATGCCTAACATAAATATCTATGAATTGGCCTTGCCTAATTGGTGTAGGGTCCATAACACAACCTGACATGGAGAGTTAGACTACATATAATTTTACAATACCTTTTAAATGTTTAGAGGTGAGTTGGAAAGTTATGATGTTGTCCTAAATAATCAAGAAAATAATGGAAATTCAAAAAACACAATAACACTTGAGAGTGGTTTTAACTCCATCAAAATGGCCCTCATGGTCAAAACTAATGATTTTATTGACCAATGGGAAAATAAGCCTAAAAATAACATGGATGAGATCCACACTTTCCAAAAATATTAGAAGAGAAATTATGCATTGATAAATATAGCCCAAAAGGAACCTAAAATAAATTTCACATTACCCAACAAGGTTGACACACCCCTAGATCATATAACCAACAAAGATCTTCCACCCCCCAATGGAAAGGATACTCAACTGACTGTAGAATTATATACAACTAGATCCAAAGGTATATACAACATTATGGAAGATATGAATAAAATCAAAGCCAATATTACTCTACATGAGCTTGCTCAAATCATTAAATAACATGATTTATTATTGAATTCATTAATAGAGAAATTTGATAAAGGTAAAGCTAAATCTATGAATGTGACGGTGGTAATGTATAAAAATAAGGTTGAGGTCCTTTCATTTATGTTAACTATTAGAATCTTTGGGAAGAATGTGCATAATTTTTAACTCAATTTTGGAGCATCTACTAGCATAATACATATAGGTATTTATGAAAATTTGGGACTAATTCCAATCAAGTCTAATAGAGTTGTTGATTATTTATTCAAGTCAAAGGTTAAGGTGGTAGGATAACTTTGAACATCCATATACAATTAGCTCATGAACCCTATTTTCAATAGTTCATCAACATTTAGGTTGTATAAATCCTAGAAGCATTTGAGATGTTATTGATTAAAGACTGGATGAAATCCTTGAATGGGTATATGTCCACAAAATGCTCACATATGTGGTTACCCTTGAGGGGTGTGACTAATTAGATCTAAATTGAGTGAGAGTCAAGGATGATGTTAATGATCAAAAATTATAATGCCAAGAATGAAAATGTGCAGTTATAGTCTACCAACTTGGGCATATATACTCTTGATACAAATGATTCAAGTAAAAGTAACTTGATGACTAAGGATGAAGGATTTTGGATGATGTACTTCGATGGTAAGAGAACCAAAAAGGGATCAGGGGTAGGTATTTTATTGATGAATTTGGCTGGTAATAAATATATAGCATCTTATAGACTCTAATTTACATGCACTAATAAGATTTTAAAATATGAGGCCCCAATCTTAGGACTCTAATTTACCATCAAACACAAGGTAAGGAAATTGTTGGTATATGGTAATTCAAAGTTAGTCTTTAAGTAGAGACATATTCAATACCAATGAAATGTTTCTTATCTTAATGAATATAAATTTATATCATGGGATCTAATTGAAAGATTTGAAGCATTTAACATTGCCTCTATACCGAGGGATCAAAATTAGTTGGTAAATATGTTGGCTTTGGTAGCAAAAAAATATAGTCCCACCTTAGGCCCTCAAATTGTAAAAATTTATAGTTGAAATGATATCTTTCCCTTATATACTAGATAATTTCAATCACCTCCAATTTTTTGATGATGATAAGCAAATTATCAACTTCATGACTATTTATAGAGTTTTTGAGTCACATGTAATTGATGAACAAGATGAAGATTATATAAATAAGTTTGGAGCTAATGATGATGGCATAATCCAACTAAATAATAATAGAATTCCTAAGGGCATGGTCTCCCCATAAAATATATTCAACCAAGAAAACACAACAAGTGATGCCAAATTTCCTAAATTAAGAGGCAAATATTACAAGTAGATTAATCTAGATATGCTAAGCAATCCCAAAAATATCAACATTAGGCTTGTCTATACCAATGAAGAATTAGCCAAAGCTACTAAGATATTTTATAGATTCAAGGACATCCTTGTATGGCCTTACAAATATCTAATAGTCTTTGACACCTGAGTCATCACTCATATGATCCCTTTAAAATAAGTGTGCAAACCTTTCTATCAAAGGTAAAGACCCATCAACCTAGTTATGGTGCCTCTAATCTATAAATAATTAAATAAGTTATTAGATATAAGGATAGTCTTCCCAATTAGACACTCCACATGGGTGTCTAACCTAGCCCCAGTTAAGAAGAAAAATAGTGAGATTAGACTCTATGTAGACTTTTAGAATCTTAACAGATCCTCAAAAAATGATAATTACCCTTTTCCCTCTTTGGAAAAGGTAATTTAGATGGTTAGTGTCTCCCAAATGATGTCCTTTCTAGATGGATTCTTGGGTTACAACCAAATATTGGTCAGTAAAGAAGATAGAATGAAGACTGGCTTCATGACCAAGTGGGGAACATTTACATACAGAAATATGCCTTTTAGACTCATAAATATTAGGGTTACCTTCTAACATGCCATAGATCATGCATTCAAAGGACTGATAAGTAAGTGCACTATTATCTACATGGATGACTTAACCATTTTCTCCAAAAAAAAATAAAAACCACATAATGCATCTCCAACAACTTTTGGAGAAATCGAGAACCTTTGGTATCTTTCTAAACCTAAGAAGATTCTATTTTGCATAACTAAGGGTAAGCTCTTGGGACACATAATCATGAAGGATGATATGGATATTGACCATGATAGGATTAATTCTATTTTTAAGGTTGATTTTCCTAATAGTAAAAAGGAATTAAAAACATTTTTCAAAAAAAATAACTTTGTGCATAAATTCATTTCAAGTTTTGATAAAATTATCATACGTCTAAATTCCATGTTAAAAAAGGATGTGAATATTTATTGGACATTTGAGGCTAGGAAATATTTCTAAGACATCAAAGAAGCCATAGTATAAGAACTTGTGCTAATAATCCTAGATTTTGGTAAAGATTTCTTCCTTTATTCTTTTGCTTCTAACCACATAATTATTGTTATCTTATCACAGAAGGTAGATGACAAAGAACATCTAATCTCCTTCATGAGTATGAACTTGAAGGATGTATAACTGTGATACCCACTCTTGGACAAGTAATCATACACCTTGGTAAAGACCATAATGAATTTCAGACATTAATCCTCCAAAACAAAACTCATGCCATTGTACCCAACCTCGAAATTAAACTTACACTTAACTAGAATGAGTTAGGAGAAAGGTAAGGGAAATGGATGGCTAAGCTCTAGGAGTATGATATAGAGATAACATCAAATAAGATGTTATATGGCTAAGGTTTATAGTTAATTACTATGATTGATCCTTGGATAGATGTTTAGTAGGTAGAAGTAGACCAAGTTTCAAGTGAGGAATGATATAAGGACATTATCTATTACCTGTTGAATGGAACTTACCTACTGAAACTAAAAAGAGAGAAAATAAGAACACTTAGGCTTAAAATCTTACACTTTATGATAAAAATAGGGGTACCATATAAAAAAAACTATGAGGGAATCTATTTGAGATGCATCTCTAGGAAGGAAGCTACAAATATACTAAACAATTTCCATGAAAAATTAGGACATGTATGACAAGATACACTACCCACAAGATACTTAGTGTAAGATATTATTGGCCTACCATATTCAAGGATGCACATGCTCATATCTGAGCATGTCATCAATGTTAAGTGTTTATAGAAGAGAAGGAAGGGCAGCCATACCTTTATAACCAGTGATTAAAACTAGGTTGTTTGCACAATAGTGATTAGACTTCATTAGAGTCACCAATCATAACTCTTTAGCAAGCCATAAATTCATGTTGATATAAATAACTATTGTACTACATAGACTAAAGAAATTATCACTAATAATTATAGGGTAATTGATGTCATCAAATTCCTAGAGAAGAAAATCATAATCAAATTTGGGACTCCTTTATCTTTGGTGTGTGATAATTGTCTGACTTTCTAATCCATAGAATTCATATAATGGGACTATGATAACAAGATTTTTGTCAAATTTTCCTCAAATAATTATCCATAATGGAATGGTTTTGTAGAATCGATAAACAAAAACCTAATGAATGTAATCAATAAATTAGAAAATAAAATTCCAATTGAGTGGAAGTCATTATTAAAATATGCTCCCTAGGTAGATTGGATTAGATATAAACAAGACTTGAAGTCATCTTCATTATTACTAGTGTATAGGTAGAAACCAATATTTTCCATTACATTATAGCTACCTATTTATGAGTTCATGGTTGAATGCATGGATGATGATGAAATAATTCAGTTTCAAATATTGAATATCATCCAAACAAAATATGTTAAAGATGAAGCCCTAAAGAATTTCAATAAACACTAGGATGTAGTCAAAAGGAGGTTTGAAAAAAGGGCTCAAATAAAAATGTTTTAAATATCAGACTTGGTCTTATTGTGGGATAAATACCATGATAAAAAAAGGCCAACATGACAAATTCACTCCCTTTAGGATCAAGCCATATCAAATTATAAATTTACTAGTTGATAATGAATTTAGACTAAAGGAATTACAAGGAAATTACTTTAGCTCTATTTTTGAATGGATAGTAATTGAATCACTACTTCTCAACTACCCCTTACACCTTGCTAAAGGATTGTCATTTGGTTTAGTGTAGTATTAGGCAAAGTATATTAGTTTACATTTTGTTTTGCTTTTCTATTATGTTTTTGATTTTAGTTCTTTTCTTTCCTTAGAGTAGTCACCATGAGTTGTATATTAAAAATAATCCCTCTAGGCAAGGTCTCAAATTTATCTTGCATTTATCCCAATTTATAAAATATAAAAAATTGAGGGGTAAAACCCATGTATATCCTAGTGAATGGTTATCCAAAATCAGAAACTACACTATGTTTTAGTTTAGAAGATTGGAAAAATGTAATGATAAGGTTGTCATTTCATGGGATATGTGCTTTTATTATAAGTTATAATAAACATACATTTGATTGAATTAAGGCCTTAAATTTTTGAAGGACCATATGTATTGACACTTAATCTCACATATAGCATAACTCAATCACTAAAAGTAAATGGTTCTTGAGCAAAATTTGGAATTCCTTAAAACCTATCTAACAAATTGGTTCCCAAACTCCAAGGTTTTTCTAAAAAAATGGAATAAAAAAACCAATTATCAAGTTGAAATAGACTTGACACTATAAGTTACATTCTCTTGAAGGTGATTCGAGTAAAATCCACTATGGGACTATGGAGCTAGGCCCAAATTAGATCCAAAGGTATCTTTTTCAAGGATATGATGCTTGGATAGAAGTAGAGAAATGTACAATCCATCCCCTTTTAAATTTGATCATATATATATATATATATATATATATATATATATATATATATATATATATATATATATATATATATATATATATATATATATATATATATCTAAAAATGCTTGCCTATAACTTATGTTCAAATCCATAGAGCTTGAAGCTACTAATTATGAAACCCAAAGTCATGTTGGTCAATCAATTCAAATCACACACATAGTATGAATGGTTTTTAGGTTTTTAGTCTTTAATCCTTTAAGTGAAAATTTTTTAGTTATAGAGAACTAATTATGATATTTGTTACATCTATCAATGGGTTATTACTTATGATTACATTCTAAACCAAGATATCTAAATTCTAACATATTTTTATGTTTCCCACAGAGGTTTCCATTTGTTGAGATCAACACACCCCATTTTCATAAAAATGGGGACACTATGAAATTTTAGGTCATTCACCATAGGATATACCTTACCATTGATTCCACATGATAGAGAACCATTTGTATGATTTTTAAAGTTTGAATGTCATGGTCCATGGAAAATATTAATGGGTATATTTTAAAAATGTTTTGATAATGTCTATTTAATTGGTTTTCTAATTATCTAATTTGTTTAAAAGTGCTCTTACAAAGGGTTACAATTAAAAAAACCAAGGTATGGTTCCTAATACACAATTAAAATCACTTAATTAAGATTTCTAGATCATGGTATTACTTTGGCTATATAAAAAATCATATTAAATACTATGACATACCTTGATTTTAAGTTTTGGGAAAGGGTTCAAGTCAAATTTTGTATTTAAGGTCTACAAATTTACACTTACCCCTTTTTATTTATCATGTAGTTTGCTAACTTTCTCATTCTCTTCTTTATACAAAAATGTGATGCCAACTCAGCCTCGATCAACATGTGGTAGTGTTACATGCATTGGTCACTGAGTTACATAAAGTTTCATAATTAGTCACACATAATTTGGCCTTTGAAAATAATGATGACCCAATGATCCAATTATAGCATACCACTTGGCACCTAATCACAACATTTAAAGTTCAAGGAGAGGTTACAAAAGGTTCGTGACTTAGAGATCCAATTACAGCATGCCACTTGGCATAAACTAGTGATCTTTTAAGGATCCTACTATTTTCTCAAGTCTTGTGACCTAGTAACCCAATGGGAGTGTTCCACTTGTCATTCAATCATTTCATTTCAACCTACAAAGAAGAGTGACCCAATAAGAGCATGCCACATGGAGCCTAGTTGTAGCTTTCTAAGACCTCAATTTCTTTCAAGAGTCCTATGACAAATCAATATAATCACACCATGCCACTTGACACTCAATTTCATCTTTTTCCACACCTACCCCATAGCTAAGGTGTAATGTTCGTTATATTAATATTTGAAATACATGACAAGGTGACATTTGTCACTTAGTCACTCAATCTTAGATAGTTAGATGCTATGTGGAGGCCACCTAACGGTTGGAACTAATAGGGTGATGACACATGGTCCCCTTACTTCATAGTAATATCATGATTAAAGGAAATTTTAGAACCAAAAAGAGTGATCTAATTAAAATATGACATGTGGCTAAGTGTTGCAGTAGTCAGATCCATCAAAAGTTTCATATAACAAAGCCATGCGAAAATGTCATCCAATGAAAGCTTTCCACTTGGAAAGTTAGTAGAGGTCCTAAGGCCACATTAGCTTAACACAAAATGGGTTGAGTTATACAACATAAAAAGTAATATCCATCTAATCAAAGGGTGACACTTGGTAAAATATCATGTAACCCACTTAGATAACCCATTATTTTAAATAAAAGACAAAAATGCATGAAAAAGCACCAAGTGTCAAACATATATCAAGTATGATACTTAGGTGGCACATAGATGTCCACAAGGCACCAGTTGTTTTTTTAAATTATATGTTAATGAGGCTCATTTTGGCAATTATAAAGCCAAGTCACCTCAAGTTAAAAGTCAAGCGTATAATAAAATTCAATGTGGACAAGCCAAAAGTAGTGATTGGATAATTTCCAAAAGTGGATTTTTGAGGCCATTAGAATAAAATTGAAGAGCCACCTAGGATTTAATCCAAATCAAGTTAAATATATTTTCCATTTATGACTCATAACTTCCAATTCAAAATTCTAAAAAATTCATAGTTTAAAACTTATTGTCTCGAGGCTTTGCATTCACCTTTAGTATCTACTAGAGAAATCCAAATTGTTCTATGTTATTTGTTAAAACTCCTATGCATTATTTTGACATAAAAATAATCTACAAGTTCATTAATTATAATATTTATAAACCATGGCTAAAGTAAGAACATCTATAGCTACCAAACCAAAGCAAGTTCCATTTCTCTATTTATATGAAATGAACATCATCTTCTGGGACACCAATTTTAATTCCATTGTATTGACCACTTAAGACAAGCATTAAAATTATTTATTATACCATGTGGAGAAGATTGTAGATATGAATAGTGAGGATGAAGAATACCCCAGTGTTGCAGAAGATAGGTCAGATATCAAGTTTATGGGATTGCGTAAGGCTATGTCTAACCTAGAGGTATTCCACGGTGTGGACTTGGTATACCAAATGTTTATTCAATTGAAGTGTGTATATAATATGATTAAGTATTTTAATTTGGGTAATGGCATTCCTTTCATATCCAAGCTAGATTTTTAGGCTTATTATGATTTTCCTAGACCAAAGATTATTTATAATCAAGAAACTGTCACCCAATTGACTAAAACACACAACATCAAATAAGTTTTGAGGTCTTAGGTAGAAAATAAGGGGAGGGTTTTTTGAAAATCCAAGATTAACCATATCCCCATTACCTAATTTAGGAAGGGGGTAAGGATGGGAATGGTTATGATGAATAGGTTACATGGGGCCAAGGAGATAAGCCACATAGATGAGAAGTGGGTTCCACTTCTATCCATGATCATATATGATGACCAGACTCCCCCTTTGGGGGAAATCATATCCTACAACTTGGTAGCCTAGATTAGGAAGGTCATGGCCAATAAAGGATATAATTTATATATTTTTTCCTACTTAGTTGATGCCATTTATTCTACCCATAAGTTCTCCCAATTTACCAATTAAAAACTAAACCTAAAGTGGACTAAGCCTCATGTTTTCTCAAAGGTTAGAATTTACAAGTAAAATTAGGATATAAGGGTAATTATTGAGAATTTATACCCAATTATATATAGGTCCATCCATGAGAGGCCCACACTCAATCTATCTAAATAAATTAGGACAACTCTTAGCACATTGGGATCATACTATTATTATCCATACTATATGGTAATAAGGGTAGTTGGAATGAAGATAACCCCTTTTAGGCTACATATAATAGTGCTATATAAGCTAGTTAAACAAGATATTTCCTTCCAAATAATCATAGGGGTAAATGGATTGTGAAATAATAAGAAAATAGGATTGGTTTATCCTCAATTATCCAACATTAGCTGATTCAAATTGAGAATTGGAACTCAATCATTTATACTTACAAGCTAAGGTCCACCTTTGGTTTAGAAAAGGATACCAATATAGAATGGGACCCTATACATTTAATTTTTAATCAATACATAAATCATAGGTTAACCCTGAGTACTACATACCATCATGAACCTGAGGATGAAGACAAGTTCTACCTTGATGTAGCTAATGATAAAGAGATAAGTAGAGATTGAAGGATGATAATATCAAACAAGTAAAAAGGAGGCTAGAGGATGTAGTGCTTTACTAGGTTTTTAAACACTAGGATACTTAAGTTATAGCATCAACATCTATAGTCCATACTGCTAGTGTTGAGGAAGAAAGGTTAAATAACCCACAACTTAGTTGGAGAATATTGTATCAATATCTCCTACTTTAGAGAAAGGAGGGGTTGATACAAGAAAATATGTTGATAAAGATTCTACTTTTGAAGTCCCATATAATATCCTATATTATTTATAAACTACCACCTTAGTTGAGGTAGGACCTTCATTAGAGGTAAGACCTTCAATAGAGGCAAAAATTACATCTACACTAGCACCAACATATTTAGTAGTAGGGTTGCCTACACTATATCCTCCTACTAGAGGGGAACTAGCTATAATAGGTTAGGAATATATTTTTTTAACTCCTTAATTATTATATAAACAAACCTTAATAATATTTTTTAAGACCCTAACTCTAGACCATGTGAACCTCTTACCCTACCATCCCCTCACTAGACCTATCATTAGGCATATGACCATGCCATTGTCCCCCATGAACCCTTTCATCATATCATCAACTTTCAAGGTCTCATTAATGCCAAATTTCCCCTACTTATTCTTAAGACTATGCTTATACCTAATCCACAACTTCATAATAAGAGGCCCACTTTTGTCATTCCCCAAGTTCCCCTGTTCATAACTAGTGCTTCATCTAGCACTAGTTCCCCTTCAATTTTAGGAATGACACTTCCCTCTTCATCCCCTAGCTTTGAATTTATATTGGTCACATCCATAGTTTATTCCCACACATAATTTTTCCAAGGGTTTACATCATCTCAACCATTGCCTCCATCATCATAGCCTCCAAGTGGTTCTTCATAAATATCATGGATTAAACAAATACAATTGACTACAATGGAGAACCCACATTTGGTCATAATGGACCCTCCCTAGGTCACATTGGAATTTGATAAGATTGGGTAAATGAAGAGGGTGAATACAAGGAAGGTCACCCACACAATGTCATAAGTAAAATGACTATAGGGTGGGGGGGTGGTTGAGGGGTTGAATCAGTCTTCAAAAACTTATACAACTTTAGTTTATCATTCATGAACTATAAAAGCAATATATCAAACTTAGTAACACATCAAAAACCATGAGACAAAGTCATAATAGATAGAACACTTATTTGAGTAAAATCCCCTTAAGGGGAATAAAAACCATTGATATATGAAAATGGACTATATTATATAATAAAAACATCAATATTTAAATAATCACCAACTTCACATGGATAACCAACCCCAACTAGCCAAACACCCACTGATTAGGCTTTAATAAGCACCAACTTGTAAGGAGGCACCAACCCCCTAGATGAATTAGCATAAAATCAGCCACATAATTTCTTTGATCACCTTTAGGAAATATTTTTTCTCAACTAACTGATGATGACCACTTCAACTCTTCACACTCTTATCCCTCTCAAACTACCTTCTAAGCTTCTTTTCTCAACTAGATCTCTTCAAGATAGATTAGGTCATTTGACATTGATGGTCATTTATAGTACCCCTATTATATATTAATTATAATTTATATTCACTATTTTTATGGTCTATATGACCTTATTTATCTCATCAAAGTGGTATATCTTCTACTTCAACTCACTCATGCTCTAACAAGTCAATTAGGCCTATTAGTTCTTATATTAGGTTCTTGCTCATACACCTTTTGGTCAACCATACACACTTTACCATTTATAATTTCCATAAAAAATTCCTTAGGACATGAAAAAAACCTAAATAAAATATTACAATAGGTCAGTCATAGCATATAAGACCAAAAACCTCTTTTAGGCCTCAAGGAATACTAATTCAATTAGGCCTTCATTAGCACACATTACCCTTTGTTCTTATTGGAACACTTTCAAACTTCATACATTATAATAAACTTCAAATGAAACTCAAATATACCTATACTAATATCCTCTTAGTTTCATGACATCTTTTATCTCTAATCACCACCTAAATTATGCCATTAGGATTGTTCATAATTAGGCCTGTGCATATCCAAAAAGTCTATCTTGAACTATTAAAGATAAAACACCAAATAGATAAACAACCATGGAAATAAAATATATATATAACCTTAAAAACCTAAAAAAATTCACCAAGTTAATTATACTTCATTACACAGATCAAAAAGACTCAAACCCTTCTCTGTAAGTATTCCACTCAAAACTAACAACTAGCCTCAAAACATAGTCATGGAAACAATGACCTTCAACACTTATAGGACCACTTTCAGAGACTTCCAATGCATGTAAATGATACTATGAGTTAATTATGACATTATAAGATAGATATATAATATGGTAAAATGGAAATATTGGTGTTTCAGACCAATCTCATGATCTTATATTTCACGGTCTCATATGAACTAGATAAGTCAACTTATGAGAAACATTTACATCATATCCACTAACCTAAAAAATACCTATACAACATGAAAATATCTTAAAATTATTGAAAAAATTATCCATGCACTTGGATTCATTCTATTGTCCCTAAAAAATGACTCCTCATTTTTCAGACAACATATGACTATTTTGGTCCTGCATGGCCAAAATTGTCCCTCCCCTTTCCAAAAGTTTGTTCTGAGACATTTAATTTTGTCATTTTCTCAACTTTTTGGTAAAAGAATTAGTAGGTTCAACTGGTTCAAAGGATCTGTTGGAAAGCATCAAAACAAGGATTGAACCATTAAACCTTGAACCTTTTTAGTTTAATGGGTTCAAGGGTTCAATGCCATCAACAAGAGCTAAGCACTTTGGTAGAGGTTCAAAGTTCAACCATTTTTAAAGGTTTTATGGCCCCAAACACTTAACGAGTCTCAAAAGCTTGAATCATTGAATCGTTGAACCTTGAACCATTTTGGTTCATTAATTTGATGTGTTCAACATTCAATCAATTCAATGCATGGGTTCAAAGGTTACCTCAATTAAGAAAAGAGACACATGCAAAAGAAAGAGCTAGGTAGATGCTGCCAAGTGTCGTCAACTGAGCCCCTTTATAATTTGTTTTATAAAAGTGGCAGAAGGTGCCATGTGTCCCTTTTGAAAACTCGTCAGAAGCCACCACATGTCTACATCTACATGACTACTAAAAATATTCAGACCATGCCACATGTCGGTGATGTAACTCAGTGGAACATGACACGTGTCAGAATTCACTTCTCAGAGATTTTTATAAAGATGTAGGGTTTTTTTCGACAAAGCTTCCTCTAGAGTTTCATGGAGGGAAACAAGTGGCAGCCGTGGAAGGCTTCACTATGTTTTTCTAAGAGTAGCAGACTGTGCCATGTGCCCCTAGCAGAGATTGTCAAAGGCCAATGAGTGTCATCATCTGTGAGAGCCTGACTAAGCCCCAAGCATTTCTATGGTTTTGCAAAGACCTGAGAAGGCAGATGCTACCAAGTTTCAATAGCGAAAGATGCCATGTGTCCCTAAAAATGCAACAAAAGATGCCATGTGTCCTCGCCTATTCTTGCAGAAGGTGCCACATGTCAAAGGAAAGGGGCACTCACAATATAGAGGCACACATAGAGCTAAGGAAAGGTTTCCTTTAGACAAATTATCTAAAGGAATTCCTTCGAACATTTTGTTTGAAGTAAATACATGGAACAAGCCCACTGAAGATGAAAAGCCTAAAGGCCATCGAGAGGATCCAAAAGGATAGAGACCCTTGTAGAGGGACACTTAACACATAAAATGGACCCTGTTCAAGATCCCGAAAGGCAAGTTCCCTTCAAAAAGGGTCAAGCCTCAAAAGTGTAGTGGAAGCTGCCAAGTGTCACATGCCAAGACACAATTTCAAATGAAGCTTCATAGAGTGGAATGCGCCATGTGTCCCATTCCATTGCAGCAAAAACTACCATGTGTCTATGTCTATGCCTCTAAACTCTAACAAGTCTCAAGGCCTATTCCCATAAGCTTATTTTAAAGTTGCAGATGCTGCCACATGTCCTCACCCATGTCATAGCAAAATGATAGGCCCAAAAATGTCAAAATTGCAGCAAATGGCCAGCCCTTAACCCTCAAAGGAAGAGAGACCCATGGACATCAAAATTGCTATAGTGAAGCATCTAATTGATCCTTACAATCTTAGAACATGAAACCTAGATGCATTCAAAAAAGCCTAAGGCTAGGGTCAAGATAAGGAAGAGATAGAGAGGGAAACTCAGCAGGAGTTACAACCAATAGGTGATGCAATTCGCTGAGTAGATATTTGGGGTCTGCTAACATTGAAAGCACCATCTATTTGTCCCCTTAGATGTAAAGGTAGAGTAAAAAGTTGTGTGGCTAAGCAGCTAATGGAATGAGTGATTCAGGATAAGGAGGATGCACTAGAGATAAATTGACATGCCACAATTAAGGCAGCCACCCTGATCCAACATGGCCCTTCCTGACAAGACCAAGAATGCATCCAAGGCATTGAATGGGCCAAATGGGTCACTTCATTGGGAGAAAGTGCCAAGCCTTCCTTAGGCCTCTATATAATGTAATCTCTTATCTCATTTGGAGGGAGATCTTCCCCTTACCAAAAGTGAAACTCTACCCAAATTGAAAGGCATTACTAAGACTTTGAGCTCAGATTGTAGTTCATATTTCTTTGATTGAATGAGAAAGCAAGTTACTTGTAGACTTTGTGCTATTATATCTTGTGATACTTTAGGAGATTGTTCATATTTCTATCTTCTAAAAGCATTCTTGTTCATTTTATTTAACAAGAAGAACTAGTGGAGGTGATAAGGAAGGTGTCCTAAAGTCAACTACTTTCAGAATTTACATTGTCATAGTTGTCTTCAGTGTGTGTTTTTATTTTTTATTTCTATGTAAAGGACCTTGGGATGACTTTGCACCCCTATTGTTCTTCATATCTCACTCTTGGGCAGTTGAGGTGGAAACTTTGTGTTCTATTTCATACTACTGATTACTACATCTTTTTGTCAACTATTACCAGAAAGAGTCCTATTGTTTTCAAGAATACACACTTTTGAAAGAAGAGAAGTGCCTTCTATCACTCCACCAGGATTTCTACTATCCAAGAAGGGATCTGGATCTCGGCTAAATGTTCCTTCTAAAAGAAGAAAAGTACCATCACCAATCACCCAAGATTTCTCCTCTGTCTGTTAGCATTATCTCTAAAAAATAGAGATGGATGGTTTTTCCCACCCCTATGTCTTATTTTCTGCTTATTTATATTATATATAGTTCCTACATATCTATAGGGAACCTCCCTTGATGAGAGGAGAGATTTGTCTCTAGTTGATGTAGTAAAGTTGCACACCTAGCCGACTAATCTTCTTACTTTGGTTGATCAAACCTATATTGTTGATCAGTATGCCGATTGACAAAATATTCACCCAATAGTTTTTGGTGACTCCATTGGGGAAGGATAAGTAGTTTGAAGCCTCAAGCTTCAAATTGAAGTGTGACCAGTCCTTTTTCATTTTTGATTCATAATCTAGCAACCCCACACTATACCAGAAGCCAGAGAGCTCAAGGTGTTGTTGATCTTATCTTTGAGTTGGCACAGCAAAGAGATATTGACTTGCAAAGCTACTTTTCCTACGATTAGCAAAGCCTTGCCTATCCAAATTATACCCAGATTTGTTATCCCTACTTTCAATAATCCCATCAAGGCAGCTCAAGGCCCTTAGGGTAACTCTTTTGGCCCACTTAATTTAACTCCACCCCTGCATGAACTTCCATGAAGCTCGAGAAAGAATTTCCCCAAATTCTTTAGGGATGGAAAAGTTCATCCTAATGAACATGTTTCCACCTTTATCATAGCATGTGGCATGATAGGCATAGAATTTGAGGATGTGGTAGTTAGGATTTTCATGGAAACACTGCAAGATGTTACTGTAGACTAGTTTTACCACCTGCAAGCCTAATCAGTAACTAATTGGGACACACTCAAAGCCAAATTTGAGGGTAGATTCAAGCCTATAGAGGATGCACACATCTTGTTGGCCTAGCTCATGCAAATGAAGAAGGAGCCCCAAGAGCCTATGAGGGATTTCATAGCAAAGCTTGATAAGCTAAGGAACTAGATTCTTGCTATTGCTTAGCTAACCCCTGAAAACCTCAAATGCTTCTTCATTAACTCACAACTACCTGAAGTGAGTTTTTTGCTAAGAAGAGCTAGTCACATAGATCTCAAAGCTACTCATGATTTAGCTATCAAAGTTGAAGATGACCTTATCTTAGTAGGAAAGATAAGGAGGGACCCAAATAGAGGTAAATCTTCTTCTTCTTCAAAATATTGAATTCCACCACCACTGATCCCATGATGTAGAAGCTAGCAAATGAAGTGCTAGCTCTTAGGAAGTAAATGGTGCAAGGAATGTCATCTAATCCTACATACAAAGATATACCCAAGAGGACATTTTAGAATCAGGCATATTAATGCAATGCTACCAAGAATTAGGGACAGCAAAATCTCCTTCCTCCTCCATAGAGGAATTTCACACTCACAGCACCTCCAACTAACTCAGCAGTTGGATATCTTGAAGCTAAATCAGACTTCTCATCCCAGCCTGAGTTGAATCCTGAAGATGATGCTAATCTCTTCACTAAGGAAGAAGAAGAATTAGCTAGTGACTCCCATATTGGTTTCATGAACTATCAAGATGAACCTAGAAGTAAAGGCAATGTAGCTGAGGGGTCTTATGCTATATTCACCTGATCCAAGAATCAATCAGCTCAATAAGTTGATAAAGAGAAAGTAGAGGAGCAACCTCAACCAACAATTTCAATTGCTAAGTAGGGATCCACTATCCCTTTCTAGCCAAAGGGCCTGATGATTGCAAGAAAGGTAAGTACCCCAAATAGCCCTACACCTTTTACTTCAAACTTGTAGTCCAATTCTTCCCCCCTAAAACTCAAAAAGATGAGATCTCATCCTCTGTACCTAGTTCATTTCTAGCATTTGACATAATTGATCATATTAAGAAAACTAGGATTCAAATGTCTAAATTTGAATTCCTACAGTCCCATCCTGAACAATTAGATAAATTGGTTTAGTGTGTTAAAAACTAGAATGTCCCTGTTGAACAAGTAGTTCCCAAAGTGACTCATGATCCCCCCAAGGATGCATCCACCAAGAAAAATCTTATCATTTCCCCTCATGCCACTCCTAAAAGGACTGAACCTTTTTATGTCTCATTGCTAATAAATGGATGGCAGCTGAATAATTGCATTATTGACTCAGGAGCTTCAAACAATATCATGCCTGCTAAAGTAGCTAAATCCCTTGATATCACACTGACCAAGACATTTGGTAGGTGCTTCTCCATGGAGAACAAACAAGTGCCATTGCTGGGGCAAATAAAAAACACCCAATTTGCATTTGATGCCTTTCTAAACAAAAGAATCAAGATGACTGTCTTGGTAGCAGACATCCCAACATCATATGGTATCCTTCTTGGGAAATTTTTTTGCAAGGATGTTGGTGGTGAATTGAGCATGGATTTGTCAGAGGTGAGGATTCCAGTCAAAAGTGTCATGAAGAGGCGACTCCCTAAAAAGGAAGCAAAATACGTAGTTACCCAGACCTTAGCACTTGAATCTCAAATCCTATTTGATACTTTAGGCATGGGTAACTACTTTCTATCCACAGATAAATTTCATGAAGCATCTGATGAAGCTCTTATAGGTGACAACCTAGAAATGCATTCAGGTAGAACAACAGAAGAATTGGCTGAGCCCAATGCAAGTGTGGAAGAATCCCCTCCTCTGAATAAAGAAGAACCCAAAGGAAAATTAGTATCAAATGAGGTATGGATTCTTGAATTTGATGGTAGCTACTCCTCCACTAGTTTAGGAGCTGGGGTTGTGCTAATATCTCCTCAAGGAGATATTTTTCCTTCATCTTATAAGTTGTAATTTAGCAACACTAATAACACAACTGAGTATGAATCTCTGTTGCTGGGATTAAAAGCTGTTAGGGACAAAAGCATCAAACTCCATGCTAAAGGAGATGTCGAATTGGTGGTTTGTAAGGTGAGAAACTTGTATCAAACCAAGAATTAAAGATGGTGCCACTACCATAATCTAGTATGGGATCAACTCAAAAAATTTGATGCTATCAGCATCTCTATAGTTTCCAGAGAATTCAATGATCAGGCTAATGCACTAGTTATTTTAGCTACCCTCTTGATCCCCCACCTAGACTTCAAAGGAGATAGGTACACTGTTGAGATGGTCTTTAGGCCAAGCATGTCTGATAATGCCAATCATTGGTAGGTATTCGATAATGACAATTAAATCATTGCCTTCCTGGAGCAAAAGGACAGCTTTGAATAACTACATTTTGAAGGTAGTGAACCTCAAGAACCTAAACTAACTCCTAAATCAATTTCAAGAATAGGGGAGGAGTTATTGAAATAAAAAGGGAATAAAATTCCCAAAGGCCTTGTTTCCCTTGAGAAGCTATTTGATAAGCATGATAGATTCATCAAATAGTAGCAAATGGATTCAAGCTCCTCCTAGGAGTTTGATCAAGTGAATCTGGGAACCAAGGTAGACCCCAAGATGGTGAACATTGGGAAATGTTATACTCTTGAAGAGAATTTCAAGTTCACCACTTTGCTCAATGAATACATAGATGTCCTAGCATACTCCTATGATGACCTGAAATCACTCTAGCCTGATAAAATCTGACACAACATTCCTCTCAAGGCTGATTCAACACCTTACAAGTAAAAGTCCCAACATTACAATCTAAAAATATCAAGTACTATTTTATCAGAGGTTCAAAAAATTATAAATGCTAGGATAATCTTCCCAATCCATCATTCCACCTGGATTGCCAATATAATGCCTATAAGAAAGAAGAATGGTGAAATTCACCTTTATGTGGATTTTAGAAATTTGAATCAGGCATCCTTGAAGGATAATTATCCTTTACCAATCATGGATCAAGTTCTATAGATAGTAATGGGCTTGAAGATGTTATCAATGCTAGATGGCTTCTCAAGATATAATTAGATTGAAATTGGTGAAACAGACCAGCATAAGACCTCTTTCGCCACACCTTGGGGCACATTTGCATATAAAAGGATGCCTTTTGGCTTGATAAATGCTGGCACCACCTTCCAAAGAGAAATGGACCTTGACTTCAAGGATGAGATGGGTAAGTTCATCATATTTTATCTTGATGACTTGATTGTATTCTTTAAGCATCACCCAGATCATGTGAGCCATTTGCAACAAGTGCTGAAACACTGCCACCAAAATGGCATTTCCTTGAACCCCAAGAAGTCAGTTTTTAGAGTAATGGAGGGGAAATTTCTCAAACACATTGTGTCTAAAGGAGGCATAAATATTGACTCAGACAGAGTCAAGTCTATCCAAGAACTTTCCTTGCCCACAAGCAAGACTGTTGTTCACTCTTTCTTTGGGAAGGTGAATTTCTTACAGAGGTTCATCCTCAAGTTTGCCATGAAGACTAGGAACAATGTAAACATGATGAAGGGAAAATCCACCTTCAGCTGGACTAAAGAAGGCAAGTCAACTTTTGAGGATGTCAAGACTGCCATTTCCCATGCTCCAATTCTAGCTTGCCCAAACTATAGCAAAGAGTTCACCATTTACAGTTATGCTTCAGAACATACGCTTTCAGCAATTTTGGTTCAATAGAATGAAGAAGGTATGAAATATCCCATTTCCTTCATGAGTTGTCCTCTCAAAGCTCATGAGTTAAAGTACTCAAATATGGAGAAACACTCTTATGCAGTGGTGAAGGCCGTCAAACATTTTCATTTCTACATCCTCAATTCTTGAGTCACTGCCTTGGTCCCTGACACCACAGTGAAATCTATATTGATGTAGCAGGAGTTTGGGATGAAAAGAGGCAATTGGGTTGAAAAAATCTAGGAGTTTTATTAGATCATCAAGCTAATGAGGTTGGTGCATGGGAAGGGGCTATGTCAACTGATTGCTGATAACAAGCCAGGAAGAACAGAGCATGAAGAACCAAAAGTGGATGACTCACCTACAATCCTCTTTGTCTCCACTAAAAATGAGTGGTATTTAGGTATTGCTCATTTCCTTACTTATGGTGAATGTCCTGAAAACCTATCTTATAGATAAAGGAGGACCATCAAGCTAAAAGCCGCTAATTTTGTCCTCTGGGACAACGGCCTATACAAGAGGAACCTTGATGGAACGTTCCTTCACTGTGTGGACAAGGAGCAACAAAGCTGACTTTGAAGTCCTTCCATAATTTAGCTTATGGAGGACTTTTTTTGCTCCTATGATTGCTCATAAGATCTTGTAGGCTAGGTACTACTAGCCAACTCTCTTTCAGGATGCATACAAGTGGGTCAGAAGGTGTGAGCTATGCCAGCAGTTTGTCAAAAGGCTCAAGTTAGCTGCCCTACCCCTCAAATCAGTGATCATAAAGGAGCCATTCCAGCAATAAGGAATTGATTTTATTATAGTTGTAAACCCACCATCAAGTGTTGGACATGACTATGTCCTCACAGCAATAAACTACTTCACCAAATGGGTGGAAGCAGTTCCAACCAAACATGCTACTTCAGAAGTAGTATGCAATTTCCTCAAAGAAAACATCATGTCCAAGTTTGGGGTCCCAATCAAAATTGTCACTGAAAATGTAGCCTACTTCACTTCCTAGGAGATTACTCAATTCTTCTTCTACTATGGAATTACACTCTCCCATTCCTTTGATTACTTCCCACAAGGGAATGGATAGGCTGAGTCAAGCAATAAAAACTTGGTGACTATCATCAAGAAGCTGATGGATGACAACCAAAGGACTTAGTATAAGGCATTGGTTGATGCTCTATGGGTAGATAGAATTACACCAAAGAGAGCAATTGGTATGTCTCCCTTCCAACTTATTTATGGTGTAAATGCTGAGATACCAATCACCTTGGAATTGCCAGCATTGAAATTGGCTAAGGCGATTAAAGATCAGATGTATGAGAGCTCACTTGAGAAGAGGATCATGTGCCTTACTAAGCTGAATGAGTAGAGAACTACAGTGGTGGATTGAATTACCACCCATCAAAGTTTGGTGAAGAATCTCTTTGACCAAAAAGTAAAGAATCATAATTTCTAGATTGGAGATCAAGTCTTGCTATGGGATAAGAGAAGAGAACCAAAGGGGATGAACAAAAAGTTTGATTCCCTATGGAAGGGCCCTTTTACTATTCATCAGCTCAATGGTAAAAATAGTTTCCTATTGAAGTATCAAGATGGCACTCTCTTTTCTCTGCCTCACAATGGGCAACATCTAAAGCACTTTAACTCTTGAAGTATCAAATGAGTTCCCCTGTACATATGTACATTTGTATAGTCTTTTGTTTATATTTTGTTCTTTTGTTTTCATTTTTTAGAGCCTTTCTTTTTGGGTAGCATGACTCCGTAGCCCAATGGCACACTTTAAGGCACTAGATATTTTGGTTTCTACTCCCCTTAGCTATTCTGAGTTGTCATCTGAAGGAAGTTCCCCAATAGGAGCCAGATGTTGTCCTTAAAAAATGACTCCTCATTTTTTAGACAACATATGACTATTTTGGTCCTGCATGGCCAAAATTGTCCCTCCCCTTTCCAAAAATTTGCTTTGAGACATTCAATTTCATCATTTTCTCAACTTTTTGGTAAAAGAATTAGTAGGTTCAACTAGTTCAAAGGATCTGTTGGCAAGCATCAAAACAAGGATTGAACCATTGAACCTTAAACCTTTTCAGTTTAATGGGTTCAAAGGTTCAATGCGGTCAACAAGAGCTAAGCGCTTTGGTAGAGGTTCAAAGTTTAACCATTTCTAAAGGTTCTGTGGCCCCGAACACTTAACGAGTCTCAAAATCTTGAACTATTGAACCGTTGAACCTTGAACCATGTTGTTTCATCGGTTTGATGGGTTCAATGTTTAATCGGTTCAATGCATGGGTTTAAAGGTTGCCTTAGTTAAGAAAAGAGATGTGTACAAAATAGTCATGCAGATGCTACCAAGTGTCATCGATCGAGCCCCTTTATGATTTTTTTCAGAGAAGTGGTGGAAGGTGCCACGTGTTCCTTTTGAAAACTCATCAGAAGCTGCCACATGTCTGCATCCACATGATTGCTAAAAATATTTAGACCATGCCACATGTCGGTGATGTAAATCAGTGAAATTCAACACATGTCAGCATTCACTTCTCAAAGATTTGTATAAATCTATAGGGTTCCTTTTGACAAAGCTTCCTCTAGAATTCTATGGAGGGTGACAAGTGGTAACCGCAGAAGGCTTCACTATGTTTTTATAAGAGCAGCAGACCGTGCCACATGCTCCTAGCAAAGATCGGTGGAGGCTGATGAGTGTCATCATTCATGAGAGCCTGACTGAGCCCCAAGTGTTTCTATGGTTTTGCAAAGGCCTGAGAAGATAGATGCTGCCAAGTGTCAATAGTGGAAGATGCCATGTGTCCCTGAAGATGTGATGGAAGATGCCACATGTCCTCGCCTGTTCTTATGAAAGGTTCCATGTGTCAAAGGAAAGGGGTACTCATAATATAGAGGCACATATAGAGCCAAGGAAAGGTTTCCTTTGGATGAATTATCTGAAGGAATTCCTTCAGACATTTTGTCTGAAGGAAATACATGAAACAACAAGCCTGCCGAAGAAGAAAAGCTTGAAGGCCACCAGGAGGATCCAGAAGGTTAGAGACCCTTACAAAGGGACACTTGACACATGAAACGGACCTTGTTTGAGATATTGAAGGGAAAATTCCCTTCAGGAAGGGTCAAGCCTCAAAAGTGCAGCAGAAGCTACCAAGTGTCATGTGCCAAGACATAGTTTCAAATGAAGCTTCATAGAGTGGAATGCGCCATGTGTCCCATTCCAGTGCAGCAAAAACTACCACGTGTCTACATCTACACCTCCAACCTCTAACAAGTCTCAGGGCCTATTCCTAAAATCTTATTTCAAAGCCATGGATACCACCACATGTCCTCACCTAGGTCACAGCAAAATGATAGGCCCACAAATGTCAAAATTGGGGCAAATGGCCAGCCCTTAACCTTCAAAGGAAGAGAGACCCACGAACATCAAAATTGATGTAATGAAGCATCTGATTGATACTTTCAAGCTTAGAACATAGAACCTAGATGCATTCAAAAAATCCTAAGGCTAGGGTCAAGAGAAGGAAGAGATAGAGAGGAAACTCAGGAGGAGTTACTGTCAGTAGGTGACATAGTTCACCGAGTAGATATTTGGGGTTTGCTAACATTGAAAGCACCATCTATTTTTCCCCTTAGAGGTAAAGGTAGAGTAGATGGTTTTGTGGCTAAGCAGGTGATGGAATGAGTGATTCAGGTTAAGGAGGAGGCACTAGAGATGAATCAACATGCCAAAGTTAAGGTAGCCACCCTACTCCAACATGGCCCTTCCTGACAAGACCAAGAATGCATCCAAGGCATTGAATGTGCTGAATGGGTCACTTCATTAGGAGAAAGTGCCAAGCCTCCCTCAAGCCTCTATATAATGTAATCTCTTATCTCATTTGGAGGGAGATCTTCCCCTTACCAGAAGTGAAACTCTACCCAAATTGAAAGGCATTACTAAGACTTTGAGCTCAGATTGTAGTTCATATTTCTTTTTTTGAATGAGAAATCAAGTTACTTGTAGACTTTGTGTTGTTATAGCTTGTGCTACTTTAGGAGATTGTTCATATATATGTCTTCTAAAAGCATTCTTGTTCATTTGATTTAACAAGCAGAACTAATGGAGGTGATAAGGAAGGTGTCCTGAAGCCAACTACTTTTAGACTTTGCACTGTCATAGTTTTCTTCAGTGTGTGTTTTTCTTTTTTGTTTCTATGTAAAGGACCTTGGGACAACTTTTCACCCCCATTGTTCTTCGTATCTCACTCTTGGGCAGTTGAGGTGGAAACTTTGTGCTCTATTTCATACTACTAGTTATTGCATCCTTTTGTCACCTGTTACTAGAAAGAGTCCTACTATTTGTAAGAATAAGCACTTTTGAAAGAAAATAAGTGCCTTCTGTCACTTCACTAGGATTTCTACTATCTAAGAAGGGATCTAACTCTTGGCTAAATGTTACTTCTAAAAGAAGAGAAGTGCCATCACTAATCACCTAGGATTTATCCTCTATTTGTTATCATCATCTCTAAAAAAAGAGATATGGATGGTTTATCCCACCCCTGTGTCTTATTTTCTACTTATATTATATATAGCCCTACGTATTTATAGGGAACCTCCCCTTGATGAAAGGAGAGATTTGTCTCCGATTGATGTAGTAAAGTTGCACACCTAGCTCACCAATCTTCCTACTATGGTTGATCAGACCTATTTTATTGATCATTACGCTGATTAACAAAATTTTCACCCAACACATTCCTAATCCAAGATAACACATCCCTAAACAACTTCTCACTTCTACCTAGTTTTCTCACTATTTGCACCATTAAATCTGTTAGCGACTAGTTAACCTAGATTATTAGTTTGTCACACCTAAGGTCTAGAACCTATTCAAAAACCACCATGGATATAAAATATAAGTCTCAATATTTTTTCTCCATCTATTTAGTAATTTTTACTTGATCAATTCTAACTGCTACAACAAATCTTTGAGAAACAAGGACTTTCATATATGTTTCACTCATTCACTTGTAAAACCAATCACACCTATAAATATCTAGGAGAGTTAAATAAATCCTATAATCACTAAAATATTCATACTAATCCTTTATAATCACTTTAGAACAACTTCTTTCATATTGGGCCATTTTTAAGGTTTTAAATAGGGTTAACAATGTTTGTGGTGTTAACGATTATTCATAAAGGATTGTCACTTATTTCCAAAACTAATTCCTAAATATATTAGATATGACCCTTACCCATCTCTCTTAAGTATATCAAGTTCCAATGTATAGTTACGCATGTTAATAAATACTTGAAAGTCATTTTTAGGTTGAGAGCCCTTCATTTTATGCACTTGAGAGACCTCAAAACCACTTTTCATGACTTTTCTTGCAAACTTTAACCTTAGACTTGGTCAACACACCTAGGAAAATTTATCACACTAATTAAAATGATCACATTCTCATTATTATCTTTAAATATAAATCTCATATCTCATTTAGCCACCATCTTTCTCTTTGCTTGCTTAGTCCTTGACCTGCAAACCACATTAGGCCTTAAAATTGGCCTTCAAGCCTCTTTTAATGCACTCTCTACATCAATTACATGATAAAAAAACATCTCACACTCTTAAAAAATGTAAAACATCATTCATATACCTTGATAATATATCATGATGCCTCATTCGGCCAAGTAGGGTCTAGAGGTAGTCTAGTTGCATACTAGGTTTATAGGTCCTACCCCTATAAGCTCACTCTGAGACTCTCATGAGTGCTCCTATGCCTCATATTCATGATAAAACAACTTAATATATCCTATTATTGCTCTTTTCATCCATATAATCAAGCCACCATGCTAAAACCTTCTCACTGGAACTCTTCATGTTATGACTAGTGTCATGACTAGGCTTCTCAAGCACTTGAAACTTGACAATTGACCTTGAAAAACTTATTGATTATCCTATACCTTGATCACATGTTTTACATGCTCCTCAAAAAATATCATAATTATCAATGATTATATCAAACAATAACATTCTTCAATGATCTCATGAACACCTTTGTTAAGAACCTTTGACATCAATGCCAACATCAATGCCAAAATTTCAATAATAGGAACAATGCTCAACAATCTCCCTTTTTGTCATTGATTGAAAAATATATTTTATACTAATCATTATTTCCTCCTTTGACATAAATTATAAAGTGATGTCTACAACTCCTTAGATCACACTCCTTACAACCAAAATACTCAACACATGGGACTTATGATTTTATGAAACATAATACAAACATGCTACCTTATCTCCATGCATACCTTCTTGGAAAAAATCACATGTTCTTGGTGCTAATGATCATGATTATATCCCCATAAGTAATTGAATTCTTTAATGATTTCTAGGGGAAGTAATTACACCCAATTCCTATCTTAGGTGTTCAAAAGTTACCTTTGGAAGTGGTTTGGTCAAGATGTCTAAAATCTAATCCTGTGTAGAAACATATTCAAGTTTTACACTTTATTCACTTACCTTCTCTCTTATAAAATGATACATGATGGGAATGTGCTTTTTCTTTGAGTGCATGATAGGGTTATTTTAGATTCTTATAGCACTTGTATTATCATAATAGATAGGGCTAGGACCATCATACTTCACCTTGTAATCTTTTAGGGTATGTCTCATCCATAAGACCTAAGTGAAACATGAATATATTATAATGTACCTACCCTCACAAGTGTAAAATGCTATTGACAGTTGATTTTTGCTTATCCATGAAACTAGGTGCCCACCTAGGAAGAAGGCTTCTCCACTGGTACTATTCCCATCATCTATACTTCCTACCTAATCTAAATCTATGTAGGATATAAAATGGAACTCATTGATTTTTATATACCATAATCCATGATCTATAGTCCCCTTGAGATACCTGAGTATCCTTTTGATTTCTTGTAGATGATTTTCTTTTGGATCTACTTGAAATCTTCTCACAAGACCTGCTACTTACATGATGTTAGGTTTAGAAGCAGTGGTGTGTAACAAACTTCTAATAATTGACTTATATGACATATCATTAACATTTTAAGACTCATATTCCTTGATTAACTTACATTCTATGATCATGGGTGTACTAATTACCTTTCAATATTCCATCTCAAACTTCTTCAACATCTCTCTTATGTACTTGGCTTGTGAGATGAATATACCTTTTTAAGATTTAGTAATTTGCAACCAAAGAAAGAATGATAGTTCACCTAGTATGAACATCTCAAACTCTTTCTTCATCACCTCTACAAATGACTTATTCATGTTCTCATTATTTCCACCAAAGATGATGTCATCCACATAGACAATTACTATCAACTAATGGTCATCTTCTATCTTAATGTATAGATTACTATCTATAACTCCTATTTTGAATCCTTAATCTAATATATACTTATCTAACATAGCATACTAAGATCTAAGAGCTTACTTTAGACCATAAATATCCTTTGTCAATTTACAAACATAGTCTTTATCATCTAATAGTGATAACCCTTTAGGTTGCTCAATGTACACTGCTTCTTCCAAATTCCCATTCAAAAAGGTAGATTTGACATCTATATGATATACCTTGAATATTTTTAATCCTACATATGATAAAATTAATATTATGGCCTCCAATATTTCTATTGGTTAAAATGTATCCTCAAAGTCAACCCATTCAACTTGTTTATATCCCTTGCATACCAATCTAGTCGTATTCCTAGTGACTTCTTCATCTTCATTTAACTTGTTTCTAAACACACATTTTGTGCCAATGACATTATTGTCTTTAGGCCTAGGAACTAGTTCCCATGTTTCATTCTTCTCTATTTGGTGTAACTCCTCATTCATAAAACCTATCTAAAATTTGTCTTTGCTTTCTTATATAAGACTCTTATGTTCAATATTGGATAATAGAGAAATATTATCTTTATTTAGATTACTTACCAATCTTATCCTTGTTTGCATACCTTCATTCTTATTTTCAATGATTTGAGATTTAGGGTGATCTATTTGAATTTTTCTTGAGGGTCCTTTTGAGTCATATCTCTATTCAACTTCTTCTCATTCCTCATTAACTTCTATAGTCTCCTTTTCATTCTTGAAATCTAGATTCTATAAAGTGTTCTTTGATTATGAGTGAGATTTCTTTATCTCATCAATCTTCACATTAGTACTTTACACTATATATTGTTGTCTCTTGTTGTAACATCTATAAGATGAGTTCATTGATGAGTATACTAAGAATATGCCTTCAACAGATCTAGAATCAAACTTTCCAATTCTTCATCATCTCTTTTGATGAACCATTTGCTCCCAAACACTCTAAAGTGTTTCACATTAGTAAGTCTACCATTCCATAGTTCATAAGGAGTCTTGTTTCCATTAGTCCTTTTCTATCCTATATTTAAAATATAGAAAATATTTCTTAATACCTATTTTCAATATACATCAGATAATATAGACTTATTTAGCATAGTTCTAGCCATCTCTTGAACTGTCTTATTCTTCCTTTCCACTACCCCTTTCTACTGAGGTGTCTTAGCTACTAAAAATTATCTCCTTATTCCATGATCCGCATAGAAGTCATCAAACTCATTAAACCAAAACTCTCCTCCTCTATTAGATCTTAGGCACTTGATCTTCCCATTCTTCTCAATCTCAACAAAGAGCCTTGAATGTCTTGAACTTGTCAAGAGATTCTGACTTTAATTTCAAGAATGTGACCCAAGTAATTATTGTGTAATCATACATTAGTAACATGAAGTATTTATCTCCTTGAATGCTATGAATTATTGTAGGCCCATAGAGATTAGTGTGTATTTAATCCAAGGGTCTTTTAGTAGAGTACTCTTTGGACTTGAACCTTCGTCTAGTCTGCTTACCATGTTGACATGCCTTGAAAAGTATGTTTTTAGGTTTGGTGATCTTAATCATGTTTGTCATAGACTTCTTAGTGATAATCTTGACTAATTTTTCAAATTTTAGGTGACCTAACCTTCTATGCCATATCCAACTTGCATCTATATTTCTCATGAATCATCTCTCCTTTTTGATCTCATTCAAGACACATAGATTATTCTCAGTCCTCTTAGCATTGGCAATTAGCCTTCCTAATTTGGCTCTCCTTATCTCACACCTTCTATCATGAATGGTTAGTGTGTGTCCTTGATTACACATTTGACTTACACTAAGTAGGTTTATGTTTTAAACCTTCCATATACAACACATTTTGTGTATTGGTCTTCCCATTGTCCAAACTCAAGACACCCTTGCCAATTAAATTAGAAGTTATGTCATCTCCAAACCGCACTATTCATTAAGCATTCTTATTCAATGAGATGAACTTATTTATGTATCCTATCATGTGGCTTGAGAAACCTCTATCTATATACCATTTCATGCCTTCATCTTGAATGTGAAAGGCAGTTTGAGTTAGTATAGAATCTTCTTTAGTCTTCTATTCCTCCTTGGTAAATAGTCCATCTTGACTCTTGAGATCAATATGATCTTTCTTAACTTTATTTGGATTCCATACCAATGTTTGATACTTCCCATGCATTATAGTATCTTCATATGTCTTGTTGAATCTTTAGGGTCTTCTAACTTTATTAGAGTAGAATCTTTCAATGTGTCCTATATTATGATAAATGTAGAAACTGACATTTATGTACTTACCTCTTGACTGATTACTCCTTTTCTAATGGTTCTATGATGACTTGTCCTTTATTGTATTGGGTTTCTTGATTGGTATTTTAATATTTGTACTATTGACTTGACTTGTTTTGAATTCTCACACACTCTCTCAAACTTTCTCATTTTATCTATGAGCTTCTCTTGATCAACCTTCAAGGAATATAGATTTGTCTTTAACTAGTCATACTCAAATTTCTTTGAATTAAACCTCATGTTGACACCTTATAATTGATCACTAAGATCATTTATAGTCTTATTTTAATGATTCAAATCATCAAGGTCTCTTATGAGTTTAGATTTAAGGTCTACTTTAGGTTAACCTTTTTCATTGTCATAGTAGACTTCTTCATCATACATGTTATCTTCTTCCTATTGATAATGAGACATTTTGTGTTATTTAGTGTTGTTCCCAAAATCCATCACTTTTTTTTGTGGACAACATGTAGACCATTTTGGTCTTACAAGGTAAAATGGTCTCTTTCTTTTTCAAAATGTTTTGAGCAGTCAAGTTATTCAATCGCATAGGCCTTTTCAGCTAAGGAAATCATAGGTTCAAAAGGCAGGCTTTCATAAGGAAAAATCTCAAAAAACTTAAGGAATTTCCTAAAAAAATTTAAGAATGGTTCAATGCCAAGGTTCAATAAAAAAGGTTCAACGGCAGGGTTCAATGATATGGCATGAACCATTGAACTATTGAACCATTGAAATCTATCTCTAAAAGGTTCAAAGGTTCAAAGGTCTAAAGAGTTCAAGGTTTGAAAGGTTTGGGTGGAAGGTTTAGGTGGATGGTTCAACTAAGTGGTTTAAACATTTGGTTCAATGATACATTGAACTCCTAAAGAAGACTAAGTGAAAATGGCTCTTTACAAAACATTGAACTGACAAACTGCCAAACCGTTAAACTTTGAACTGATGAACCTTAAACTACTAAACTCTGAAAGGTTCAAAGAGTTTAAGGTTCATAGTGGTTCAAAGTGACCAATGAATTTCTCATGGATGTCAAATTTAGGGTAATGGAATAACCATTGATTTTCAAATAACATATACCCAAAGAAAAACTCAGCTATCTGGTAAGAAAGGAGTTGAAGAAGCCAGTAGAAGGTGAGAAGATAGCCCCAAGAGCTCAGATCACCAGAAAGAGACAAAATGTAGCAAGGAAAGAGGGAAAGTTACAGAGACATCCAAAATATCTATAAAATAGTTATTTCAATAGGTGTAGTCCACCAAGTGTATATCAGAGAGCACAAGCATTCAATGGCATAGCCTATTTTTCTCCATTTGAGTAAAGATGAGTGGATAGTCATGTAAGTATCATAAAGAGGAGTAGCCTTACCTTTCAGAAGACTAAGAAACCCATGCTTCAGAGGAGACATTTGAGATGATTTAGAATGCCAAAATTTAAGGCCAATGACCTATTCCAACATGACCCCTTCACAGAATGCATTTAATGTAGCATGGGCCATTTCATGAAAATGAGCACCTAAGTCTTTTTTAGATGCTATATATTGTAATCTCTCCATTTGTAAAAAGAGGATATCTCTCTATTATTAGAAGTGAAACTCTTCCCAAATTGAATGGCATTCCTAAGACTTTGAGCTCAGACTGTTGATCATATTTTATCAAGTGAATGAGAAAGTAAGTGACCTTTTAGACTTTGTGTTGAAATAGCTTGTGTTATCTAGAAAATAGTTCTTGTCTTTTTCCTAAATACAGTCTTGTCCATTTAATCAAATAAGTAGAACAAGTAGAAATAATCTGAAAGATTTCTTGAAGTCGACTATGGGAGACTTTGTGCTGCCATAATTATCTTTAGTCTGTGTGTTTTATGTTTCAAGATATTGGAGAGACTTTGAGTTCCCCTTATCCTTTGTAATATTTTACTTTGTTATAGTTTTTAGTGGAGACTTTGTGTTGCACTTCATTCTAATGTGTTACTTTGTCTTTAATCAATAGGAGAAACAATGAAATACTTTGTGCTTTTGTGGATTTCTTGTGCATCTAGTTACTACCCCAGAAGAATCCCTACTATTTGTTGAACATCATTTTTGAAAGAAAAGAAATGCCTTCAGTAATTACATAAGATTTCTCTTTTATTTTGTGAACATCATCTCTAAAAAAAGAGAGATAGATGGTATGATTTCACCCATGAGTCTATTTTCAATTTATATTAGTATATTATAGTTTATAGGGAACCTTCCCTTGCTGAGAGGAGAGATTTATCTCATTATGCTATGGTAATCACACCCATTTTACCATATAAATCTCATTATGTTGTGGTTGAT
The DNA here is from genome assembly GCA_037957365.1 of Torreya grandis. Taxonomy (NCBI): domain Eukaryota; kingdom Viridiplantae; phylum Streptophyta; class Pinopsida; order Cupressales; family Taxaceae; genus Torreya; species Torreya grandis. The sequence continues at coordinate 1,468,878 of JARHVA010000368.1, forward strand.
ATACCCATTTTGTCATCAATTAGTTGATGACAAAATATTCACCCAACAGCTTTTTGGTGACTCTGCTAGGGAAAGAATGCACAATTTAAAGCCTCAAACTTCAAATTAAAGTATTTCTAGTTCTTTTCCATTCTACACTCTGGCAGATCCATGGTATACATGAAGCTAGAGAGCTTAAGGTATTGTTGATCCTATTTTTGAGTTTGTGTAGCAAAATAATTTTGACCTTTCTCCTCCATAATCTCACTTTCAGTGAACTAGGAGTTCTCCTCCTACCAATGTCAGGTCCCCACTACCAAGAAAAGCTTCTCTTTCCTCTACTAGTAGAGCTTTGTCTATACATAACCTACAAAGGTTCTTTATCCCTCCTTTCAATCATCATATCATGGTAGCCCAAGGCCCTTGGGGTAACACCTTTGGCCCTCTGAATCTAACCCCACCTTTACATGAACTACCTCGTAGTTCAAAAAAGAATTTTCCCAAGTTCTATGGTGATGGGAGAGTTCATCTTGATGAGTATATTATAGATTTTTGCATATCTTATGGTGTGATAGGTGTTGAATTTGAAGATATAGTGGTTAGACTGTTTGTGGAAACATTGTGAGGCACTACTATAGACTATTTTATCATCTACAAGCATAAATAGTGACTGACTAGAACACTCTCAAAGCCAAGTTTGAGGCTATTTTTAAACCTATAGAAGATACACATGCCTTGCTAGCCTAGCTTATGAAAATGAAGAAGTAGCCTCATGAACCCATGTGAGACTTCATTTCTAAATTTGACAAGCTGAGGAATAGGATTCCTATAATTGTTCAGTCGACGCTAGAAAATGTTAAGTGCTTCTTCATCAATTCTTAGCTTCTTGAAGTGAGTTTCCTATTGAGGAAGGCTAGCCACATAGATCTTTCTACAACTCATATTTTGGCCACTGAGGTTGAAGATGACCTTATCTTGGTAGGAATGATAAGAAGAGATCCTAACAGAAATAAATCTTCATCTTCTAATACTTTCTCTACAAGCACCACTGATCCTATAGTGCAAAAACTAGCAAATGAATTGTTAGCTCTAACAAAGCAAATGGCATAAGGGATGTCTATCCATCTTTCTTATCAAGATATACCAAGGAGGACATTTCCCAACTAGTCATATCAAGGTAATGCTTCCAGGAATCAAGGGTAACCAAATCATCTTCCTCCCCCACAGGGGAAGCTTGCCATTGAAGTAGCATCAACTAACTCAGCAATTGGTTATCATGAAGTTGAACATGATTTCTCTTTCCAACCTAAGTTGGACCAAGAAGATGATGCTAATCTCTTTGCAAAAGGCAAAGAAGAATTAGCTGGTGACTCCAACATTGGTTTCTTGAATTACCAGGATGAAGCTAGAAGAAAGGGAGAAGTGTTTGATGGATCATATGCTATTTTTACTAGGTCCCAGAACCAATCAACTCAATAAGCTGATAAGGGAAAAATAGGGGAAGAATCTCGACTAGTAATTTTAATTACTAAGTAGGGGACTTCACTACCTTTCCAATCAAAGGACTTGGTGATCAATAAAAAAGTAAGTACCTCAAACAACCCTGTGCCTTCTACTTTAATTTCTCAGACTAGTACCATACCTAATAAAAACTAGAATGATGGACTTCCTCTATTCTAGTTCTTTTCAGTCATTTGACATCATTGATCATACTAGGAAGACTAAGATCCAAATTTTTGAGTTTGAATACTTACAAGCTAACCCTGAGTAGTTGGATAGGCTAGTTGAATGCATCAAGAATAGAACCATCCCCATAGGACAAGATGTTTCAAAGGTAACTCATGATCCCCCAAAAAACACATCTACTTGAAACAATCTTGTCATTACTCTTCCTGTTGCCCTTGCGAAGACAAAACCTTTCTATGTTTCCTTATTGATAAATGGTCATAAGTTGAACAAATGCATAATAGACTCTGGTGCCTCTGACAATGTGATGCCCACTAAGGTGGCAAACTCTCTCTATCTCACTCTAACTAAAAATTTTGGGAGATGTTTCTCCATGTAAAACAAGTAATTGCCACTTTCAGGATAGATCAAAGATGCCCAATTTGTATTCATAGCTTTCCCAGAAAAAATGATTAAAATGACAATCTTGGTAGCCGACGTTCCAACTTCTTATGGCATTCTGCTTGGATGAAATTTTTGTAAGGATGTTGGTGGAGAATTAAACATGGACCTATCTAAGGCAAGGATACCTATCAAAGGCATCATGCAAAGGTTGCTTCCTAAGAAGGATTCAAAATACATTGTCACCCAAACATCAGCCCCTGAAGCTCAAATTCTATTTGAATCCTCAGAAATAGGTAACTACTTTCTATCTACAAAAGATGTTTCTATTTAATTAGATAAAAGTTCTATAAGTGAAAATCCAAAAAATTTAGACAAGACATCAGAAGAATTGGTAGAACACTATTCAGATGAAAAAGGATCTTCCTTCCTTAATGAAGAGAAATCTAAAAAGAGATTAGATTTTAATGATGTCTGAATTTTGGAATTTGATGGTAGCTATTCTTCTACCAGTTCTAGAGCTGGAATTGTTTTGATATCTCCACAAGGAGATATTTTCCCCTATTCATATAAGTTACAATTTGGCAATACCAACAACACCACCAAGTATGAATCTTTGTTGCTCAGATTGAAAGGTGCTCAAGCTAAAGATGTTAAGCTTCTTCATGCTCAAGGAGATGTTGAACTGGTGGTTTTTCAGGTGAGGAACCTATATCAAACTAAGAATGAAATATTGTGACATTATCACAATCTAGTGTGGGACTACCTTCAAAGCTTTTAGTATTTCTATGGTGCCCATAGAATTTAATGATCGAGAAGATTCCTTGGCTATCTTTGCAACCCTCATGGTTCCTCACAAAGATTTTAAAGGGCATAAGTACACTATTAAACTAGTATTTTGACTAAGTGTACCTGATAATTCCAACCATTGGCAAGTGTTTAATGAAGACAACCAAATCATTGCTTTTTTGGAACAGATGGATAGCTTTGAGGAGCTTTATTTTGAAGACAGTGAATTTCTACCATGGGAATTAGCTCCCAAAGCAAATTTAAAAAGTGATGAATATTTCCTTCAACTCAAAGGAAATAAAATTCCCAAAGGGTTAGTTTTTCTTGAAAATCTATTCGATAAGCATGATAGGTTTATCAAGAAGTGACTAATGGATTTAAGCTCCTTCAAAGAATTTGATCAAATAAATTTGAGTACAGAAGATAATCCCAAAATTTTCAACATCAAGAATTTTTGCACTCCTAATGAAAAACTCAAATTCATTACTCTACTTTGCCATTACATTGATGTTTTGGCGTACTCTTATGATGATCTAAAATCTCTCATGCCTAAAGAAATTTAGCATGAAATTCCTCTCAAATTTGGGTCATTGCCTCACAAGTAGAAACAAAGGCAATATAACCTCAAGATATCAAGTACTATTCTTTCTGAGATCTAAAAAATGTTAAATGCAAGGATAATTTTTTCAATCCATCATTCCACCTGGATTGTGAACATAGTCCTTGTGAGAAAAAAGAATGGAGAAATTTGCCTCTATGTTGATTTCAAAAATCTAAATCAATCCTCTTTAAAAGATAACTACCCCCTGCCCATCATGGATTAGCTACTGTAGATAGTGACTCGCTCAGAGATGTTATCAATGTTAGATGGTTTTTCAAGATATAATCAAGTGGAAGTTGGTGAAGCAGACCAAGATATGACCACTTTCACTACACCTTAGGGTACCTTTGCATATCATAGAATGCCTTTTGGTTTGATCAATATTGGCACCACCTTATAGAGAGTGATGGATCTTACCTTCAAAAATGAAATGGGGAAGTTCATTATGGTATATCTTGATGACTTGACCACCTTTTCCAAACATCATCCTGATCATGTGCATTATTTACAACAAGTGTTGGAATGATGTCGACAAAATAACATTTCTCTCAATCCCAAGAAATTAGTTTTTGGGGTTATAGAAGGAAAACTTCTTAGTCACACTGTATCCTAAGAAGGCATAAAGATCGACCCAGAGAGTCAAATCCATCTAAGAGATTTCTCTTTCTACTAGTAAGACTACAGTCCCTTCTTTATTTGGAAAGGTGAATTTTTTACGAAGGTTTATCCTTGAATTCATAGAGAAGACTCGCCACATTGTCAACATGATGAAGGGTAAATCTATTTTTCACTAGACTAAAGAAGGCAAGTCAACATTTCAAGAGATCAAGAAATCTATCACCCATGTCCCAATCCTAGTTTGTCTAGATTATACCAAAGACTTCGTAATATATAGCTATGCTTCTAAACACATACTTTCAACCAGTTTGGTTCAACAAAACAAAGAAGGTGTGGAGTCCCTTATATCTTTCATGAGTTTTCCTCTCAAAGCTCATGAGCTAAAATATTCAAACATGGAGAAGCATACTTATGTGGTGGTTAAAGTAGTAAAACACTTCCATTTTTACATCTTGAACTCACACACTATTATTCTAGTTCTTGATACAACAATAAAGTCCATTCTAACTCAACAGGAGTTTGGAACTAAAACGGGCAATTGGATTACTAAAATCTAGGAGTTTGATCTTGTTATCAAACCCATGAATCTTGTGTGAGGAAGAGGTCTCTGCTAGTTAATTACTAATAACATACCAGATGAAGCAGGGTATAATGAAATAGAGGTTGAAGACATGCCTATAGTTCTCTTTGTCATTACTATGAATTAGTGGTATTCTAATATCGACTCATTTCCTTATTTATGGTGAGTGTCTTGCCCACTTGTCTCATAAATAAAAGAGGACTATTAATTTAAAATTTTCTAACTTTGTCCTGTGGGACAATGGTTTGTACAAGAGGAGCCTTGATGGGGTATTTATTCATTGCGTGGATAAAGTGCAACAGAGCAAACTTTTGGAGTCTTTCCATAATTTGGCTTGTGGAGGACATTTTTTTACACCTCTAACTATCCATAAGATTTTATGAGCCAGGTACTATTGGCCTACTCTATTTCAAGATTCATACACCTGGGTGGGTAGATGCGAGTTGTGTCAACAGTTCATTGGGAAACCCAAGTTGACCACGTTACCTCTCAAGATGGTGGTGATCAAAGAGCCATTTCAACAATGGGGTATTGATTTCATTAGCACTGTAAACCTATCCTCAAGTGTTAGACATAACTTTATCCTCACTACAATAAATTATTTTACCAAGTGGGTGGAAGCCATTCCAGTCAAGCATTCTACTTTAGAAGTGGTATGTAATTTCCTCAAGGAAAATATTATTTTCTAGTTTGGAGTCCCAACCAAGATTGTAATAGATAATGCAACCTATTTCTATTCTCATGAGGTTACCCAGTTCTACTACTATTATGGAATTATCCTCTCCCATTCTTCTGACTATTATCCACAAAGAAATTGTCAAGCAAAATCAAGTAACAAGAAACTAGTGACCATTATCAAGAAGCTAGTAGATGACAATCAGAGAACCTGGCATAAAGCATTATTTGATGCTTTATGGGTAGATAGGATTATACCTAAAAGGGTGATAGGTATGTCACCATTTCAACTTCTGTATGGTTTAAATGTAGAAATACTAATCACACTAGAACTACCAACTAAAGTTGGCAAAGGCAGTAAATAAACTAAATGAGTATCAAAATATGGTGGTGGAATGTATTTCTACACATCAAAATTAGGTAAAGAAACTCTTCGACAAAAGAGCATTCATGATTTTCAAATTGGAGATCAAGTCTTGTTATGGGACAAGAGGAGAGAACCAAAAGGAATGCACGGTAAATTTAATTTTTTGTGGAGAGCTCCATTTTCTATGTATCAATTCAGTGGCGATAATATTTTTTTATTGGGATATCAAGATGGGACACCATTTTCACTACCTCACAATGCACAACATCTGAAACACTTCAATCCTTAAAGTATTAGATAAGTCCAGTTGTACATTTTTATAGTCTTTATTTGTTTTGTGTTGTTCATTTGGTTTTTGGTGTCTTTCTCTTGGATGACATGACTCCGTATCCCAATGGCATAGATGAAGTCACTTAGAGTCTATATTCTACTCCCTTTGATTGTTTCAAAATACAATCGATGGAAGTTCCCCAATTGGAGCTAGCTGTTGTTCCCAAAATCTATCACTTATTTTTGTGGACAACATGTAGACCATTTTGGTCCTATACACCAAAATGGTCTCTTTATTTTTCAAAATGTTTTGAGCCATTAATTTATTCAATCGCACAAGCCTTTTTAGCTAAGGAAATCACATGTTCAAAAGGTAGGCTTTTGTAAGGAAAAATCTCAAAACACTTAAGGCATTTCTTAAAAAATTGTAAGAATGGTTCAACGCCATTCAATGGTGGGGTTTAATGATATGGCATGAACCATTGAACTATTGATCTCCATCTTTGAAAGGTTTAAAGGTTCAAAATTTTAAAGAGTTCAAGGTTTGAAAGGTTCAGGTGGAAGGTTCAAGTAGATGGTTCAATTGAGTGGTTCAAACAATTGGTTCAATGATACATTAAACTCTTAAAGAAGACTAAGTGAATGTGGCTCTTTACAAAACATTGAACTAATGAATTTCCAAATCGTTGAACCTTGAACCATTGAACTCTAAAAGGTTCAAAGAGTTTAAGGTCCATAGTGGTTTAAAGTGACCAGTGACGTCCCCACAAATGTCAAATTTAGGGTAATAGAATAACTGTTTATTTTCAAATAACGTAGACCCAAAGACAAACTCAATTATCTACTGAGAAAGGCACTAAAAAAGCCAGCAGAATGTGAGAAGATAGCCCTGAGAGCTTAGATCACCAAAAAGAGATAAAGGTAGAAAGTAAAGAGGAAAAGTTATAAAGACATCCAAAATATCTGTAAATGAGTTATTCCAGTAGGTGGATCAGTCCACCAGGTGTATATCAGAGAGCATAAGAATTCAATGGCATGGCCTATTTTTCTCCATTTGAGTAAAGACAAGTGGACAGTAATGTAACTAATATAAAGAGGTATGGCCTTACCTTTTAGAAGACCAGGCAACCCATGCTTCAGAGGAGACATTTGAGATGATTTAGAATTCCAAAAGTTAAGGCTGATGACCTGTTCCATCATGGCCCCTTCATAGAATGAATTCAATGTAGCATGGGCCATATCATGAAAATGAGCACCCAAGTATTTTTTGGATGCTATATATTGTAATCTCTTAGTTTATAAAAAGAAGAGATCTCTCTGTTATTAGAAGTGAAACTCTACCCAAATTGAATGGCATTCCTGAGACTTTGAGCTCAAATTGTTGATCATATTTTATTAATTGAATGAAAAAGCAAGTGACCTTTTAGACTTTGTGTTGAAATAGCTTGTGTTATCTAGGAAATCATTCTTATGTCTTTTTCCTAAATACAGTCTTCTCCATTTAATCAAATAAGTAGAACAAGTGGAAATAATCTAAAAGATGTCCTGAAGTCGACTATGGGAGACTTTGTGCTACCATAATTGTATTTATTCTATGTGTTTTATGTTTTAGGATATTGGAGAGACTTTGAACTCCCCTTATCCTTCGTAATATTTTACTCTATTGTAGTTTTCGGTGGATACTTTGGGCTGCACTTCATTCTATTGTGTTACTTTATCCTAAATCAATAAGAGAAATAATGAAAGACTTTGTGCTTTCATGAGTTTTTTGTGGATCCAGTTACTACCCAAGAAAAATCCCTACTATTTGTTGAACATCATGTTTGAAAGAAGATAAATGCCTTTAGTAATTACATAAGAATTCTCCTTTAATTTGTGAGCATCATCTCTGAAAAAAGAGAGATGGATGGTATGATTTCACCCCTGAGTCTATTTTTAGTTTATATTAGTATATTATAGTTTATAAGGAACCTCCCCTTACAAAGAGGAGAGATTTATCTCATTATGTTGTGGTAACTGCACCCATTTTTTTGTATAAATATCATTGTTTTATGGTTGATATACCCATTTTGTCGTCAGTTAGTTGATGACAAAATATTCACCCAACAGTTAGGATCACCTTCAAGTTGTTATACTTGAATTAAAAGGATGTGGATTTGATACCAAATGTTATAACCAAAATTACTAAGAGGGGTAGATGAATCAGTCTTTAAAATTTTTTACAACTTTACTATATCATTCATGAACTATCAAAGCAATATAGTGAACTTAGCAACACATCAAGAACCATGAGACAAGATCATAATAGATAGAACACTTATTTGAGTGGGAAACCCTCAAGGGGAAAAAAAACACTAATTTATTAAAATGGACTATATTATTATAAGATAAACATAAATATTTAGTGAATCACCAACTTCACATTGAACACCAACCCTAACTAGCCAAACAACCACTTGTCTAGGCTTTAGCAAACACCAACTTACAAGGAGGTACTGACCCCCTAGATGACTCAACACCAACTCAGACATATAATTTATTTGATAAAATTTATAATACATTATTTCTCATCTAACTTATAATTATCACTTCTTCATCTCTTTACACTCTTATCCCTCTCAAACTAACATCTATGGTCCTTCACTCAACTTGGTCTCTTTAAGATAGATTAGGTCATTTGACCTTAATATTCATCTATGGTACCCATATCATATATTCATGATAATTTATATGAATCCTTATGATGTTATAAATTACATTATTTATCTCTTAAAAGTTTTATATCTTTCACTTAAACTCACTCATTCTCTAACAAGTCAATTAGGCCTATTAATCCTTGTTCTTATACTAGGTTTTTGCTCATACACCTCTTGGTTGGCCATACACACTTTCTAGTTTATATTTTACATAAAATATTCCTTAGGACATTAAAAAACATGAATCAAACATTTAAATAGGTTTTTCATAGCATATATGACCAAAAACATCTTTTAGGCCTCAAAGAAACCTAATTTAATTAGGCCTTCATTAGCACATGTTACCCTTTGATTTTATTGGAGCATTTTAAAAATTCATACATGGAATTAAAAATTAATATGAAACTAAAATATACTCATAATAATATAATATTATTTATATGACATATTTTCTCTCCAATCACCACTTAAAGCATGCCATTAGCATTGTTCACAATTAGGCATGTGCATACCCAAAAAATCTGTCTTGAACTATTGAAGATAAAACACCAATTAGATAAAAAAAACATGGAAATAAAACATAGACATATAAAATTAAATACCTAAAAATGTCACAAAGTTCATCATACTTCATTACACATGAAAAAATGACTCAAACCCTTCTCTACAAGTAGCCCACTAAAAAATGCCAACTAGCCTCAAAACATAGTCATGGAAACAATGACCTTCAAAACCTATAGGACCATTTTCAAAGACTTCCACTGAATGTATATGATCCTATGATGTCATTTTACCACTATTAGATAGATATATAATATGTTCAAATGGAAATATTGGTCTTTTAGACCAATCTCATGATCTTGTATCTCACTGTCTCATTTGAATTAGACAAGTCAACTTATGAGCAACATTTTCATCATATCTATTAACCTCCAAAACATATATCCAAAATTAAAATGTATTAAAATTATTTAAAAACTTATCCATGCACTTTTATTCATCCCTAATTCATGATAACACATCCCTAAACAACTTCTCACTTCTACCTATTTTTCTCACTATATGCACCATTAGATCTATTAGCGACTGGTCAACTTGGATGATCAGTTTAACACACCTAAGTTATATAACCTAATAATAAACCACAATTTATATCAAATATAAGTATAAATATTTTTACTCCATCTATTTATAAACTTTTATTTGGTCCACTCTAATTGATATAATAAATATCTATGAAACAAGGCCTTTTTTATAGGTTTAACTCACTCACTTGCCAAACCAATCACACCTAGAGATGACTAGGATAGTCTAATAAAACATATAATCACTAAACTATCCATACCAATCCATTTTGATAAATTTATAACTTCTTTCATATTGAGTCATTATTAGGTTTTTTGAGAGGGTTAAAACTATTTCTATTGTTAACAATCATTCATAAAGGACTACCCCTGATTCTTAAAACTAATGCCTATATATTTTATATAGGACCCTTCCTCATATCTCCTCAAAATCTCAAGTTCCCATTAAGAGGTTACATTTTCCAATGAACACTTGAAATTCTTTCTTAGGTTGAGAACCTTTCATTTTGTGCACTCGAGAAACCTCAAAACCACTCTTCATGCATTTTATTACAAAATTTGAACTTATACATGGTCAAAACACATAGGAAAATATATAACACCACTAAAAATTCTCACATTCTCATTCTTATCTTGAAATATGAATCTCATACCTCATTTGGCCACCATCTTTTTCTTTGCTTGTTTAGTCCTAGACCTGCAAACCACATTAGGTCTTGAAATTGACCTTTAAGCCTCTTTTCATGCACTCTCTACATCACCTACATGATAAAAAAAATCATACTCTCAAAAAATGTCAAACATCCTTCATATGCCTTAACAACAAGTCATGATGCCTTATTAGGTCAAACAAGGTCTAGAGGTGGTCTAGTTACATACTATGTTTATAGGTCCTACCATTTTAAGCTCAATTTGAGACTCTCATGAGTGATCCAATGAATCATATTCATGATAAAACAACCTCATATAACCTCTTATTCCTCTATTCATCCATCTCATCAAGACATCATACTCAAACCTTATCACTCGGAGTCTTCATACTATGACTAGTATCATGACTAGGCTTCTCAATCACTTGAAACTTAACAACTAACCTTGAAACATATTTTTTATGCTCTTATACCTTTCTCACATGTTTTAAATTCTCCTTAAAAAACTTCATATGGATTCTATAAAACAATAACATTCTTCAATAACCTCATGAACACCTGTTTTAAGAACCTTTGACATCAATGACAAACTTTCAACAATAAGAACAATGCTCAACACCCAAACCAAACAATTATATATGAGTAAGAGGAAACCTTATTTGATCTAACTAAGACGGTATGAGGATTACCTCCTCTTGAATCTATAGCCATATGGTGATGTGGGTGCTGAATTGATAAAAGGAGTATAATAGAAAGCAGTTGACCTAAAGCAACAACACAAAGCCAAATTATTAGAATAGACCATAACTAGGGTATAATGGGTTTTGGGATAAATTTTTGACCTATTAAAAACATTGGCCTAATACAAGTTAAATGAATATCAAATATAAAATTGGATCCTCAAGTTAAAATCTGCATATGGGGCATATGATAGTAAGATAATCAACTTGGTGAAGTTGATTAGGATGAAGAAGTTTGAGGACTTGAATCTAGTCCCTTTGTAGGACTTTAGAATTTCTTATTCCTATGTAATTAGAAAAAGGAAATCTATAAACCATTGGATTGATGAAATGTGATCTTTGGGCTAGTCTCATATCCAAAATGGTGATAGAGTCATCACTTTACTAAAAGATGGTGAGATCATGCACCTTGCAACAAGCATAGTCCCATTTTTAGCAAGGATGATTTCATGGCCTAACTATAGAAATATATTGTAAACTTAAAAAAATAGGCCATGGCTAGAGGATTAACCTTTAGATAGGAGTTGATATATTTGATAGCCTTCACCAATTAGAGGATAGAGAAGGTTGTATTAATTAATGAATTAGGACCTCTTTTGAGCAAGCATTATGTAATGGTAGGGATCACAATCAAGCTACTAAAGGAGCCTATTATTGATCTAAAACTTATTGATAGTGAATATAAGTGATGATCTAAATAATGGAGAGGGAAAATCAAATCAAAAAAATAAGCATCTAGTAGGTAATAAACTATCATCGTAGGAGCCTCTACCTCCTCAACCCCTCTTAGGGTATCTTCTCCTTTAGATAGTACTAGCACTCCTTCAGATGTTGTTGGTTCACATCCATCTTCTTCTACACTAGTAGCTTCATCATTGACCAAACCAATGAGATCTCATCCCATCACTCTATGAGATAGCCATATGTTGGTCTTTCTTTTGATGAGAATCATGTCCTAATTCTCTTCAAATGCATTGTAAAATATTCCCCTATATGAATAGGTAATACTCTCTCGTTTTAGGACAGTGGGACCTTGTCTACTAATAGGTGTCATGTATCTAGCTCTCTTATAAACATCTTAGGCATTTTATGGCCTATATATAGGAGCCCTTCCCCCTTTATTGTACTTTAAAAAAAACTTTTGTGAGATTAATGCAAAGAGAAATAAAATTCCTGCAATTTGCTCATTGTTTTCCTTATTTTCATATGTTCTTGTTTCTCAAGCTTTGCTAATAACACATTATTTCATTTATTCCATGCTTATATCTAACAATAGTGTTTTGAATGTACCTTACTAGTTTTTTATTTTTAGATATACTAACAAAGGCTATCATATATGCTCTATTTTCCTTCTATTTTGCAAATGAATGTGCTAAGAGCAATTTGTTATAGGTAGCTATTTTAAAGCATACTATTTAGATATATGCATTGTATTTAACCCAAAATCCCCCACTACATTTGTTAAATTCTGATTTTAGAACTAGTATATCATGAGTGTTAATTTTATTTTCAACATTATCAGAACAAATTGAAGGAGATATGCTGACATTTTTTGTTGTAAAGAAGACTTTCTTTTCTGATCTACCCTACTCCCCCTTCTAAACTTTTTAAAACATAAATCACTTTAGATTAAATCTCACTATAGATATCTACTTGTTTAAATTTTGGGCATAAATTGGCAAAATAAAAAAAAATTCTACATCACAATAATACAAAAAAAATTCAAACAGATTGTGTCACTATTGAGTTCATGTTGTCCCTACAATAGGGTCTATTTGTAGACAAAATGTGGTGGCCACATAATCATTCATAAAAAATGAATTAATCCCAAGTTTTTCTAGTTCCTATACTATAAACTAAGAAATATTGTTATGTTGTTCTCATTATATCCTTGACATAGACATACATCAATAGAATTCAAATCAAATAAAGACATCTCAAAGTGGAGTTTCATCCAGCAATATTGGAGGAATTAGTTGAGGTCAAAGTGGAGTTTCATTATGAAATATTGGAAGAGTTAGTTGAAATCTAAGTCAAAATTTAAAGTATGAGAGATAACTCTCCTCCAAAATAGGTCAATTTTATTGATCTTTGACAATCTCAAGCCTCTAAAAAGGACTTCTATATCCCCCTCACAACTAGGATACTTCGAAGCAAGTAGTGATACATTAGAGAGGAGAAGAAGATGTAAATTAAAATTTAACTTTAGCTATATTTTAGTTTTTATCTTAATGATGGAATTGGTGACAAATTTTCATGTTTTTGTCCTCACTAAGGACTCCTTTCATTATATTTACTCTATTTTTATAAGTAATTTCATATTCTAGCTGGTTGTGGCTTAGCCCTACCAAATTTTAGACATGTAAACACCTTTTTAAGCAATAAAGAAATTTATTTTACCTTCTCGTATGTTGGTTATTGTGTGTAATTGATGAAATTTTGATGTAATATTATGATAATTATAACCAATCCCTAATTTATGTTCAATTTTGTGTAGCTTTATGTAGCAAACTTGATCTTGTGTAGTTTGTGGTTTGTGTGTCTGAGAGTTTATGCAATTCATAGTTGTGATGAATGATATTTGAGCTTCTTAAGAAAAGTGGTCATCTTTCTAGGTACTATCATAAGTTGAATCCTTTCTTCAAAACACTTATACCCAAAATTCATTGGTGAGTTATGAGATGTGTATGTGTGAGTGCCATTTGAGTTTATTCTATGTGTGTCCAAGCAAGTAGAGGTATTCAATTTTGGTGTATCACCCCATATTTAGTATTATAAGTATATTAATTATCCATCTCTCACTATTTTTTCATTTTCAATAAGTATTTTGAATGAGGATAAATGTGATTCATCAAGGGAACCATCCCTCTCTAGAGGTCTACTTTTATTATAGGTCACCCAAAACCTGGAAGTGATCCCATTTTATCAATTGGGTGAAGAATATTATAGACCTTCATCAAGGGTGAATGCTAAATCTAACAAAAATTAATATCACACACGATGGGACCATACCTTCTAATATTACTAAATATTGGTTTTAGTTTTAGCAATTTATGGAGTATTAAATCAAGCTTAGTTATATAAGGTATGGAAACACCTAAACTATCACAAACTAAAATACCACCGAAAGGAAAGATACATGGTGTTCAAGGATAATTTGATTCCACATTTGTAAATTCTTAATAAGGATATCATTGTGTATGAATCAACAAATTGATATAAATAGGGTGATTACACAAATAATAACTATCATAAGAGCTAAGAGGAGAGTAATAAATGATGCACAAGAGGTACCAATTTTTTTTATTTTTATTATTAATCTTATAAAAATAATAATGGGAATCCTTCAGCCTCAAAAGTGTAGGTAAATTAAAAAAATCAAGTTGTCAGAGGCAATGCAATATCTCAAACTTATCATAGTCAAAAGAGCATTGTTATTCTGAAGGGGAAGCAAAGGGTTAGTGGCACTCCTCTTAACATCATAAACTAAATTAAAAAGTAACATGTGAACATATAAATGTGGGACACTATAAATATTCTAGGATAAAATTATTTTATCCAATAAGGGCTCTCTAACCTCTATATCTTAGCTAGACCATCAAGGAAGGAAAGTGTGGTTCTCACTAATTCTAGATAGCCTATTAAGCAAGAAGTATAGCCTATTAAATAAAATGTACATCCAATAAATGTTAAATTAAAACTAATTAAACATGTTAAACATCTTATATTATACCTTTATTTGATCATTGGTGATAATATAGATCACATTTTTATGGTTCATAGTGGTGCTAACAACATAGTTATGCTAAAATAGATAGTCGATAATGTTGGAGGTACAATCACTGAGGATGGGGGTGAATAATTGATGTAAGATATTTAAAACTTTAATTTCAATCCTTAAAAGTATTAATCAATGATCACATGCATTCATAAAACACACAAGATGTTTATAACAATGAATAAGAAAGATGATGTAAGATCCTACACATAACACAAGATCTATGTGGGAAACCCTCTCGGGGAATAAAACCTACTCTCAAGAATGAAAAAACATTGAATAATTGTCATATAATATGATAAAAATCATGATAATTTTTAGTGAATTACCCACTTCACAAGGAGCACCCACCCCTAAGTATGAAAAATCACCCACTTGTTCTAGATGTTGAACACCCACACCAAACCTATGAAATTAATAGCTCCAAAACTTTGATTATAGATCAATATGATCATAGAAACAATGTTTAACACCTATATTTCAAAATATTCACACACACTCAAACTTTTTCATACAAGTAATGCATTTAAAACACCCTTTTGGATCTCTCTAGTCTTCTTCACTCATCCTCAATCTATTATGTACTTTAGTCCATCCATTGAGCACACTCCCTCAGATCTCTTTCCTTGTATTTATATTATTCTCTCTCAATTATCACATCCAAGTATAAAAACCATTGTAATGGTCTCCACTATTTATAGAGTCTTCATGAATATCAAATTTTTGGTCAGCTATAAGACTTGATTTAACTATTAAGACATATAATATGCTAATACTTATCTCAAATACATTATCACAAGTTGACAATTACATCTATGGGTCACACTTAAGAAGCTACACATTTAAATTGGGCCTTAGTAGCTCTTATAGGTCTCATGGAGACCTATTCACCCATTTAACACTTCATCAAGAAAATTAAGAATATAGGATCACTTTCAACTATATGGGTCCACTTTATTTGATCTCTAAGACATATTCAGGTGATTGCTCCCACCAAAAAACCCTTATGCTAAAACAAAATTTACTCAAACTTTATTTTATACATAGTAGCACCATGAATGAAAAAATAATAAACTTTTAAGCTCCATAACTTTGAATATATAAACATTTAGACCTTCTAGCTAGATTCTATGGATGTGCCTTGGAGTCTTTTATAGCTTTACTTTTTAATGCATAAATAAATTCATCCTAGATCCAAAGTTATCACTCAAAAACTATGAAATAATTTTCCCTCATGAATTTGAATATTCAAATTCCAAAAGTCACTGAGAAAATTATAAACATTGAGCACCTTAACCTCATCTTGTGCTTCCTAAAAAATATGGACAAATACGCATCATCTATCTCCTTTAAATAGCTCGATCTTTACCTTGCAATGCTTACCATTGATCTTATATCAGAGCTCCCATGATTATGTCACTTGGTAAATTTTCATGCCTTATACACATTGAATCTTTGACTCAACCTACTCCATCAATCTCTATCATTATGAGCAACTATGAAACATTGGTATACTATCAACTCAATGAGATAAAAACACTTATCACTAGTGATTTTAATTGTAGGTACCTTTGAAAATTTGAATTTATGCACTCCATTGGATCAAGATCTAGATGATGAATTCTCACCATTAGATCTACTGACAAGTGACCTCAGACTTCAACAAAGTTAAACTTGATGATCTCTGGCCCATCACAATTTGTAAGAGAAACTTTGAAGGTTTATAAGTTGATCTAGAAAATACTTCAAGATTTCAAATTTTTAGAGTAAATTATTGGCACTATAGATAATATCTCCATGAAATATTTTTACCTTGACTAAATTTTTGAGTACCTATAATAAATGCACAAACTTTCTAATTCATTCATATCTACATGACATGCAGTGATAGTCTAGATTCTCTTAAGCTAGAAGATGTATGTTTCTCATTATAAATGATCAAGTGACACCCCATACATTCACCAAGACATATATGGATGTTTAAAAACTTCTTATTTGTCCTTATAGACCTAAAAATGTTCCATATCTCTTTAAAATATCAATCTAATCACTTTGTCATTAATTCATTAGTACCACGTGCTCTTTTTGGCATCAATGATAACCAAACATCAATGACAATGCTCAATAATCTCCCCCTTTTTAATCAATGGAAAAACACCCTTAGAATGAATTCTTACTTATTTGAATTAATCTCTTTCATTTTGATCTTTCTCCCCCTTTGACATTAATGATAAAGGGTCTCTTACTCAACATGCCAACAATCATTCCTCAATAATATGTATGTATTCAATTATTATTAAGATGCTTAGGATACTTACATAATTTTAGGCATATGAATTAATTGATTTCCCTTTGACATGCACAAATATGAACTTGAACTTCTCTTATCCTTAGATGTAATAAACTACTCACAGAGCTTAAAAATCTCCCCCCTAATAATATGCACATCTCTTCAAGTCTCTCCAACTATCTGAGTTAGCTCCCCCTAACTCCATGCTCTATCTAAAAAAGATCATATTCAATAATTATTCTCAATGAACTAGGACTACTGATAACACTTCAAATAATATGGATCTCATAAAAACAATATAATTGCCCTTATCCTCTATAAGCCATCATGGTTTAGAACCTTTTCAAAAAAATCTTATGGAACCATGGCATACACAAATTTTCATATACAAAAATTTGAGACCTTGTTCATGATAACAAAAATATGACAACACATTCTCCTCCTACTCAAATGACCTTTTAATGATTCATAGACAAGGAGATGACTCCCAAGCTTTGTCTTAGATAGTCAAATGTGGCCTTTCTCAATGGTTTAGTCATAATGTTTACAAGTTGTTCTTTTGTAGACACATTCCAATTTAACAATTTGATTACTTTTTCTCTTAAAAAATGACATCTAATAGGAATGTACTTGGTTTTTGAGTGCCTAATAGAATTCTTAGAGATATTAATTACACTAATATTGTCACAATAAATAGGATAAAGTCTATTTTGTCTTATCTTATAATCTTCCAAGGTTTATTCCATCTATATTACTTGATTATAATAGGAAACAACAACTATATACTCAACTTCTATAGTTGATAGAGATACGGAGGCTTATTTTTTGCTTAGTCAAGACACCAAGCATTCACCTATGAAGAAGACACCACCATTGGTACTCCTCCTATCATCTACACATCCTACTCAATCTGCATTAGTGTATGTCTTAAGGGTAAATTATTTACTCCTAGGGTACCATAAACCATACTCTAATGTGCTCTTGATATATTGTAAGATATTTTTGACTACTTTCATGTGAGATTCTCTGGGATCATATTGAAACCTTCCTATAAGGACCACTACTTTCATGATATCAAGCTTACAAGTAGTAGATAATAAGAGACTTCCAATCATAGACCTATATAAATTTTGATCAAGTTTTGGTGAGTCATCTTGTTTACTTAAGTTGCATTCAATGATCATTAGAATACTCATTGGCTTACAATCCAACATGTCAAACTTTCTTAGCATATATTCGATGTATTTTGCCTATGAAATGAATATCCCTTCCTTAAGTTGGTTAATTTGTAATCCTAATAAGAAAGAAATTTCTCCCATCATTGACATTTCAAACTCAATCTTCATATCATCTATAAATTTGTTACTCATGTTGTCATTATCAAAACCAAATATTATGTCATCAACATAGACTACTACTAGTAATTATTGAGTTTCATCTTTCTTGATATATATATTACTATCAACTATCCCTATTTTTAAGCCTTGGCTCAATATATACTTGTCTAATCTATCATACCAAGATCTAGGAGCTTGTTTAAGACCATATAAAGCCTTCTTTAGTTTGTAAACATAATCCTGATTGCTTGTCATTAAAAAACCTTCAAGTGGCTCAATATAAACTTCTTCATCTAAGTTTCCATTCAAAAATGTAGATTTCACATCCATTTGGTAAACTTTGAAAACTTTGAAGATTAAATATGATAGAAAGAGTCTAATTACTTTCATTCTTCCTATAGGATAAAATGTCTCATCAAAATCTATCCATTCAACTTGAGAATATCTTTTACACACTAGTCTAGCCTTATTTCTTGTGACTTCTCCTTTCTTATTCATATTTTTTTAAAACCCCACTTATTTCTTGTCATATTTTTATCTTTTGGCCTAGGAACCAAATCCCATGTTTCATTTTTTACTATTTGATCAAGTTCCTCTTCTATAGAAAATGTCTAATTATCATATTTTCTAGCTTATAATAAAGTTTTAGGTTCAATGTTGGATTAAAAAGTTATGTCTTATTGATTTGATTGATCAACCTTCACCTCCTAATATGTAAACTAGAATTCACATCTCCAATAACTTGGGAAATTGGATGATCCTTCTGTATCCTCCTAGAAGGGTATTTAGTATCCTATCTTACTTCTTCCTCTTCATATGATTGATCAGGTATGCTTTCATTATTTTAAATAACATCCTCAATAGTGTCAATTGTCTACAAGTTAGGCTTCTTGATGTCACCTACCTCTTTAGCTCTCACATTGTAGATTTCAATAACTTTTTGGATTCTCTTATTGAAACACCTATAAGTAAAACTTATGGAGGAATAACCCAAGAAGATGACCTCATCAAATATTGAGTCAAATTTTCCAATATTTTCTTCATTTTTATTGATAAAACACTTACTTTTAAACACTCTAAAGTGTTTGACATTAGCTTTCCTATTATTCCAAAGCTCATATGGAGTCTTATCACAATTTGATCAAACTTGGCATCTATTTAAGATATAAATAGAAGTATTAGTATACTCTTCCCAAAAACCATCTAAAAGTTTGGAATCTTGAAGCATGGTTCTCGTCATCTCTTGGAAAGTTATTTTTTTCCTCTCAACTACCCCATTTTGTTGAGGTGTCCTATCAATAGTGTATTATCTTCTAATTCTTTGTTCTTCACAAAAGTCATCAAACATATAATACCAAAATTCACCTCCTTGGTTTGATCTTACACACTTGATTCTTGATCCTTTTTCATTTTTAACAAGAGATTTGAATGCTTTAAATTTTCCAAAAGCTTTTGATTTCTCTTTAAGAAAAAATATCCAAGTCATTCTAGAAAATTCATCAATTAATAACATAAAGTAGCTATTAACTTGAATGCCTTGAGTTCTCATAGGTTCACAAAGGTTTGTGTGGATAAACTCTAATGGTACTATAGTATAATGCTCCTTAGATTTGTATCTTATTTTGACTTACTTTCCATGAAGACATGCCTTACAAAGAGTATGAGGAATTTTAGTGATTTTAGTCATATGCCTCACTAGTCCTTTTGAACCAATCCTTACTAAATTATCAAAGTTTAGATGTCTAAGTCTTTTATTCCAAAGCCATCTTTCCTCTAATTGATTCATAAATAAATTTTCTTTATTGGAATCATGAAACATATACAAGTTGTTATTTCCCTTATGAATGTTTGAAAATAATTTTCTAGACTTGGAACTTATCACTTCACACCCTTTTCCATTAAAAGTCACAACATTTTCTTGTTTACACATTTGGCTAATACTTAAAAGATTGTGTTTCAAACCTTTTACATATATAACATAGTTCTAGTATGACCATTATCCAAACTTATAGAGCCTTTCCAAACTATGTTAGCCACCAAACCATAATGAACCTAAATTATGTTTCTTAAGAGAAATAAACTTATTCTTGTCTCTTGTTATATGACTTGAACATCCACTATTAATGTACCATTACTTATTTTCATCCTCTTGAGCATGTAAGGTAGTTAGTACAAATATGGATTCTTCATTTGAGTCTTGCTCCTTTTTTTTAATCTTGGTTTTATCTTTATTGAACCATTTTATTGTGTCAAAATCTTAAAATTCCTTTTTTCATAAGTCTCTTTTGTAATACTTGGCTATATGTCCCTATTGATTGTAGTTATAGCAGAGAACCTCATTTATTCTCCTTGGAGAGTAAGTATAGTCCTTATATCTATGACCATATTCATTAAAATTATAAAAGTTTCCATTGAAAACATAACTATAATTATTCATGTTGATCACCCCTTTAGTTTGATCATCAATCCCCCAAGACATCTCATCCACATATTCTTTTGTAGAGCTAGATTTTTGCTTGTCTTTAGATAAAAGTGCATCAATATAAGTCATAACTTTATCTTCCAATTGATCCATTCTTTGATTCAAATTTATATAAACCACAACCTACAATTTATTTGGTTATTTCTTCTATTATTCTTTTTTGTGTCTTCACACTATCAATGCTTGCAAGCAACTCATGATATATAAAGGAAGTCATGTCTAAATTTTTACTCCCTTCCATGTTATTTAATCTTTCAAGCTTTTCTTTTTGTCATTCATTTTTTTCCCTTGAAAATTTAAATTATAATAAAGCACATATTATTTCACCTTGAAGAAAAATATCATCCTCTTTGTCTTTCATTGTACATAGTGATCACCTTCAAGTGGTTAAACTTGCAACAAAGGTCTAGCTCTGTTACCAATTACTAGAGCTATAATCACTAAAGGGGGGTAAATAAATGATTCAATATATTTCAAACTTTAATTATAATCCTTATAAATTCTTAATCAATTATCACATGCATTCATAAAGCATACAAGATGTTCATAATAATCAATAATAAATATAATGCAAGACCATACACATAACACAATATCTATGTGGGAAAGCCTCTTGGGGAATAAAACCCACTCTCAAGCTTAATAAAAAATGGACTACTTGTCCTATAATATGATTAAAAAAATGAGACATTTTATTTAATCACCCACTTCATAAAGAGTACCACCCCTAGGCATTAATAAGAACCCACTTGTTTTAGATGTTGAGTACCCACATAACACCTATGAAATCAATAGCTCTAGAACTATGATTGTAGATCAATCTAACTGGATAAATAAATTTTAACACCTCTCTTTCACACTCTTCATACACAATAAAAAAAATTCATATAATCAATGCATCCAAAATACCCTTTTATATCTCTCTAGTCTTTTCCACTTATCCTCAATCTATTCTATACTTTAGTCCATCCATTGAGCGCACTCCCTTGGATCTATTTCCTTCATCTGTATATTTTTCTCTCTCAATTCACACATCCAATTCTAGAAACCATTACATTAGTCTCCACTATTTATAGAGTTTTCATGAATATCAACTTCTTGGTTGGCCATTAGACTTACCTTAACCATTAAGACATATAACATGCTAATACTTAGCTCAAATACATTGTCATAAGTTATCCATAGCATCTATTGGTCACACTTAAGTAGATACAACTTTCAATTAGGCCTTAGTAACCCTTATAGGTCTCATTGATACATATTCACCCATTTATCACTCTATCGAGTAAATTAAGAACATAGGATCACTTTCAAATATATGGGTCCACTCCATATGATCTCTAAGACATCTTAAAGTGATTACTCACACAAAAAATTTGCTCAAACATTATTATTTACACAATATCACCAAGAATGATAAAATATTCAAATTCTAAGCTCCATAAATTTTGACTATATAAACATTCAAACCTTCTATCTAGATTTTTTGGATGTACCTTGGAGTCCTTTATAACTTTGATTTTTATTGAATCAATAAATTTTTCCTAGATCAAGACTTATAACCCAAAAACTATGCACTAGTTTTCCCTCATGAATTTGAATATTCAAATTCCAATAGTCATTGAGCAAATGTTAAACATCTATCACCTTAACCTCATCTTGTGATTCCTATTAATTGTCGATGAATATGCATTATTGAACCCTCTAAGTAGCTTGATCTTTACCTTACAGCACTCAATGTCTATCTTAGATCATATATCCCCTAATTGTGCCACTTGGAATCTCTACGTGTCTTATACATATTGACTCTTTGACTTGACCCACATCATCGATCTCTATCAGCAAAAACTCCCATGAACCATTGATCTACTATCAAATCAATGAGATAGATATAATTATCACTAGCATGTTTAATCATAGGTACTTTTGACAATTTAACTTTATATATACCATTGGATCAAGATCTAGATGATGAACACTCACCATTAGATCTAATGACTAGTGACCTCAAACTTCAATGAATTTAAACCTAATGGTCTCTATCCCATCATAGTCTAAAAGATCAACTTTGAAGGTTTATAAATTGAGCTAGAAAACACTTCAAGAGTCTAAATTTTTAGGGTACATTCTTGAAACTATAGAGAATATCTCCATGAAATCCTTTGAACTCAGTTGAATTTATAAGTATGTGTAATAAATACATAAAATTTTTGGCTCATTCATATTTTCATGATGTACAATGACGGTCTGGATTCTCTTAAGTTAGAAGATGGATGTTTCTCATTCCAAATGATCAAGAGACACACCAGACCTTCACCAAGATATCTATGGATGCTTCACAACTTTTTATTTATCCTTATAGACCTAAAAATGTGCCATATCTCTAAAAGATATCAATATAATCACTTTGTCATTAATGCATTAGTACCACATGCTCTTTTTTACATCAATGACAACTAAACATCAATGACTATGCTTAACAGATAAGCTTGGCTTAAAATATGAGGTAAACACAAAAGGATTGTTATAATGAGATGGTATATCTACCAAGATAATGGGATTAATTAATGGTTTGTATTTAAATTTATATGTTTGCCTAGGTATTTCTATTCTTCAAGATGTTGTGGTAGTTAATTTGCCACCATATTTTTCATTATGCTTATCAAGAGACTTTACAATGAATATTAGGGGGTACCTATCTTCAAATTGGTCATATTTGTTTTTTAGAATAAGGTATTGTACTAAGGTTACTATAAAATCAAAACTTATTTCTGAATTTCATATATAACCTTACATTCCAAGCATTAACAATGTGAATTGTATTATACTTGATGAGAAGGAGCATCCAAGTGATCAGGATCCAAACACTCTTCTAGAATGAATTCCTAATATTTTACTTGATTGAGTGGGAAAGTGAAAACCATGATTATTTTCCTTATAATTTTATTGAAAAATAAGTTTTGGTAATTTATTGTTTGCATAAATAAGGAATGTTTGTACCAACTCTTGCCAAGAAAAGTGACTCTAGTGAAGGATTATGGAAGTTATTTTTAGATGGCTCAAGTAATAAGAATGGAGTAGGAACTAGAATTATTTTTATTTCTCCATCCA
This sequence comes from Torreya grandis, assembly GCA_037957365.1. Taxonomy (NCBI): domain Eukaryota; kingdom Viridiplantae; phylum Streptophyta; class Pinopsida; order Cupressales; family Taxaceae; genus Torreya; species Torreya grandis. The sequence continues at coordinate 1,492,993 of JARHVA010000368.1, forward strand.
TAAAATTTACTATTCTTCAATCATATTTCAATTTGTTTGTACTTGTAATATAGTTGAGTATGACGCACTCATACATAGTCTCCAATGGGTAACAAAGGTAGGAGAAAAAATCTTACAAGTGTTCAGTGATAGTAAGCTAGTTGTACATCAGGTTAGAGATCAATATTAGGATAATAAATTTCTCTTAAATTATATAAACATAGGGTATGGGATCTCATATAATATTTTTAAGCTTTCAACATACAGGTTGTTACAAGAGAGGAAAATAAACATGTTGATTGGTTAACAACCACAAGAGCTCATTTCGACATTCCTAATGATATAAAAACTGATAAATGTCAATATCACATCAAGGTATTGGTAAGTCACTCAATCTTAGATAATGCTTTGAGTTGGAAAGTGTTAAAATATGATAAATAAATAGCATATTTTATTCAAGAAGAATCTGAATTCTATTTTAGAAATAAGAATAAATTGCAAGAGTATTATGAAGATTAGATTGTGAAATTGAAGACAAACAAGCTACTCAAAGTACTTGTCACACTTGAGATAATATTAAATAGTGGTGAAAAAATGAGTAAATAAAATTTGAGAATGTATAAAAATGAATAAAATTATGAAGGGAATGCTATCTTCAATGATAAGTTTCTCAAACTTAGATAAGTGTGTTCAAAACATGAAAGAGAATCATTTGTTGATTGATTTTATTGATTTTTTTACTTAGGAATATAGTGACCTCAAGGGGTTTGATCCAATATTGGCTCAATGTACTATAGAGATAAAATATAATTCCAAACCAATAAGAAGAAGGAAAAGGACTATTAATCCAAAGATGGAATCTTTGATGAGAAAAGAGTTGGCCAAGTTGATTGAGTCAAGACTCATATTTCCCATAAAACATTCCTCATGGGTTACAAAACTTGTGCATATGAGGAAAAATAATGTATAAATAAGGTTGTGTGTGGATTTTGTATATTTGAACAAGGATTCCTTGAAGGATCACTACCCTTTGCCATCCATGGAGAAAATTCTACAAATGGTAGTAGGTTTTGAGTATTTTTCTATTCTTGATGACTATAGTGGGTATAATTAGATTTTTGTAAGAGAAGAGGACCAATTAAAAATAGCCTTCACCACTAAATGGGGAATCTATGCTTATAGGAGAATTCCCTTTGGATTGTTGAATGCAGGTGCTAAATTTAAAAGAACCATGGTTATGGCCTTTCAAGGAATGACATAACTATGTTTTAAAATAATGTTAATGATCATTTGAATCATCTTAGGTAGATTTTTGAAAGGTGTATGTAATTTTTGGTCTCTCTCAACCCAAAGATATGTGTCTTTTTATTCCATGAAGGCAAGTTCTTGGGACATGTTGTTTTAAAGCAAGGATTGACCATTGATATTGAAAGGGTAAACTCCATCTTGTCCTTATATTTGCCTCAATAGAAGAAGGGAATACACAATTTTTTAGTTAAAATAAACTTTATAAGAAGGTTAATTTTTTATTTTTCAAGTTTATCTAAGCCACTAATAGCCATGTTAAATAAAAAATATAATTTTAGTTGAATAAATAAGGAAAGAATATATTTGAGGCCATCAAGCAAGACATTGCCTAAGCACATACACTTAAAAATCCAAATTTATCAAAGGATTTTCTATCATATGCATTTACAAGTTTGGATACTATTTTAGTTATGTTGACCCAATAAAATGAAGAGAAGTTAAAGAAAAATTTCCTTCTTTAGCTAAGGCTTGAAAGACTATGAGGTGAGGTATAATTTTAGATAAAATTAAGTACTTTCAGTTAGTATAAGTTTAAAAAAAATCAAGCATATACTTTAAAACAAAAATATTCATGCTATGGTATATCACCCAAGTATCAAGGACATCTTATTGAGAAAATATTTGAATGAGAAGAGAGATAGTTGAATCACAAAAGTGATGAAATATGATGTGGACTTCAAGGTAACCAAGCTAATAAAAGGTAAGGGGATATGTTAACATTTAACTTAAGATTAATAAAATAATAAAGAGTTTGTCCTAGAAATCCAAGATGAGACAAATCTTAATCTCATATAAGATGGACACAAGAGATGATCCATCAATTGCATACTAGTATGTTCCCTTAAGGTTTAGATAGGACAAAAATAAAGTATTTTAGACTTAAAGTTGTTCCATTTGTCCTTATTTATGGTGTGTTATTCAAAATAGACATTAATGGTGTTTTTAAAGGTGTGTAGAGATAAACTAGATTGATATATTACTATAGGAGTTCCATTATGGCTTTTTAGGAGGGTATTATGCTCTAAGAACTACAACTCTCAAAATCATGAAAAGAGGCTACTATTGCCCTAGTATATTCAAGTATTGTTATGCATGGGTAAATAAATTCAAGAAATGTACCTTATTTATGTGAAAAGAGAAGCTTTCAACCCTCCCTCTTCACCCCATTTTAGTTGAGCAACCATTTATGTAGTGGGGATTAGACTTCATAAGGGCAACCAATCCACCATCAATATTGGGACACAAATGGATACTAATTGCAACAAGTTAATTTACCAAGTGTATTGAGGCAATTGCTTTGAAATAATCAAATAAGGCCAATATTATTAACTTTTTATGAAAGGATTATAACTAGGTTTGAATTCCCTTCTACCATCATATTAGATAATGACTTGGAAATTCTTGGCACCAAAATAACTAAATGGGCTATAAAAAATGAAATTCATTTGATTACATATTATAATTACTACCCTCAAGGTAATGGACTTTCTAAATCTACAAACAAGAACCTTCTAAAGATCATCAAAATAAATTTGGAGCAGAATCATAGGGCATGGTAAACAAAGTTGAAATCATCCTTATAGGATAATAAGATTAATCCCAAAAGGTTTATTTGAAACTCACTTTATAATCTTGTATATGGTATAAAAGTTATATTACCAATATCCCTTGAATTACAAGCCTTATATCTCATAAACTAGCTTGATACGATTAAATATGGATCCATTGAATCAAGATATGCATATCTAATGGAGTTAGGGGAGTTAAGAGACCAGGCCATGTGTTAGTAGAGTTTATTAAAGCATCAAGACATGCTAATAATGAGGATATATATTATATACTTCATGTGTATAGAATAATGTAGTGTATTCATACAGGAGTTTGGACAACAAAAACACAATAAGCACTAATTATCATATGTTGTTTAGGAATTAAGAATAGCCATTATTTCATAAATAGAAATAAACCACTCATATTAATTAAATATAAAGTAACCAAACATTATTCATGAGAATACATGTAAGGAACATAATAATAAATCACACAAGTAACCATAACTAGATGAATCTCTATTGATCTCTTCAAAAGTGGAACCCTTTTTTATTACAAACATAAGTATATATACATTTACAATTTATGATTGTTCATCTTATTCTCATATTTGGTGCCAAAAGTGGAGTCTATTCATATTTTAGCCTATTATAATTCATGAAGATAGGACAAAAGAGATTATACGATGAAAAATGAGTACATAAAAAATGAATATCAAACAAATATCCTACGTAGCTTTATAATCTAAATTCTTCTACTAGCAATTTCCTAGACTTAAAATGTTGTCTCATCCTAAGACAATGTCATATGATATCCATGAATTCGCGTGTGACTAGAGACTAAATAAGTGGTTAGACTAGTAAGATTTTTAGTAATAATTCAAGGTAACATTTTTGATTTTCACCTCTTGTGTAGTACTTCACTACCCTTTTAAGTTTTCAACTAAGTAGCAAACCAACCTACTACCCTTTATATATTTTCAATAGGTTGGCATAATTAGATGGTTGCCCTTTATGTGTTTATAGCTATCCTAGACCCACTTATCTTACTAAATCATCCCTAATATAAAATGTTATACAAAATTGTCAAAATTGGTACTCTGTGCAGTACTTAACTTGATAATGGTAGCATGGATATAGATAATGATTGAACAAAAGAGTACTTGGATTTGGAATACATGGCCTTGTGCTAAGTGATGATATTTTATATTTTTAAAGGTGGCCTATACGTAGGTTTATTAACAATCTAGGTGACTACACTAGAAAAGGGAGTCAAAGCCATCTTATAGGCTTGCCAATCTAGTATCGCTTTTTGGATCAACCACAACAGGGTGCATAACAAAGTATGGTAGCTAATTATCTACTTGAGATATGCCTCATTAATTATGATCAAATTTGCCTTAGTGTTCATGACCCTTGTATGAATCTCTCCACTCAGTTATTCCATCTTATCTATGTGTCATTGAGCTTGAAGGTTGAAAAAAGAACTATGTAAAAGCTAGCTCTTCTAATGTAAAAATTTGTCTTGCACATTATCCATGGAATTGAGTGACTTCTTAACTGATCCATCCTTCTCATCCCTAGTGGTAGTGTGGCTATCCATGGTTTCTTTGGTGGTGGTGGATTTTTTGAAGTCACATTATGACTATGCAGAGTTTATGTATTATGCACCAATCCTTGGTTAAATTAGAGATAAGTGTCTTGAGTCTACATTGATCAAACATGAAGTGGTCCTTAATTGATTGAGTGAACAACTTATGATAAGTGTCTTAGATAATCTTGGTATCTTTGTATAGGTGAGCCTTCAACTAGATGGTTTCAACCTTGGATTGATACATCTCTTGTTCTAGAGAGGTGTCCTTCTTTACATTAGACTCCTAGAATGTTGTAACACCCTCTAACTATTTATTCAGTGGTAATATAGAGACATCTAATGAGGCTTTTTGAAGAAGGGTTAATTTTTTCAATATTCCTATAGTCACTAAAGGATCAGGTCATGGCATGGTTGTAAGTGGAAGAGAGAAAGTGGTTCATTGAGCACCCACAATTGGAACATCTCATATTCAAACTCCTCTCAAAGGCAATTCTAGTTGTTATGCACCTATTAGAGGTGTGGGTTGGTCTTTTAGTTACTCTAGATAATATGACTTGGCTTGTTATTATTCAGTCACTTTTTATTATGTCATAGCCTCTTTTGTAAGCTTTATGTGCTATGCAACATCTTCATCTTATTTTCTCTTAGCTTCTTCTACTACCTTCCTATTGAACTCATTTTCTATAGATTTATTTTTCTCCTATTCCTCTTCTTATATATTTTTTACATTCTGTTATTCCTTTTTATATTACTAAAGCATAACATCTTTGGCTTAGTCAACGTTAGCCTGTGCTTGTGCCACTAGGTTAGCCTGCACCTTGGCTATACTTGCTTGTTATTCCTATGTTTAGGCTTGCTATTTGTGTAAGGCTTTGTCTTCTTATTTATTCTTCTTTGCATCTTCTTCAACTTTTTATTATGTATGAGTGACATCTTCTAAATCCTTCTTTGCCTGCAATGCTACATCCTATTATTGCTTATCTTCTTCATCCTTTGCCTTGGCAGTGAGCACATAATCTTTATTCTTATGATCTTCATCCATCTTCTTCTGATGTGTTTCCTATGAATTTTTTAATACATTTATATCTTCTTATGCCTTCTTGGCCACCTTGAGAGCCTTTTTTCAGTTATCCTCTACATCCTAGGCCTTTTGTGTGGCCTCAAATTCTATAACTTGACTTGACTTATTGATCTTGTTATTGTTGGGATTGCTCCTTCTAGAATTTTTTTCCTCTTGTTTGACTCACCATTATACTATGTGAGCTAATTCCTCCCATGAAGCAAGTTTTTTCTTTATTTGTAGGTTGTTTTGGTGTGATATCTTTAACCTTTGAGGATTTTTTGAAGCATCAAATCACTTGGCTAGACCATGGAGCTAGAGACATGTGCTTTATTATACTCCAAAGTAACCAACCTACATTTGGATGGTGGTGAATTTGAAGATGAAGAAGCCTTCACTTATTATGCCATGATTATCCTACCAAATTTACTTTCTTAGAGGGTAGGAGAAACCATATCCTTTTACTGAGTTTTGGGTATGCACACTAGAGACTCATGTGGGATTTTTGATAGTGGTGAGAAGACATCAATGGCTATGAAGGTTGTAGAAGGTTATTACTATAAAAATTTACTACTTCACTGAATCTACTCATATTTTTTTTACATAGTGTTAACCATGATGGATGAAAGGCATGGTGGTAGTTCCACATAAATACTTGGAGGAATCTTATGTACTTAGACTATGTGCATTACCTTCTAGAAGAATAAATCCTCCTCCTCCTCCCTATAATGGAAGTCTCTTACCATATTTCTGACCATTAACTAGTAAATCTCATGTTCATCCATTCCCATTTATGGTAAGTCATAATATCTTATAATTTGGCACACCTTAGGGTCATCCAACTAGGTTGTGGTACTTATTTTATTATGTTTTAGTGGAGGAGGCAATGGTTGTTTCTCAATGAAGAGATTGTGCTTTCCTTTCTACTACTAAAAAATTGTAGCTTTTGGTTGTTATTTTACTATAGGGACTATTGTGCAAGGTGGTATGGTTTGGAGTAGTTTTTCATGCCTAGCTACATAGGCTTTTTTATTGGCAACTTTGGCCTATGTCATGACCATGGTAAAAAATAATGGAAGGGATCCAAATGGTGACCTCAATATCTTGTGAATGTGGATGAACACACCTTTTGGGAATAATGTGACAACAACATGTTATCCTAAGTATTGCATGGCATTTGATGGCACCTAAGGATGTGTGGCAATTAGCTCTAAACACTCCTCCCACCATGTTTTGAATTTACCCTCATACACTAGGGAATCATGCTTAGGTGTGCATATAAGGTTGTAAAATTACTACATTAGATAGTAGTTGGTGTCAGGGTGCAACTCTCCTTCAAGGGACTTCCTTTGGGTGAAACACAACAACAAGATGAGAAATTACTACTAGAAGGTCTAATTGGAAGTCTTGTAGTGATTTTAAATGTTTTTTAGTATTTCTTGAATAAAGTATTCAAAAAATTTAAACTACTCATTATGTTGGATCATATAGTGTGTAATGTCCCCCACCCTTTTTGTAATTTGTTTTGTAGACTTGGTGGTTTGCTAGAACCTCTATGTGATGTATTCAACCAAGATGTACATTAGTTCATCTTGGATTTATTCAATTAGGATTCCTCAATAACCCTAAATATATAAATCTCTAACTTCTTAAAAGATAGGAGGTGTTATAATCTTGTATGGGGTAAGAGAATCACCTTTCACAAGCATTCCCAAAGCTCAAGCCATTGAAACTTTATATTTTCTACACAATAGGAATTAAATCAACTCTTGAAACTTTAGCTCATGAAAATATTTACAACAATGAAATGTAGAATTGGTTCACAACCTTATGCCTTTATAAATTTTTTTCCTATTGGTTTCTGCATAAATGTCACACTAAGTTGTTTGTTTGACATCAATGTAAATGTTGATGTGGCAAATCTTATCTAATCTAAAAATTAAGGTATTTAGTCATTAGCATGTGCATCAAGATATGTCATTATGTTATTTGTTGTATGTACTAAAGTATGAATGGATGACGTTGATCAACCATTAATTTGATGGATATTATATCAATTAGACCTTGTATTTGGCATTAATTACTAGGGGATGACCATTATATGGTGAAGATCTTGATTGATGTGACTTGACTATATATTTCCTAGACTTAATTTCTTTATTTCACTCTTAATGACATCAATAATGGTGCACCTAAATTATTTTGCACATGGTTGGTGTATGTTATACCTATTATCCTAGTTTCTAAAAGCTACTAAAGAGATCATATACAAACACACACATACACACAAAAAAAGAAACACATAAAAAAGATACAAAAATGGGAAATTTTAATCTACTCGATGTTACTTAACATCCACTCATTTAGTAGAAAGAGATCAATTAATACTATTGGTGGTAGGGATTAAACCTACATCCATTCACGTGCCTTAGCAAAATGGTTCCCTATAGATCTATCAAAATAATAGTTCCTTGATATGATATTTCATGTATAATATAAGGCCCTTTCCATCTAATATGCAATTTACCCATAAATGCTCTAAAGTGATTATCATATAAAAAACTTGTTGATATTTTTGAAATTCCTTATGGTGTAAATTCCTATCATGCCAAGTTTTTTGACTCTACTTATGAACTTTTTAAATCTAAGATTCTTTGCATCGATACTCATCCATCACATTTAGTTTGAGAAGCCTATTAGTGAGAGACTCATGATCCCCTAGTCTCATGACCATTGCAATGTGTGGATTGGGTACCAAGTATTCCATTATCATGATTTCGTTAAGCCCATAAACCAACTACAATGGAGTAAAACTTTTAGCCCTCTTATAGTGCATATAATATGCCCAAAGAATCATATGAATGCTATCTTCCCAATCATCTCTCTTGACATCATATATTTTTGTCAAAATTTTGCCTAGCACTTTATTAGAAGCCTTAACTTAGTCATTAGCTTATGGATGGTATGTAGTGTGAACATAGGATTGCAATAAGGGGAGATTTGTATTGTGTTAATATATGAAATCAAAATCAAAACAACACACTAATAGCTAACACCTTTAGCCTATCTTAGTGGGGGAACTTATTTAGAAAGGCTAGAATGGAAAACATAACTAAAATGCAAAATAAACCTTTTTTAACCTTCCTTGGATACTCCAAAATGCATATTGTAGTGGATTTCTTAGTTTGTACTCATGAAGTCTGCATCAATGAGGTGTGGCTACCTCTATCTCTCCTTGGCACCTTGTTTGGCTTTGGCTTGGTTTGGATTGGCTCAATAATTTTACATTATAACACTAATTGTAATGGATTTTTTTATGCATTTGGGCATTATAATTTTGGCATAAAATATCTTAAAATTCAATAGGCAAGGCCTCCTATTTATATATTTTTAGAATGGTTTAGAATCAACCTAAACCATTCATCTCAAGATAAAGATGTGTGGCTAGGGATTAATTCAATTATGTAATTAAAATTCATAAATAGGATCATAAATATTTTGGATAAAGGGGCATTAACTAGGCATTGAGGGTCTTAGTAAGGCATGGGAGGCATTAATTTAGATATTTGTGGCATTTATGGCTTGTGCATGCCACCCCATAGGATAATGTCATTTGATGATGTAGTTAATGATAAATAATTTATAAAAATAAATATTCAAAAATTTCCATGAAAAATTAACTTAAGCTCTTGATTTAGTTTAATTAGCCTTAAACATGATTAGTCAACTTTGATGCAAAACCTTGGCAATTTATGCACAAATTAATCAAATTGGTAAAATGTCATATTATTGGCTCAAAATTTGATTGTATCAGAATTGGAAGTCAATATTAGATGTGTTGGAAGTATTATCTTATTTAGGATGTTTCCAATGCAAAATAATAAAGGCACATGTCTTGTATAATAAATTTGATATAAAAGAGCAATCCAAAGCACCCAAGTGCAAAATTAGCATTTTGACTCAAAATGATTTGATTAAATTAGTTGATTCATAAATTGCATTGCCCTATTTAATGACACTCTAGACAAAATTGGCACTTGAATATATCAATTTCAACTCATTTAATGTGTTTTAGTATTTTTAGGCCAAATTATGCATTTTGGTGGAAATTGGTTAAAAGCTTGATTGATGGTCATTGGTGGCCAGATTTGGGTGTCTATACATAGTACTTATATGATGATAAATCATGAATTATTTAGTAAGATATTTGATGGTATTATTCAGGAAGTGTGTCTCTCAATCACTAATGAGATTTATGGGTCATCCAAACCTTGTAATGATATTCTCATTAAGGAATTTTGTTGCATCCTTTGTACCATAGCTAGGTGTTGTAATAGCTTTGACCCATTTGGTAAAGTAATATGTCATAGTTATAATATACCTTACTTTACTATATTTACTTAGGGGATTGATAGGTCCTAAAAAATTGACACCCCACAGCTCAAAAGGTTGTTCAGATAAAAAATGTTGTAAAGGTATTCCATCCTTCTAAAATGGCTTACCCATGTGCTGACATACATCATAATGTTGCACTAATCTATGTGCATTCTAAAAAAGGTTTAGCCACCATATCCCACTCTGTAAAAACTTCCTTGTAATAGCTTCTCCAAAAAATGACCACATTTTATTCATTGGTGTGCCTCATATAAGAGTTATGGTCATTTAATTTCCATAACTACCTTGCACATTACTTCATCCTTCCCTAAATGATACAAAATCCCATTTATAGTAATATATGAAAAAGCTTTGGTGATAAATTGATTCTTGCCTCTTTCTTGGTAGTGCATAAAGAACACTCCTTGTTTAAGAAAATTAGCATTTACCTCAAATTTTTTTGGGATAAAATAAATGTGAAAGAGATGGACATCAAGAGAATATTCCTATAGTTCTTCTAGTTCTTCCCCATTGGTGATTGATTGAGATGATCTATCCCCCCATTTTTCCTTCCTAGGTTGATGTTAATATGAAATTGGAATTATTAAAAGAGCATAAACCATATTGAAATGCATCCTCTAAATATAGGATTATTTACAAGGTAGTGCATAGCTTGATGATTCATGAAAACTTCAAATGTTGTCACAAGAAGATAGTTTTAGAATTTATATAGTGTAAACACTATAGCTAATGTTTCTATTTCTATTATCACATAATTCTTTTCTATATCAGATAATTTTTGGATTGCAAAATGTATGGGGTGGTCCAGTCCACCATCTCCTAACTATGTAAGCACAACACCAATTGTGATATTAGAAGAATTAACATGAACATGAAAGGGCTTGCTCTAATATGGAAAGATGAGAATAGCATAGTGAATAGTCTTTGTTTTAGTTCTATGAAGGCTTATTGACACTCAAAATTCTAGACAAACTTCACATTTTTGCATAGTAAATACTCCAATAGAGATAAAATGGTTGCATATCCCTTGATAAACTTCCAATAATACCCTATATTTCCAAGAAAGGATCACACTTCTATAGAGCTAACTGGTATTGGCATGATCAGAATGATTACAATTTTATCTTAGTCCACCAAAATCCTTTCACTACACACTACATGACCTAGAAAGACACTAAAAGTTGTAAAAAAATAAGCACTTTTCAAATTTGAGGCAATGCATAGAGCTCACCAGCATTCTAACATGAGGCACATCTTGGATAAATGTTCTTTAAATAAATAAAATACTAGTCAATAATCAAGATAGAATTATAAGAAGTCATGAATGAAATCCTTAAATACAGTTACCACTACTTGAGAAAAAATTATAGGTGCATTCTTGAGGCCAAAAGGAATTACCTTGTATGCAAAGGATACCCATTCTATGTAAAAAGTCATTTTATCTCTATCTTCTTCTATAATGGGTATTTTATGATAGCCACTAAATCCATCTATGAAAGAGTAAAATTCATGACCTATGACAGATTCCAAAACTTCATCTATGAATGGAATTGTGAATGGATCATTCACACATGCATCATTAAAAATTTGATAATCGCCACATAATTTGATTTCCCCTATTTTTTTAGGTTTCACTACTATGAAACTAAACCAATCTACCTTTTCTATAGGATATATTATACCTACATCTTGCATTCTATCTAGTTCAACCTTCACTTTCAATTTCATGTTTAGATTCAACTTAAATGGCCATTTATTTATGGGTCATGCACACTCCTTGAGTTTGATTTGCATTTCACATAGGGATGGATCTAATCCTCTAACCTCTAAAAATTTAGTGGGAAATGTTGAGTTATGGAGGTAAAAGCTTCACTGATGAGCTAATGTGGAGGTTGATGGGTTTTCACAGTAATTGACATCGGTCAAAACCAACCAGCATCAGTTAGGGGTCGACCAGCATCGGTCAGCATCAGTTAGTGGTCAACCAACATCGGTAAGGGGTCAGCCGGCATCGATCATCTTCAGACCAACACTAACTTTTGTGTGTTTCTAGGTGTTTCCAGAATTGCTATTTTTAGGAGAATAGTTAGTTTGCATGTAAAGACTAAAATTAGTCTTGAGTCTATTTTTATAATTATTGTTTGCTTTCAATTCTATTTAAGAGACCCATGGGGCAGTATTGTAATTAGGAGGGAGAACAACTCAGTAATTGAGTTGGTTGTAATTGATTGAGAGAGAGAGAGAACTCTTGAAGGAGAATTATTGTACATCTGAGAGGTGTGAGGAGAGAGAGATTTTTCATTGTATTTCCTTCAGAAAGAGTTTACTATAGATTGGTTGTTTCTCGTATCTCCTATTATTTGCTTTTTTTGATTTCTAGTTACTTATTACTTTTGGTTTCAATTCCATGTTTAGTTACTTATACAAAAGTAATCAATTGTACTCTAAGGTCCTGACAGCTGGTATCAGAGCTCTAAACACTAATAAGTGGTATAAGAGTGTGTTAGTGTTTGTTGATTACAGACTTCACTCATAGGGGCTTCTGATTAAGTGGGAGTAAAGCAATGATAGAAGAAAGTAAACTAAGAATGGAGAAATTTAATGGAAAGAATTATCAATTATGGAGGATGCAGATTGAAGATTATCTGTATCAAAAAGATCTGTATTTATCATTGGGTGGGGTTTCAAGGAAGCCCACAGATATGGAAGATGAAGAATGGAATGTTCTTGATAGAAAGGCTCTTGGATCTATAAGGTTGAACCTGGCAACTTTTGTGTTTTCCAACTTATCACAGGCAAAGACAATGGTAGAGTTAATGGATAGTTTGGCAAATTTATATGAAAAACCCTCAGCTTCGAATAAGGTATATCTTATGAAGAAATTATTTAATTTGCAAATGTAGGAAGGTGGATCTGTATCTAGTCATCTTAATGATTTACATACAATAGTAAATCAGTTAAATTCAATCAAAATAGTTTTTGATGATGAAATTAAGGCTCTCTTAATCTTATGCTCTTTACCTGAAAGTTGGCATATTTTGGTAATGGCAGTTAGTAATACTACATCTGCTTCAAATATCTTGAAAGTTGATGATGTTGTTACTGTAATCTTTAATGAAGAAATTTGTAGGAAAAGCATAGGGGAAACATCAGGTAATGCTTTAAGTGTTGAAAGCAGGGGAAGGTAAAGAGAGAAGGGCAAGCAAGGGAAATCAAGGTCAAAGATGGGAAGTAGATCCAAATCCAAAAATGGAAGAAAAACCTGCTGGAATTATGGAAAGAAAGGGCATGTAAAGAAAGATTGTTGGTTGAAGGATAACAAAGAAAATCAGCATGAAGGTAATAAAGAAGCAAAAGTTGTAGGTATTGTTGCACAGGATGCTCTTATATTTTCTTTGGATAATAAAATAGAATCATGGGTTTTAGATTCTGGTGCCTCTTTTCATGCAACCCTAAATAGAGAATTTTTCAATGATTATGTCCATGGAGATTTTGGAAAAGTTTATTTAGGGGATGATGAGCCTTGTAAAATTGTTGGCAAAGGAAAAGTGTAGCTGAAATTGTAGAATGGCAACACATGGGTGTTGAAGGATGTCATGCATGTACCCATCCTGAAGAGGAATATGATTTCTACAGGAAAGTTGGGTAATGAGGGTTACACAATAACTCTCACAGTTAAATCTTGGAAAGTTTCCAAGGGTGCACTTGTATTTTCAAAAGGTAAGAGAGTAGGTACACTTTATCTATCTACTTGTATTACTAATTATTCTCCTCCTATTTTATCTACTTCAGATGTAGATGCAAAGTTGTGGCACTATAGGCTTGGTCACATGAGTGAGAAGGGAATGAAAGTTCTTAAGTCAAAAGGTAAGCTTTCATATTTGAAAAGCATAGATCTAGATTTCTATGAGAATTATATTTTTAAGAAATAGAAGAAAGTGAGGTTTCTCAAAACTGGGTCAACAAAGAAGAAGCACAAGTTGGAGATTGTTCACACAGACGTGTGGGGACCAACTCAGGTAGCTTCTATTGGAGGATCACAGTATTATGTTTCTTTCATTGATGATGCTACAAGAAAGGTATGGGTTTATTGCATAAAGAGGAAATCTAATGTTTTTGACACATTTAATAAATGGAAAGCTTTGGTTGAGAATGAAATAGATTTGAGATTGAAGTGCCTTAGATTTGAAAATGGTGGTGAGTATTGTAGTAATAAATTCAATAGTTACTATTCTATGAGTGGAATACACAAGGAAAGGATAGTTCCAAGGACACCTCAGCAAAATAGAGTTACTGAAAGGATGAATAGAATAATAATGGAGCATGCACAGAGTATGAAGTTGCATGCTGGTTTGCCCTTACAGTTTTGGGTAGAAGCTGTAGATACTATGGTTTACCTAATTAATAGAGGACTTTCTACTGCACTAGATGGTGGAATTCCAAAAGAGGATTGGATAGGTAAAAAGGTATATCTTTTATTTCTCAAAGTTTTTGGTTCTGAAGCTTTTATGCACATTGATAAAGAAAATAGAAAGAAGCTGGATGCTAAATCTATGCAGTGCACTTTCATTGGTTATGGTTTTGGAGATTTTAGATTCCAGTTGTGGAATTTAGAAAATAACAAAATTATTAGAAGCCATGATGTAGTTTTCAATGAGAAGGTGATGTACAGTGATCAGCTCAAGAGGTTGAATAATTCTGAGTAGGGCAATCTTGATTTGGAAGAGGTTATGATCCAAAATGAGCTCATGGGTAAAAATTATCACTCACAAAAAAACATGAAGAGTGACATCGGTCAGGTGGAAATTGATGTCAGTCAAGTGGAAACTGACATCAGCTAGGTAGAAATCAATGTCAGTCAGGTGGAATCGACATCGATCAGGTGCAGACCGACATCAATCAAAGATGACTGGGATTGGTCACTGTTAGAAGAAAATTTGGGCAGACAGCAAGCTATGAGTCTCAAACGCCCATAAGGAGGTATGAAAGGGTAAGTAAACCTCCAATTCATTATTCTCCTTCTTTATACTACTTGTTACTCACTGATGGTGGAGAACTAGAAAGTTTTGATGAGGCAATGCAGGTAGAATCTAAGAAATAGTGGGAGCATGGCATGAATGAGGAAATTGAATCCTTAGAAGAGAACCATACGTGGGATTTGGTTGAGTTGGCAGCTGGAAAGAAAGCAATGAAAAACAAATGGGTATATAGGTTAAAGGAAGGAGAGAATGGACAAATGAGACATAAGGCCAGGTTGGTAGTAAAGGGATTTGCACAGAAACTAGGTATTGATTTTAGTGAAATTTTTTCTCCTGTAGTAAAGATGACTTCTATTCAGACTATATTGTCTTTAGTTGCTATTCAGGATTTGCATCTTGAGCAGCTTGATGTAAAGACAACATTTTTTCATGGAGATTTGGATGAAGAGATATATAGGATCAGCCGAAAGGTTTTGAGGTCAAAGGTAAGGAGAAACTTGTGTGCAGGTTGAAGAAAAGCTTATATGGTCTTAATCAAGCTCCAAGATAATGGTATTTAAGGTTTGATAGGTTTATGACAGAGCATGGATTTAGTAAATGTCAATCTGACCATTGTGTTTATTTTAATAGATTGGATAATGGTAGTTATATTATCTTGTTACTATATGTAGATGATATGCTTGTTGCAGGTTCACACATGTAGGAAATTATTGAGCTTAAGGTAAACTTAGCTCACACATTTGCCATGAAGGATTTAGGAGCAACAAATAAAAGCCTTGGCATGAGTATTAAGAGAGATAGAAAAAATCATAGTTTGATTTTATCTCAAGAGGATTATGTGAATAAGGTGTTGGAGAGGTTCAATATCCAGGATGCAAAACTGGTAAGCACACTTATGACTCGACACTTCAAGTTGAGCAAAGAACAGTGTCCTAAATCACATGATGAGGTTGAGTACATGAGTAGAGTTCCATATGCTTTAGCAATTGGGAGCTTGATGTATGCAATGGTATGTACTAGACCCGATATTGCCCAAGCAGTGAGAGTTGTCAGCAAGTTTATGGCCAATCCAAGAAAGGAACACTGGAAAGCAGTTTAGTGGATTCTCAAATATCTGAGAGGGACCAGTAGTAGGCATTTATTTTATGGAGGGTCAAACACTTCTCTACATGGGTATGTAGATTTGGATATGGCAAGTGACTTGGATGGTAGGAGAAGTACCACAGGATATGTGTTCACTATTGGTGGAACGACGGTTAGCTGGATTTCAAAGTTGTAGAAGGTTGTTGCCTTGTCTACTATAGAGGCAGAATACATTGCAGTCATAGAGGCTAGCAAGGAAATGATTTGGATGACTCAATTCATGTAAGAGTTGGAAAAGGAGCAAGAGAGTTGTAGATTATACAGTGATAGTCAAAGTGTAATTCATTTGGCAAAGAATTTAGCCTTTCATTCAAGAACCAAACATATACAGCTTAGGTACCACTTGATTAGACAGGTATTGGAGGATGGACAGTTGAAGCTGGAAAAGATCCATACAGATAAGAACCCTACTGATATGTTAACAAAGCTAATAATAAAAGAGAAGTTGAATCTTCATTCAACTTTTATTGGTCTTCAAGATTAAACTTGAAGAGGGAGAAACAAGCCAAAGATGTTTAGAGGATGTTGCTATACAGGTACAGGTGCAACTATTTATCTCCAAGTGTGAGATTGTTGAGTTATGGAGCTAAAAGCTTCACTAATGAGCTAATGTGGAGGTTGCTAGCTTTTCATAGTAACCGACATCGATCAGAACTGACTGGCATTGGTTAGGGTTCAATCGGCATCAATCAACATCGATTAGTGGTCGACCGACATTGATTAGGGGTCGACTGGCATCGGTCATCTTCAGACTGACACTAACTTCTGTGCATTTCTAGGTGTTTCCAGAATTGATATTTTTAAGAGAACAATGAGTTTGCATGTAAAGACTAAAATTAGTCTTGAGTCTATTTTTCTAATTATTGTTTGCTTTAAATTCTATTTAAGAGACCCATGGGGCAGTATTGTAATTAGGAGGGAGAACAACTCAGTAATTGAGTTAGTTGTAATTGATTGAGAGAGAGAGAGAGAGAGAGAACTCTTGAAAGAGAATTATTGTACATCTGAGAGGTGTGAGGAGAGAGAGATTTCTTCATTGTATTTCCTTTAGAAAGAGTTTAATATAGATTGGTTGTTTCTCATATCTCCTATTATTTGCTATTTTTGATTTCTAGTTACTTATTACTTCTGGTTTCATTTCCGTGTTTAGTTGCTTATACAAAAGTAATAAATTGTACTCTAAGGTCTTGATAGGAAACACATCTTGATAATCTTGTAGAAGTTGCATAACTTTTGCAACTTTAGATTCAGTCTAATAGTCACCTATATGTGCCAGTTTGGGAATATCCCCACTTTCAATGTTTCCCATGTTCTTTTTAATATGTTACTAATAAATCTTACACATTTACTCAGTAACATTTTCTTATATCATTTGCTTCCCTTCCTATTCTAGAATTTATATGTTCCATAACTTATCTTCTTCAATGGGTTCTGTGATCGAGTCTTTTAATGGTTCTATTGATTATTCAAGTTTAAATAAATCAATTAGATTAATATCACCATCAGTATCAAAACCTTAAATTTCCTAATCTTTATCTTATATTAGTGGCACAACTACATCAGAGATTATTCTTCCATTTAGCATCATTATATATTTGTAATGTTGTATTTAGATCACAAGCTACATTCTTCTACATAGTATATTTCATTGTGGTGCTTAAATCTTCTACCCACACATGGCATAGGAAATGTCTAATTTTCAATAGTGAATTATAAACCAAAAGATTCTCATCTTCAAATACAAAATTTTGTATGAAATATCTCTATACCTTCACCCATTTCTTTGTCTCCCTCCTATGTTCTTTATGCATATACCATGTTGATGAATAAGGGGAAAGTGTGTAATGAAATATGTGAACCTAGTACTTTGATGCCATATGTTCTTCATTCTAAACCTTAAAAAATTTATGGATATGGATTTTAGGTCACTCACCTTCCTAAAATAAAGGCCAATTACTTATAATGACCTATGGTATTTGAAATTTGTTGATCATAAGTTTACACGCATCATCCTAGTTAAACTAATCATTTCTATTAATTACCCACCATGTCATTGAAACTCATTTCAAATAATAATTCAATGCACTTATCCATTGAATAATAGTAGGTACATGAAATTTTAGGCAAAAAATGAATTGATTGATATCCTTGATCACATAGTATGAAGTTTTCTCTCATGGGTAAAGACCATTCTCATAGATCAGAGTTCATAATCACCATGAACCCAATTGAGTAGATGTGTATTTTAGTCTCCACTGATAGATGAAACTATTTCCCATGTAAAAGTTCCTTCTTTCATCATCTCTATATAATCATGCATACGATCATTTACTTAATAAAGAAAACCAACTTCTGAGTGAGTAGGGAATTTTGTAGACATGGACACATAATCCTCTATGACAAATTGAGAGACCAATGGATAAGTAAATACTAATTTGGGCTTCCATTATTCATATGTCTTCAACTATTGAGTAAGTACTTTACCTAAGGTTTAGTGTGGTCATACAAGAATTTGCACTTGGTTGCATGTAGAGATTTTGGGTTCTCTTTAGAGTTTACCTTCATCTATTTAGTTTCTTATACAACATAAGGTGAGTATGGTTTATCCAAATGATTTAGGATGTGTGTGCCTTATTCAGAGGAAAGATGAAAATATCATCTCCTTAATGAACCTCTAGTTGATTTTGCACAGTAAATATAGTCATCTAACCATCATATGCCCATTTCTTTCTAATCAATGTAGGATAATGAGTTATTGTTATCATCATATTGATGACTTCAAATTCATCTTATAGGCTCAATTCTACAAATTTGATCTCAATATCTTCTAGTCTTCATGTTATGACATTAATATGCACCCTTGAAGAGGATTCTTTAAGATCTCTCCCATTAAGTCATAATATTGGGACAACCCTAGGATATGGGTAACCTATGTTGGGGTTAAACCTCTAGAGTAGGTTAGCTTCCTCTCTGATTCTCACCTAAACTAATGCTAAGCTAATTATTCATGGGTATAAAGGTTAGAAAGGGGATAAGGGCTCCTAAGAAAGTTAACTAGGTGATGCACCAAACTTAAAAGGGAAACTCCCATAAGCTTGAACCCACACTAAATCAGTAGAAGATAATACAAGATCACATAACCTCAAGATAAAACTAATTACATAAGTATTTCATAGAAGAGGTTTGGAGTATAAAACTAATCTAGACCTATAAGTAACATTGAAAACTCCCTAAATAAGGTCAGAAAGGAGGACAATGGATAAGGAAGATTCTCCTTCACATAATTCCATCATACATAACTCACCAAACATAGACTCAAGGCAATAGATAGTTAAATAAAATCCTTCTTACATCAAGAATTAGTTCTTACAAATTCTTGATAGGGTCAAGCCTAATCAAGAGGAGCATACTTTATAGTATCTCAAAGAGTATCTCTATCTTCTATAAAGATAAAAGGTCTAAAATCTGAGAACTTTTTCAAAAAAGAAGAGAAGGGGATAAAATAGGAGAAGGGAAGAAGAGGGAACATGTTTCAAGAATAATTAATGAGCTACTATTGTCTTTAATGAATGCCCCATCATGCTTTGGTCCAGTCAAGATGTAATCCATCATGGACAAGATAGCCCACCTTTTTCCCAATAGCATTTGAGTAATACACTAGAAGACAAGAGTTACACCAAAGATGGTGAGTCATGACCTTGTTTATGAAAGGGACCCTTAGGTACTCTAAAAATATATAAAATTCTCAAGACACTTCTCTAACCACCATATCTCTATCTTTGACCTTTTATGCATATTTCTACTTAGTTTCTACATAAAGACAAAACCCTCACATCTATAAACCTGACCGAGATTTGGTTATGTATTGTTTGGGTGGATATCTATTAAGGGAATGGCTCGAGACATTCCTTCATTGATTACACATGGTTTACCCTTGATTTGAAAACTAGACTTATGTTTACTATAGAGGAAAACCAATCTAAGATTATTGGTTTTCTTATAGTCCATATAGATAGCATTCTACTCAATGCTTGGTCTATTTTATAATAAGTTATCACCCTTTTGGCCTATATTAGGTATAAAAAGACCTATTTTACCTCTATGTACTCTGATGGCAATGTTTAATCCTTATTGTTTATCCTAGTTCAACTCAGGTCAAGCTTGAGCTCAGTTTCATGTATTTTCTACAAGTTTAGTTCCATTCATTAGCTTTGCCTGAATCGAACTACTCCATCAACCTTAGTAAAAAATATCCTATCTTGGTCCTTTGTTTATTGGCTATCAAAAATGACTTGAATCATTGACCCTTTGACTCAGCTTGCTCTATTGATCCTTTTCTATATGATTGAGTGAGATCTATGGATCCTCTACTAGTTTAATGTGGTTGAGACACTTTTATCCATGTATTTGATCTTGGATTTACTTGGTCCTATTTATGCTATCCTTTTTCTTATTCCATTTTATTTTTTAGGTATGAAAAAATATGAGCCCTTGTATCTATCTTTGAAATGTCAACTTTATCCCTACTGGTGACACTTAGAAATACTACATTGATCCTCAAGCTCCTATCAGCTTGTCAACATCACATGCTTATGCCATGTGTCGATATCTAGAACTATCTAACCCTTTGACCTTTTCTTGTATCATTAGATAAATATGTATGATCAAACACAAATCATTGATCTATTAGGACCCACTATTTGAAATCCAATGGCTAGTTTTTGAGCTTAAACTTGATGTTTGTACTTCCATCAAATGACATTCATGGAACCATCATTAACATTTGTATAACTATAAAATTTAAGCTCAAAAGGATTTGTTTTAGTTGATCTTAGACTTGATGTTAGTGTGAACATTTCACTCTACAATTCCATCTTTGCATGCTTATAACTGGAGCCAAAAAGCTTGTTCAGGATTGAAAATTTTAAAGGATGATCCTGGCATGTAGATCTACATTTGTGTTTGATCTAATAGTCATGCAAGGATTTATGAGCAAGATAAAAATTACAAAAGTGGATTGGTACATTTTCTCTTGCATGACATCTTAGAGATGGTCTAGATATAAAACTTTTCATAGCTCATATTTTGATCATTCTTTCGAGGTTCTGATGGATTCTTAAGGTTTGTGTAACTTGGTCCATGTTCTTGAATGCTCGAGACATGTGAGGACCTACTTGGATCCCTCTATTTTGAAACCTTAGACCTAGTTTAAATCCTTTGATCTATTTCTTTACATGAACTCTACTTAGATTTTTAAATCTTGGTATGTGGGCCAAAATTGGCCAACATCTTTGGCAACTCACAAGAGTTGCATACCTATCCATGTAAGAGAACTCAGACCACTTATTTTGATTGATCCATTGGTCATGGAAACTCCTCTCTACAACTGATTTGACCATCAAGATGATATAAGGCTACCCTTTTTGGATAACTCCTCTTGAAGCAACAAGGACAAAAGAACAACAAAAAAATCAAAGGCAAATACATGTAGTCACTTACAGGAAGAAAAAAACTATCTTACTAAACAAATGTACACAAAAACACTTGAAAAAAATCATGAAAACTACTCTAATATGTACAAGGTTATAATTTACCAATACCTTCCACCTGGGTCAAATCAAAACCTTTGAATGTCATTCACTTATGATAAAATAAGATGAAAAATACCTTACTTTTGAGAGCTCATGATATGTGAGATAAGAAGATTGGCCATTAATCCCTTTGACATTCTCTTAAGTGGATTAAATGGGATAAACATGTCTCCAATATAGATATACTAGTCTATTTCTTCAAGGCCTACCTCATATTAGACTATAGAAGCATATGCAACCTTCTCATTTTATGGCTTAATTTTGTGCTCTGAATGAAGCACATGTGATAGCTCCTCTTTATCATCCTCCAAATGAGCCAAATACCTGATAGGGCATCCTTTTATCAATATGAATATTTAGAAATCAGATTTTACATAGATATTATGTTTTGATGCCCCATCATTATGCTCTTCAAGAGCAAAAAAATCATAGTTCCCTTGAAGAAGAATGTAGCCTACTTTTAAGACCTTAAACAAGTCTTCCAATATGACTAGATTTGTAATTTCAACCTTTTATGACTCATTAGGATCATGTTCAAAATACACATTTTTATCAATTACTTCTTGGACCTACTTTCCTGAAGGTATAGGTGTGTCATCCAAGCTTAAACATAAATCTTCAAGTTCATCCCAAAATGTATCCTCTTCTTGGTCATATTTGGGGATGCCAATATCAACTTCATCAAGACTAAATATATATTAGATATATTGGTCTTCTTCCTTTGAATATATGGGAGGTTCATATTTATAAGCATGGTGTAATTCATCATGCTTTTGATGCTCTTTACTGGTATGCTCATCAAACTACATCACTTAAACACTTGAGATGTCTTCTTCATTAACCTCATTCAAGGTTTCATGTTGCTCTTCAATTGTAAATGAGGGTTGGTCTAACCATCTAGGGTCTAAAACATTACACTTATCTTACTCAACTTTATGCTTTGATCTACTTTCCTCTTGTTCCAAACTATCAGGGCTATCTTTATTTGGTACCTCATCTTGAAGTGTACCCCCTTTGGACACTTAGTCTTGATCCTCTTCCTAATATATGTAGGTTTGACCTTCAATATTCCATTCAAAATATACTCTATTTTCATCTTGAGGGTTTTCCTCATCAGGTTCCAGTTCATTAGAGTCAAAGCCATGCTAAAAAGGATGGTCCAAACCTGAATTTCCCCTTTTGGATGAAGTGGATTGCCTATCATGATCTATTAATCATAGAAACTTGTGTTTTCCTCTTTAAGCTCATATATGAATACAAAATCCTCCTTTATCCTTTGTAAAATAGTTTCTTCCTTCTTGAGGGAGATGGTGGGAGGGTGAAGAAGTTCACCTTTCTTATATCATAGGAGAGTATCCTTCCAACTAGGGACCTTCAAGGCTCTTTTAGGTAACTCTTGAGGAAAGGAGAGAGAGTATTGAAACTCTTGTGTATCAATCTCATGAGATGAGCTATGGTTTCTTGATTCATTTCTTTCACAACTAACCTTTCCTCTAGCAAAACTAGTTCTTGGACTACTTCAACAAACACTTCCTCCTTCTTTATGCCCTTCTCTTCTCTTTTGAAAATGTTCTCAAATTTTAGACCTTTTATCTTTATGGGAGATATGGATACTCTTTGAGATAATGTAAAGTGTGTTCCTCTTGATTAATCTTGACCTTATCAAACATTTTTAATAATTACCTCTTTTAATGCAATAAAGACTTTCTTTACATATCTCTTATCTTGAGTCTATGTTTGGTGTGTTGTGTATGATGGCATTATGTGAAGGATAATATTCCTCATCCATTATCCTCCTTTATGACCTTTTTTAGGGAATTTTAAATGCTTCTTTTAGGTCTGGATTAGTGTTCTACTGTGAACCTCTTCTATGAAATATTTATGTAAGTAGCTTGATCTTGAAGTTTTGTGAGCTAGTATTATCTTCTACTGATCTAGTATGGGTTCAAGCTTATGGGAATTTACATTTTAAGTGTGGTACATCACCTAGTTAAATTTATTAGGAACCCTTATCCCATTTCTAACCATTTTCCCCATGAAGAATTAAATTAGCATTAGTTTAGGTGAGCATCAAAAAGGAAGCCAACCTACACCTCAACATAGTTTACCCACAACCTAGGGTTGTCCCAATATTGTGAATTAATGGGAGATATATTGAATAACCCTATCTAAGGGTGAAAATTAATGTCATAAAACTATCAATGGGCTCAAATCTTTCATAGTCTACTAAGTTTAGAGTCATTGGGCTGTAAATTAGAACTGGTCATTCAATCACCTCCCATATAGCCTTAAAGATCATGTTGACCATGCTACCAAAATCAAAGACAACATTTATAATTTCATATCCTAAACTTCAATGTTGATTCATGCATATAAATCCCATGGATTCTTTGTTTTAACACACCAAACAAGTTTTTATGTCTTTTCTTTCCCTCACTATGCATACTCTAATAAATTATGTAGCAAATTTGTGATGTTCTAAGAGATGTCTTCATAGTGCAACATACTTAAAAAATTCAATAAATTTTTTAGTGTAGTAACAAATCCATCTTGATGAATAATGCACATTATTTGGCCATACATTTGGGAATCTATTACTATAGCATCTCTTTTAGTAGTGTCTCGGGGTTGAATATTTTTCAACATCTGTACAACTTCATACATGAACCCCTTTTTTATAGATAGGTATGGGTATTTGTTATATTTTACTTTCTATATTCCCTAGTTCTAAGGCATTTTGAGAGGGGGAAATTTTATCTTTTTGTGTTGATGTATTGTAATAGCATTCATAAATGCATCCTCCTTTGGATGTGCATTCACCATGTTAACATTTTTGATATCTTTTTCCTTTCTTTGCTTTTTTAAGAGAGGATAGTCTTCTATCTTGTGTTGTTAATATAATTTATAATATTCATAGTAAGATTATCTTTGGGGATTTAAAGGGCAATTTTGTTTTACATGATTATACTCTACACATAAGTAACATTCCAAAGGAGGTCATTGATAATTATTTTCTCTACTAATTTGGTAACTTCCTCTGTATCTTCCCCCAAATCCTCCTCTATTTGACTGATAAATTCCTTTATAACCTTCATATTAATATACTATATCTAGTGTTGATGATGTTGGGTATTATCTCTAATTCTAAATTGTTGTTGCATAACTAGTGGGGTCCAACTTATTTGTTGTTGTTATGTCATTGCTAGATTACAAGGTGTTGGGTATTAGTATTGTAATGACGGTGGTGTCTAACTCAGTGAGGGGTCCATCTTACTAGACCTTGAGTCTAATACTAAGGAAAAATGGGAATCCATTATAGATCTACATGTTTTACACAACCCTTATCAACCTCTAAGAATAGAATCATCTACTTCACTAAGGACACTTGATGCACAGTGAAGGTGAATACATTCTTTTTAATGTCTTCTTTAATCTCTTTCAAAGCCCTACAATTATTTTCATTGTGATTGTGTGATTTACAAAAATTACAATATAAAATTTATGGGATTTTGACATACTATTGTAGGAGATGACACTACATTGTTGCATTCCCTACTACTCTATAGATTTCATAGAACTGTATCTTGATCTTAGGATAATCTTTCATGTGATGTCCTTTCCCAATCTCCATACACCATATATTTAGCTTAGGTTTATCTATTTTATGATATTATTCCATTCTCTTCATAAAATCTTGTAATCTATTTTCAATCTTAGAACCCATTATGGGAGCTTCCCCATAGTCTTCAATTTGCTCCACTCGTAGAGTAGTAAATCTAGCATCTACCTTAGTATTATATTGAGTCTTTGTTATAGAAAATTTGATTCTAGAATGTGGTCCTTTGACAAACCACATAGATTTATCTTTATCTATTAAGGCAAATTCTACCTTATTCATAACATCAAAGAACCTATGATCATAATCATAGACTAATTCTCCCAACTTTTGCCTAATTTCCTTTAGGTCTTGGATAGTTTGACTTGTACATTTATTTATCTTAAATTATGGATAAACCATTCCTTAACCTATTATATACTTGCCTATGAAATTTATCTACTATACATAAACTCAAGTGTTCTTCCATTCAATTCCCCTCTTAACTCACACTTATTTATAGCCTCATCAATGATACCCTTATCTTGACATCTCATCTCACATGTTAGTAAGTACTACTCAAGGTCTGTAGACCCATCATATGTCACCAGGTTGATAAATGCTAATATAGCACCCATTTTATAAACTAGTGTCAAGTGTATCTATTGTGTAACTATTACAATGGGAGGTTGTGTTCTGTGTGATCTTGTTTGTGTACTATGAATATTTACCTAAGCACTAGGAAAGTTAATTTGTTTAACTTTATTTTTCTATGTTTCTTGATTTTCTTTGGTTTATTTCAATAAACCCTATGGCCTTCA
This sequence comes from Torreya grandis, assembly GCA_037957365.1. Classification (NCBI taxonomy): domain Eukaryota; kingdom Viridiplantae; phylum Streptophyta; class Pinopsida; order Cupressales; family Taxaceae; genus Torreya; species Torreya grandis. The sequence continues at coordinate 1,519,008 of JARHVA010000368.1, forward strand.
AAGCCTTTCAAATTGATGTTGTTTCAATATTAGTACCCAAAAATTCAATTATTTTGAAAATAGACCTTCCCAACTACTATTTGTCTAATCATCTAGTTTAAAATTTCTACTAGAATATAATAAATTGGGCTACAGGGATGTGTGCTCTCTTAGTGAATGATTATTTCTTGTGAATTCTTATTCTTCTTCTAAGCTTGAACCTATAATTACTCTATGAATTTGTTTTTCTTCTTTGCTTAATACTTTATGTCCTTCTAATAATGCCCATTATTATAGCTTCTCACTATATCTATCATCTAATTGATCTACTTCTACACTATTCTCATCTTCTTCTTCAAATTTCTCTTCTTTCTCTCATTATTTGTCACTTCTTTCTTTCTATCAACATTCATATTCTTCTTCCATCTCATCTTTCTTCATCCTTATTTCTTCAATTTATTTCTTCTCATTCATCATATCTTCCTACTCTTTCTTCATCTATTTTGCTACTACTCTTAACTCTACTCATATCTACCTGAGTATTATTTTTTTTACTCCATATATTATATTGTCATAGCTCACTTTCTAAATCCAAACTTTTCTTTAGAATCTTCTTCCCTCATGTCTCCATTATGGATTTAAGTTTAATCATTATTTACTCATTTAATCATCATTCACTATTAGTATACACACCCCCATACACCTAAAATGACTACTCCATATTAGACAGAGTAGGCACCATGGCCTTGTCCACAAACAACATCTTCACAAGGATAGGTAGTCACTAAAAAAAATTCCCTTAAAAGTATCTAAAGAACAAGTCCTTCGTAGCTTCAAAATCTATGTATCTTTGTACTACAAATTTAGTTATATATTTGTCTACTATAGTAGCAACCTAATGATATATTTCTTTTTTTTAGTTAGTTTTCAATCTCTACAGCCAGTATATCTTTTCTTCAGTCTATATTATAGTTTCTTTTATTCTTAGATTAAATAAATAATAATCCAACCATGCTACCTAGTTAGCTATAAATTCAGGCAACTCACACTAATTTTTTTGTAAATCTTTTCATAAATATTTTTTAGAATGATTTCTTGTATGGTAAGACCAACCCATTTTGATTCTTATTCTATAAAATTATATATCCTTTTGTCTATCCATATCTTAATATATTTTTTCCCTACTAACCATCTTAGCATAATTCCCTCTAAAACTTAGTTTCCACACTCACTACACCATTATTAGCAGAGGTTCCTAAAGCATCAAAACATGATAAGGATGCGGATAGTTATGATATACTTTGTGTGCATAGAATAATCTAGTGTATTCATATAATATTTTGGATTAAAAAATATAATAAGCACTAATTATCCTACATTGTTTAGGAATTAAGAACAACCATTGTTTAATAAATAGAAATAAATCATTTAGATTACTTAGATATAAAATCACCAAACATTATTCATGAGAACACACATAAGGAACATAATAATAAATCACACAGATAACCATAACCATATGAATCTCTATTTATCTCTTTAAAAGTAGAACCTTTTTATTCTTACAAACATAAGTATATATAGACGTTTCCATTATATGACTATTCATCTTATTTTCATACTTGGCACCAAAAGTGGAGTCTATTCATATTATAGCCTATTACAAGTCATGAAAATAAGAAAAAAGATACTATATAATGATAAACTGAGTACATAACACATTAATATCACACAAATATCCTACGTAGCTTTATAATCTAAGTTCTTCTACCAACACCATGCACATAATGGAAGTTCATTGAGCCCAAGTGAAAATGTATTTTGATAATAAATAAGTGGAAATAAAATTCAAAGAATGGGACCTTATCCTCAACTAGGATGAGGATATACCAAAAATAGGTAAGCACACTAAATTTGACACAATATGGAGTGGTTCTTATGTTATTTCTAACTGCAAATCACATAATGATTTTTAGTTTTCAAAATTGAATGGGCAAGAGATATAAATCCTAGTCAATGGGATATTTCTCAATAAATTTTATTAAGGTGAAATTTCATCTTGTACATAGTAGTGTTATATTTCACTTTCCTTCAAGTGGTGTTATGCACATGTTTGGTTGGTAATTATAGTATTTTTCAATCCCCTAAGTACTTTTGCAAAAGTATTGTTTTTATTTTGAGGACTCATTTTTTAGTTTAATTTTGATTGAGGAAGGTACAATACTATTTATCATGTTTAGATCATATTTGGTGATGATTTTCATGACTCCATTCCCAATGGACTTTATATGGTAGCTAGTCTTTTACTTAGTAAGCAAGCAAATTTGCAGAGGTTACCAAGAATGTTGATTGACCTTTTTAGTCACCATTTGTTTCAATCATTGAATATGTTTAATTTCATGAGGTATTTTAAGTTATTTTCATCCTTTAATTAGTGTCAGTATGCCTAGTGAAGTTACATTGAGGTCATATTAAGATTTTCCATTGGTTTAGGAGGTTAATTACAAAATTTAAGTATTTATTGTACCCTCTTAGATGTTTTAAGACTCTTTTGAAAAATTTCAAGTATTTTTTTACAAAATTAAGGTTTATTTTATTTCAATATCTCCCATTCATGTACACCATAGATGTTTTTAGTTGATTTTTGTCTTCATAACCACTTCTTGGTAGACAATCTTAAACTTTTAAAGCATGCCAAGGTGTGGGTGAATGAAATTAAAGGTAAATTTACAAATAAATTAAGTATGGTACAATATTCTTAGGTTAATAATAATTTTAATATCTTTTATCAATGATTTATAGATATTATGCTTGCATTTATAGTAGTTGTGAATATCTTTTGGTGATTTAACTCATATGCAAGGACATAGGGGTAGTTTTCATGCATTTCAAAGGTTAAAGATTGATTTTTTATTGGTTTCCAAGTGGATAAAGGATTATTAATGGATTTATCAGAGTAATGGATGTTTCTTAGACATTTTATATCTATAAATAACTCAAACTATGCTTTAATTATGTTAAGATAGCTCAAATCTCCCTCAAAATTGATTTTCAAGATTAAAATTACCCCAAATCCAATGTGGTAACTTGATGGAGAGTTTTCATGGATAATAATGGTTAATAAGATGATTTAATAGGTTTTTTTACTCCCATATCATGGTTTTTAGTCACATCAACAAGGTTAGATATTTATGAACAATTGTTAAGAAACAAGATTGCTCCAAAACCCTAGCTTGAGAGTATGAACATTGAAAATTTGAAATTTTGAAGTGTTTTAAATATTTATAAAGAATAAATAATTATTTTTATTCCATATCCATGATATAAAAACATATTAAACAAAATTACAATAATTATCAAAGGTTTTATACCTTTAAAATAGACCTAGATGACAAGCATGCATGAGAAATGAGCACCTACAAGCCTACAGATCTAAAAGTACTTTTTTGGAGTGTTTTTTAAATTTAAAATTCACTTTAAATGATTTTTATATTTATATTGGGTCCATACAATCATTTAAAAATAATAATTAGCTTTTGATACTATGTATATCTCAAAATATAAAAATAATAACAAACGGTCATGCTTATTGTCCCAAGAGAGCCTAGAAACATAAAAAGGATCATAAATTGAGTTATATTGGTCCAAAAATTATTAAATTTTAAATTATTATGGGAAAAAATATTTAATAATTTTTTTTGGTGTTATAATTTATTTACAGTCCTTTATTATAGATAAATTCTCAGGAAGGCTAAAAGTGTTAGAACTCAAGTTTTATTGATCAAAATGCATTGAAATTTTATATGTATGTGTTACAAGGTTATACCAATGAAATAAATATTTTAAAAACTTTTTAATAAATTTATGAATTAATTTAATAATACCTCTCTCTCTCTCTCAAGAACTTCTCAAGCACTAATGGAGTTCACACATACAAATTTGAACTAAGTCATCATCAAGAGCCATGAAGAAAATTTTAAGAAACCTAAAATAATATTAAATAAGGTATATGTTTCATTATTTAACCTTTACTTGGAGTTTTACATATCTTAAATCATTCTCATGCAAATTTTAATGCAAAATGAGAATGTGAACATAGTCAAAAAATCATCAAATAAGAAGTTGAAGTTGTGCATTATCAATGCATCGTCATAATTTACATAAAAAATAAGACCTAAAAAACCTAAATAAGATCACATATTCCCTCTAGTACAAAATTAAGGAGAAAAATTCAAATTAAACAAGGAATTCTCAAAGTGGAGTTTCATCATGCAAGATTAGAGGAGTTGGTTGAAGTCAAAGTGGAGTTTCATTGTGCAAAATTTGAAGAGTTAGTTAAAGGTTAAGTTAATATTTAAATTCTAAGAGATGAATATCCTCAAAAATAGGTCAAATTTATTTATTTTTTATAATTCAATCATCTAACAAGGACTTTTATTCCCCTCTCACAACTTGGAGACTTCAAAGTAAGTAGTGATGTATTGGAGAGGAAAAGAAGATGGCAATTGAAAGTTAACTTTAGCTATGTTTCAGTTTTAAGCCTTAATGAGGGCATTGATGACAATTTTTAATGCTATTACCCTCACTAATGACTCATTTCACTATTTTTACTTTATTTTTCTAAGTAATTTCATAAACCTCTATCTAGTTGTGGCTCAATCCTACCAAATTTTAGACTTTTAAACACCTTTTTAAGCAATAAAGAAACTAATTTTGCCTTAACATATGTTAGTTATTGTGTGAAATTTATGAATTATTAATGAAAACTTATGATAATTATAACCTATCCCTAATTTATGTCCACTTTTGTAAACCTTTAATCAAAAAACTTTATCTTATGTAAGTTGTTGTTTGTGTCTCTGAGAGTTTATGAAATTCATAGTTGTGGTGAATGCTAGTTGAGCTTCCTAAGACAAGTGGTCATACTTATAATTAATGTTTTAAGGTTAATAATTTATAAAAACAATTATTCCTAAGATTCATTGGATATTTTTGAGTTTTATATGTGTGAGTGCTCTTTTAGTTCCTTTTGTGTGTGTCTAAGAAAGTTGAGGTATTCAATTTTGGTGCATCGCCCCATAATTATTCTTAGAGGTATATGAATTAGTTGTGTCTCTCTCTATTTTGATTATCAAAAAGTAGTTTAGGTGAGGATCAAGGTGATTAATCAAAATAACTAGCCCTATTTGAATATTTACTTTTATTATAGGCCACCCATAACTTGGAAGTGATCCCATTGTGTCAATTAGGTGAGAAAACCTAAAGACCTTGTTCAAGGGTGAAATATTAATATTACAATAATAAATATAGTAAAAATCCCTATATTTTTTCCTTTTACACCCCTTATTTTAATTCAAAGTTCTCAAATTTATCCATATCCCCCTCAATATCTTATCCAAGCACCAATTATGATTTCTCCTTGGGTCCTACATTCATATGTTCTAGGTCCTCTAAAATTTATCTTTAGTATACCTATTGATTCATCAAGTGTGGTGACTAGCTTCCCAAGTATCATTGGACCCATAATCCATATGATATATGATTAAGTTTGGACCTATATGACCCCTCTTATATCTACACCTTCCATCCATGTCATAATATTCTCCCTAATTTATTTACATTCATCCTCTACATCTATTAAAATCTCATCCCATATTCATTGCCACTACATACACCTCATATATTTTACCTTCATCTACTACTACTTCAAGGACACTAGAGCCAACCTAGGGAGGGAACTAGATAGATGCTCTCTAAACATAAAAATGTATATTCTAAATATGGTATACATGGGTGACCCTAATATCCAACTTATGTTTGAAAAGGGGACTTAAAATTTAAAGAGGGTCATGGCCTATAGGTTTACATAGGGTAAATCTAGTGATAGGGCATATAGAGGACTTGTTCTCCTTAACTTGGAAGTGAATAAATACATGAGAGGAAAACATTATTGAGGACCATGTCTTATTTTTAAGATCCACCCATAGATGATCTATAATTTTTTGGAAGACATGAGGATCTAGGTTAAAACATTTTAGTTACAAATGAAAACCACTTTCCCTATAGATTTGAGTGCCAAACTAGAGGGGGGCCTGTCTAATTTTTTTCATATTTTAACATAGGAAGTAAGGACCTATCCAATATTTTTGTGATTTATCATAAGGCACAAGTATATTTGGATCAAATAATCAATATGGAAAATAAATTGAGCAATATGATTATCATTATCAATAATGAAATATTCCCTCATTTAAATATCATGTTATTGTTTGGCCTCAATTTATATCAAAGTTTTGTATTTCACATGAGAAAATCCTTATAAGAATTGTTAAGGGACATGAAAGTCATTATAACTCCATTGGAGGATAACAAGTAAAGCATAATGACCTATTTTAATAAGGTTAGCATAATAATATTATTCAATTAAGCTAACATAATTATCACACTGGTTTAAATTTGGCATCCACCTCAAAATAATCAAGAAATAATTTAAGATGAAGATCACTAAAGCCAATAAGGGAGGATCTCAAGCAATTGTCAATTTTACCACCCAAGCCATTTAAATTATAAAAAAAATAAGAGTAATCAAAAGCAACCTCAAGACCCCATTAAATAAAAACATAGATGTCCTTACATGTGGATAGGTTCTCTTTTTAACCTATCATTAGTATCCCTAAGCTAGAGCATGACAAAAAAATGATTGACAAGGTCTTGGAAAAATAATAAGGTCAAAAATGGTTAGGTGTTAGTACCACATAGTGAGTACCAACATAATTATAGGGCATATGGTGTCTAAGTGAACCCCATAATGGGAATTTAATTATTTTATTTCTTATGCACCCACTCATTTTTAATTCATCTTTTATGTGCATACTTTTCATTGTAAAAAACTCCACCATTATTTTTGTGAGTGGGATCTCATTCTATTGGATTGTGATTTTAATCTCTTTTTATATAAGAGCACATTTTCAAATCATTATAATTAAGATGAATTTTAATAGAAATACATGGAGAGAATTTTATAAATTATTAGGAATGTTCATGGATCTTTATTCTTCTTTTTTTTTTTTTTTGTGAAAACCTTATTCACTTCTCAGCATGGACATGGTGGATGTTAATTTTTTTATATACTATGGTATGAATGTTTATTATTTCATGTGGATTTAGCCAGGTTGAGTGAATTATTAACCCTAGTAATTTTATTTCATTGACTTTGTTAAAATCAACTATTATAGATGAATGTGTTATGATAAATATTTTTATGTGATGATTTATGTTAATAAATAATGAAATTAAGATTATATACTTTTCCATACACTCCATACCATGTTTTTCCTTATTTAATTCAAAATAAAACTATACAATCACTAGTCAATTTTAGTCATATACAGTAGTCGTCCATTTATTCCTTGCAAGCATCAATTTCTCCATAGAGTCTAATATCCCACTTATCTACTCTACCCTCCTTTATATTTATGTTTATTGTATTTGAAACTTAAAACAAGATGTCTTTAATAATATTCATATAGGAAATATTATCAAGGTCATAAAATAGAGAAGAGTTTTGAACATATTATTGGTATCCATAAGTGGTAGTATTCTTTTTCTCATAGAGTTATTCCAATAAGGTTATGTAGAAGAGCCAAAAAAATTAGATCATTCCTTGGGTTGTGTTTTAAATCCTAAAATAAGAGGTATTTTCCCCATTAATCACATATAATTGTGTATCCCACATCAATAAGGGGTACTGATAAAATACTCAATCTATTAGACAACACTATTTATGAACTTTATTTTCCACCTATCTCACATTAAATTACAAATGCATGGGGATATTTTATTTTATTTTTAGCCATAGGAATGCTTTCAATCATTTGGTCTTGTATTTCACCAATAATTGGTTAACCCTAGGAATTTAATTTCAACATACCCTAAAAATAGGAAGTGAAACTAGGAGATGGTGTAATCCTTCATAGTTAGTTCTCTTTGCACTTTTTCACTATTTACTACTAGGATGAATATATATGATATCATATAATAAAAACACACATTATTTAGTTACACCTCTAATCCCATGTGTAATTTCAAATTTTCAATTTAAAATTAAAATCATGGTAATAATGAATGGGAATTGATTCTATATCTTGAATAGACTTGTAAGGTTATTTTCACATTATATGTTACTTTACAAGGTGTTTTTTGGATTCACTATATATTGGCATGCATAAAACTCATATATATATAAAGGCTAAAATGAATAATGTGCAATCTAAAGTCTTCCCTAATTCATATTGTTGTAATATCCAATCTAAGATAATATATATAAGTAACAACCACCAAAGGGTATAGATGACTTATTATTTTCCTCTTACCCCTAGACCTCAATGTTATGTCACTCACCATCTTACTTTTATTATTTATCCTTAGCTTATATTATATTGGAATGTACATGATGTCAACACTAGATGATAACATATACCTCACTCATCACATAAAAATAAAGGTGGTTAAAATGTTCCTCCTTAACCCCACCCACATACCATAAGGAAATAAATTAAATATAAGTGTTATGATATCAATGATAAACTATGTAATAACACTACTAAATTTTCTATTTTTTAGTTATAAAAAATACCAATAGTATATAGATATATCTTACATAATTCAGAGTGCAATGAAAAATCCTTATTGATACATAACCAATTTTATTTTATTACATCATGAATAAATCAAATTTAATAACAAGTTCATCACCTTTAATAATGAATACTTACCTCCTAAGCATATCATTGATCAAGATCTTCCACTATTCATTCAATCCCAGGTACATGAAAAGATAATCAAGTGTGTGTTGGTTGACAATGGTTTATGGATGAATATTTTCAAATATTTTTTATTACAATAATTGGTTATAAAAAACTCATAGAATAAAATATCAATGGATTTGGTATATTCCTTTCATACACTTGGATCTATCACATTGGATTTACTACTAGGTCATAATATCGTGCCTACTATTTTTCACATCGTGCCCAAAACATTACACTACAATTTACTTTTGGTGTAACCTTGGATTCATGATATGAAGGATATAGATTATAAAATACATATATGTATCAACTTTATAAATGATATATATGAGTATATTATTCCATTAGATGATACCCCTTTTGTATATTATAAAGTGACTCAATCACAATCAAAAGATAATTCTATTATACCACCTACATAACTCATCACACTCTATTAAATGAATAAATATTAGGTAGGTGAGTCAAGTAAGGAACATGAAAAATTACAAATCATGACAATAAAATAATATACATATAAATTATTACTAGTTACTATACAACAAGAATAGAAAATATAGATCTCCCTCATTTGGCTAGTTACAAAGATCCTAATTAAATAGTTTCATAATGGTATGATAGTGATGATGATGATATGAAATATCTAGTAGATTAAAAGTTTCATAAGCTAAGTTATATCCCTATTAATCCATAATAATATTTATTTCATACTCTATTCATATATATGGGAGATGGAACATATAAAGATGATAATTATACAATAAAAAGGGATAAATCAATAAAATAATATGGAGATAAAATCCTCCAAGGACAAATGAAATGTTTTAGTTAAATATAATGAACATCACTAGAGAAAAAAAACTTGTTTCAATATTAATTCAAAATAATAGCAAGAGAAAATCCAATCATTATGTCTAAGGGATATGTAACTTGAAGCTAATGATTCACATGCATACAACTCTCAACATGATATAGTCAATTTTACATATTCGAAGGAACAAGTGAAATAAAAATAAAGGGAACAGTATAAAATGGATACATATCAAAAAACTAGTTAAAATGGAATGATTTCAAATTAAAAAAAAAAAGAATAAGTCAGGTTATAAAATGAATGGGGTGAAAGAGAAAGGTTACATAAAGAGAAAATTCAAAGGGAAAAAACTAAAAAAGATAATTTTATATAAGAGTAAGCACAAAAGAGAAGATGTAAAATTAAACTCAATATTATCAAGATAACATCCTCAAGAATTGGTTTCTCACAAATAAATTTTAAATAAAGATATTCCAAATAAGTCTAATATGGTTACAAAGGAGGTAACTAAAAAGTGTTCATCATATCTAGAGCCTTACATTCTTAGTCTTCACAACAATGGAAATAAATGTTTTGAAGTTGAGATTACCTCTTTTTATGAATCCAATATATTTATTATGACAGTTATCTAATTTTTGGGGTATGATAAATAACATTTGGGTAATATGACTAAACCTCAATGTTACATTAAATTAATTGAGTTTCTAGTAGCATGGGATAAAAAAATGTTCCCTTATACTTCCCAACGACCTTACCTAAAATGAATGTAATGATAAACTAGGAAAATTAAGGTCGAGTGTAATAGGGGAATAAATGGCTAAATAACATGACTATATATGACATTTGATCATGAAACTAGAATGGTTACAATATCAATAAAGGATGAATCCATCGAGAAAGAGCATACAAAATAAACTACTTCTGCAGATATCAATCTAGCAAAGATAGATACTATAATCACCATATAAGCACATGATACAACACATTTTTAAAATCAAAAGACATTAAAATTTTCAAAAACACACTATGGTGTAATTGGGTTTACATATACATATACAAACAATGTTCAAAGTGGCATACTTCAATCTCAGGATAATGAAGATGATTATGAGCATGATTATGATTATGCAAAATATTGATATAACACTCCCAATAACATAGGACCTAGACAATTGCTTCCCATCTAAATTGGTGGGTTAACACAAAATTTACATGGTGATTACATATGTAATGTATGAACTCCATGAGAACATCTTACTGACCAAGTCAATAGCTAAGTTGTAATACTTTTCATTGTACATATCTACATCATATTTCATTATCCTATTTATTCTTATATTATTCTAGTATTTTCTTTTGTTTCATTTGTCCCTTTATTCTTGATCATATATCCTAACATAAACATATATTACACTCATCCTAAAATGACTATAGTGATAATATTTTATGTCATAGTACTTTTTCATTCTTACCTATTGACTATCTACATATACTTTGGATTTTATTTGAGCTTACATGATTATATACTATTGCTTATACATACTAAATGAGCACACATTAAATTATTTCCCACTATGGACATGTATATTCTTATATCCAAATATAATATTGATCTACATAATTACAATACAAATATACAATGGGGGCATTTTATTGTTTTCACTCTTTCCACATGGCCATGATATCACATACAGTGCACACTATGCATGGGCACATGTTTCAAATTGTTCAAATCCCTCTTTTATTATATTTTCAAATCCTTGTTACTTATCCTTAGACATATGTCAAATAAATTCAAAACAAAATTCAATTATTTCAAAAATCAAATATGTCAAATATGTCAAAAATACAAAACCATTCAAATTATTTTCAAAATAAAAAATTAAGACTTGAGCATGATATAAATTTATATTTAAATTATTTACATTTTTTATTGATCATGTTTTATAGATAGCATATTCTTTTTCATACACATGCATTTGATGAGGTATATGAGTGTGGTGCATGACATACATTTTATAAATGTATTCTTAGATGTTGGATTCCATTATACCTAGTGGCCATACCTATGTTGGGGACATATTATTCTACAAGTTACTTGATAATATTTTATATCTATCTATGACCTCAAATGCCATATCGAGTTACATATATTACAATTGTATTGATAATTACTCATAGATTATGTTTTGCTACATGAATATGCTAGTTTGATATTTTATTAAATTGATACATGGATAGTGTAGATTGGTTTATACTTTTTTATGTTCCTTTGATCCTATTTAAATCTTGCATGATAGGTTATAAATTTCTCACTTGTTGCATGTTTCCCTTGGCCCTATGTGTGTAATATTTTATTGTGCAACATTTTATCATGTTTAATTTATTTTAGAACTTGGCCCTATGTATACGATGTTTGCTTTTATGTTAAAAATTTTGAACATGTCCCTTATATGTGGCTATTGAATTTATGTGTGAAAATTATTGGAATATACCCTGCCCAATTGGAAAAGTGTCAAAGTGATCTTGAATGACTCAAATGGTAATCTAAGGTCATGGTGAATGGCACTGGTTGTGACACAAATTTTATGATGATATATTCAAGTGGGGATTAGTTTTAGATTCAATTATAATACTAAAGTGGTTTGTATACAAATACATGAATCTTAAAATATTAAAGAGAAAAATAAATACTCATGAAGGTGAGTAATAGGAGTTAAAGTTTGTCAACATCAACTACGTTATCATGGCCTTAAAAAAAATTTATGCCACTCTACCTTAATTTTTTAAGTAAAATGTGTGTCATAATTTTGATGTCAAATTAAATGTGGAATTTTTTATTTAAGTCTTAGACATCCATTTCTATGTTTTTAATCATCCCAAAACCCCATTTTTGATGACCAATATCGAATTCAATATCTAAATGTCAAAATCAGCTCAAATATTTTTAATTAATAGGACCACACTTCCCTTGGAACTCAACCTAGGGCATGAGAAGTTACCAAAATTCCATTGGGTAGATGAGAGGCTACAAGATTCATGATAGTTAAAAATGATTTGGATGCATATATGGAGGCCTCTTGGCACTTGATCCTACTTATTCTTGTTGGAGATTTGCTGCCACTTTATGAGAGAATTTTTAGTAAGAGGGGTTTTGATTAGCAGTCAAGTATGAGATAAATTCTATTATAAAATAATTTGTGTTTTTAATCCTAGGGTGAGTTTTAATTCCAAGACAAAATTGTGCATTGAGCCAAGAAAACTACCCTATCCTAAATATTTAGTCTAGCATTTTGATGTAAAGGCATTTTTTTATGTAAATATTGTTAGTGGGTAAAGGCCCACATATGCATGCAATAAAATTTATGTATGATCCTTTGCCTTAATAATCTAAGTATATAAGAGGTTTACATGGTAAAATTAGGAAATATAAACCTTTTGGTGAAATTTCAAGATTACCATTTAATTTATAAATGGAATACTCTTTATTTTGGGAAATAAAATTATATAAACCCCAACTATGTGTGTAAATTTGAGAATTATAAATAATTCAGCCTATTGGTTATTTTTTATTCTTATTTCCCAAATATGGTGACATATGATTGGTTGGTTATTAGGAGGATTTTTGGTATTCATTTGGGTTAAATTAGTTCACTTGTATTTCATGATTAACCTTTTGTTGTGAGGGTGCTAGTTTCAAATCCTTGTTGTCCCCTAGTATGGTGAATTTGAGTTTTGGTTATTGAATATTTTTCAAACCTTTCTTAATTTAGAATGCATCAACCCCTTCACATTGATTGGGGCATAAAAACAACAACATAACTCTTTCAATTAGGGTCTTTGTTGATTTTGGTTTGGGTTGGTGTTCATGAAGTCTTGGTGTTTGAATGGTGATTTTATATTATTTGCATAAAACTATACAACTAATTATTAATTTTGAGAATTGAAGTTTTGTAAATTCATAAAGTCTTTAATGGTTGTACATAATGATAATATGTTGAATGCAATGTTCTTATTTTATTAACTTATGGACTGTACTTTCTATTATGACCTAGTGGTGGTAATTTTTCATTGTTTGGAATAAGAGTATGCAATAAATAAAATGGAAACTTGGAAAAAATGTTTTTATGATTGGTATATACTATTTTAAGTACCATTAATAGTTGTTTTGATTTAAAATAGAATGCTTGAAATAATTAGAATGTATTGAGTTTTCCATTTATTGCATTCATAATTGGTGTGGGTTATGCAAGATTATACTTTACTAGTCATAAATGATTTTTTTGTATTATTGGCACCATGTCTAAGCCTATTTTTTTATTTTTTTATCCTATTTGGATTGTGGTGAGGCATGATGTTACTGATTAATGAGGTTGAATAATTTTTTTATTACTCTTTATTTATTTGTTTGATTTTTTGATTGGTTTATGCTTACACCTTTGTTATAAAGATAAGTTCCAAGACTCTTTGGTGACATTTCCACTATTTTATTAGTCTATTTAAGTGTATTAATAGCTTGTGTATTCATTAGAATACTATATTTTTCTAGAAGGATTGATTTGATTTCTAGTTTATTATTGGGTTATGGTTCAATAAGTCATTGGTGCATCTTTATAAAATAAGATGTTATTGGCCTTAGTTAAACATAGAATTGGTGTTAATAATTTATTTGGTAAAGTCAATGGACTACCAATTTATTATATATCGAGTAAAAAGTTTATTTTAATCTCTAAAATTTTAATTGAACTTCTCAAAAATGAATTTAATTGGTTGGTTTTAACCTCTATGGTAAATAAGTTATATTAGAACAATGTTGATTTAATGTTGAATTATTATGTAGCTACCACATAGAGTCATGAGTCATTATGGATGTCATTTATAGAATATTTAATAGGGAATTTGTTTTAGTTGGCTAGTATATTAATGAAATTGAAAAGTATTATTTGATGACAAATTAGTATTTTCAACTTCCTAAACCCATTAATTGTATTTCCAAATAACTATTTGGTACATCTAGGATTTAGGGGTTGTAGCTAGAAGGTTACATGATGTAACCTTTATTGTTATTTTGGAAAGTATTTGTTGCATCTTGTGATGGTGTATGGATGAAACATGGCATGTCTACTAGCTATTTTTTTTTTCATTAGTGTATTAGAAGGTTGATTTAACATGATGTTACTTTATTGTTTTCCATTTCTATGTCAAGATGGTTGTTACTTGGGATACTTTCTAGTTTTTGTGAATTTACTAATGAAATATTCATAACTAGTATTGGGTTTATAAAATCTTAAATAATGTCATTGGCATTCCAATTTATAATTATTAATTTAAGAGATTTTCAACTACTCAGTCACCTAAAAATTGGTATATTTATGCATATAGACATTCTGAGTTATATTCTAGGCTTTTCACTTGAGTCAAGTACCTTCAATAGTAAGGAGTGTGTGGTGGAATATTTAAGATACCACCATTTTTTTTTACATACATGTGTGGGTATTGAATCGATAAGTGTAATGTTGTACATCCACCTTGACAATTGGTTTCAAGTGGTAAAAAGTGAATATCCTTGTTTATGATATTTCACTCCTATTATTTGGAGTTTTTTTAGTAAGTTCATCTATTAAGTAAATTATTGATCTAGTTGGGCTAATAATTTATTTTAGTTATATGATATTTAGTTTCTTTTGAAACTATTGAACCAAGAGATGTGGTAGCTTTATATACTCAAATTAATACATTGGGTTAATGGTGTACACATATTCATTTATGGTTGTATAAAATTAAATTGATGACAATATCAATGTATAATTTTCTTCAATTGTGCTTATCTATGCAATACTAAAATTTGTTATGATGCAATTAGGATGATAGACTATTTTATTTATAGGATTGGGATGACTTTATAAGATTTGTGTTGACCATTTCTATTGACATGTTCTATGTAGGTTTAGTGTAAAAATAAATTATCAAAGGATCAAAAGAGTATGATCCTTTAGTTGATTAACCTTTATTTGAAAGTGTGCCTAGATTGGTCATTTATTCATTAAAAACTATTTGCCACTTATTAAGAGTAGCTAAGTGTGGAATCATTCTAATTTTTACTTCCTTACATTCAAAAGATGAGTTTTCAGTTGTAATTTTATCAATATTTTAAAATAAACTCTCACTCATATAGAGTGTATATGTAGAGGAGGTTCATCTAAATTTTAAAGGTATTATCTTAGTATCATTCCTTATTATAAGGAAGGAATTTATAAAATTATGTGAGATTATATGTAACCTGAATAAATATGGAAGTGAAAGTTTATTAAAACTCTTAATCTTGTCATGACTCATGATAATTTCTCATCTCTTATAATCTTATTGTTGTAAAGGCCATGAGATCTTTTTTTATTATTTTACATACTATGTATGTGTGATTTAAGGACCAGTTCTTATTATTAAATAGGTAGTTTTGTCAAGATATATCATTTTTCTATTTTTTAGAAGAGACAGGTTTGCTTAGTCTCCTATCATTTAATACTCTTAATGTCTATTAACTTGGGAATTTCCATTCAAATTAATTATTGGAAATTGTGTAATGAAAGCACAAACTAGTAAAGAACCTTTAATTTGAAAAAATATTATAGGTTAGTTGGGTTCATTTAATTTGGTATCATAGTCTATGATATAAGAGTTTTTAAATAAATATTTATTTAAATAATAAAATCTTGGTGCACTTTGCATCCGAACTATGTATCTCTAATAGCAAACTTGTTGCCTAACTGTGACTAGAATGGGAAGTATTTTACTAGGTAGCCCTAAAGTGTCAAATGACACTAGTTTACTTTAAAACCTTGTGGGATATTAAAGATTACCTAATAATAATATTTTGACCTCCATGGCCTTGTTTTAAATTATCTATTTCCCAAAGTTATATTGCATTAAGGTGGAAATTCATTCAACTACCAGTTGACTTATATGGGCGAATCAATAAGAGTCAATACGATAAAAGTCCATTGTTAGAATTGAAAAATGAATACCCAATATCTGTTGGTGACTTTCATGATAAATCCATCATAATATGATTATAAAATTAATTCCTTAGAGTTATTAAGGGTGTGAATTATGCCTATAAGGTTGGTTGAAGAAAAGTGACTAATTTACTAGAGTATATCAACTAGTTTTAGAATCTTCACTGGTAGGGGACCAATTTGAGCTATTAAGGTTATTAGGCATGAGTGGTTGTTGATTAAAATTTATATTATATTAGATATGTAATATTATTCTCCACTAGTAATGCATATATTCCATATAGTCATGAGCCTGATGCATTGAGTGAAGGGTACAACCACCATCTTGATTGACATAATTGTAAGATGATATTCAAGGGAACTTAGCCTCTTAGGTTGAATAATATTGTGTTATTATATAATATTGAGATTTTAAAAGTTAGATGCATATCTTAAATTAATGGTTGTGGTAAATTTAAATTTTATATAGTAATAGTTTTTATCTCCTCTGGCCTTGGTTGGATTAACCCCTCCGAAATCTAGTTACATATGGGCAAGCCTCACCTATCAACCACTGATTTTTTTGGGAGATTCAATGGGAGATAAGTGATAAATGCTTCACTCTTATAATTATGGGAATATTTTTAGGTATCTATTACTAGCTTGAATGGGCAAGCTATCATTAGATGCTTAGAACATTACAACCTTGGAAAGACCAAGGGTTCAACTTAAACCTCAAAGGCAAAATGGGGTTGAGAGTAGTTTATTTAATTGGGTAAGTCAATAATTTTTGATCTCTTAAATTGTAAAAGTAGTATATTTATCCATTACAAACTATGAATAATTAATGGTTGTGACAACCATTACTGGTCTTATGGATAGGATTGTCATAAATTATTATTCAATGAAATGAATATCTTAATTTAAATTACAAAAAGAGCTCAGATGTTGAAATTATAGAATTAGCATGACACTTTTAAGATGAATGAATTCAATTTGAGTAAAAATTTCTTAACAAGTTTAATCTACTCATGGTTTATCAAGGTTGTTTCAATTAAAATCTACCTTGGAAGGTGGTGTAATTAAAGACTAAATGTAGAAAATTATTAAGAAAGATCTAATAGATAACTCTAGAATTTTTAGAAATTCTTATAAAATAAGCTACTACTATATTGCTGATGTATCTTAGATAATTAAAAGGCAATTTATTTTAAAATAACAATTAATTATTGATTTTATGCGACTATATTTTCTATTATCCATGGAAAGTAGTTGTATTCCCTTGCTCAATTTTATGTATCACTATAGGTGACTATGACTATAAAAACTATAGGTGACTAGTGCTTAGGGAAGACTATTTGGTCTAAATTGGTGGAATTTTAAATAAGACCAATAAGATTTTGTTGGATAAAACACTATTATGGTTGTCTTATTCAAACCATCATATAACCTAGAAGTGAATAGGTTTTATGTTCTATAATATCCAGGTGATAGAATCTATGAATTTTAGTTGAAATTAATGATTGTGGGAAATTATAATTTCCATTGTAATATTATTACATTCACCCTAAGCCTTGATTAAATCCACCCTTCCTAAGGCCATGCTATATAGAACAATAAAATCTAGTCAACCAATGGCTTGTGTGGGTAGGCCAATTAGGGGACTAATGATAAAAGCTTGTTATTAAAAATAAAAGGATGAATCCCTAGTGTCTGATAATGTCTTGTTTAGATGAGTCCTCATATGATAATTGAGGTATGACATCCTTGGGAGGACTGAGGGCATGACTCAATCCTAGAGGGCCAAGTGGGGTGAATATGACTAAATTTTTTAGGCAATCTAGAAAGCTTTGGGGATCTCTTACTATAAACAAGTATCTTGAACCATCTAATACTTGAGGCATTAACATTTTTGGTAAATTTTTAAATCTCTTGGATGTAGAATAATGGGATATATTAGAACACACTTTTACTTAAAATAAGGTGATTATAAACTCAAGATACTTGGATCTAAGCATGCTATAATAAATGATGGTTCCATTAACAATCATGGAAATCAGAAAAATGTTGGGGCTTGGTAACCCTAACAACATTAATGACTAGTATGGGTGTAATTTTAATGATATTTTGTTATAATGAATTGAATACATTGGTCTAATATGAGCTCAAATTTACAAATTGTTAAGTTGATATAGTAGTCTTATGATGAATGGCATTTAGTTGAGTAAAACATCTCAACATGTATAAGTTATCCATGGTTAAACAAGGCTGATTCACCTTTTGAAGGCATGAAATTAAGTTCTTGTGAGAATAATAGTTAGTTGTTATGTGGATATGGTTATCTATGCTTATTGGTTGTGTATGCAAGTTTGGTTGACTAATTTTCAACCATGATGTAATCTAGATTTGGAAAAAAGTGTTTGTAAATCACTATTTGGTATCAATAGCATATGAACATTAGGTGGACTAATGAGATTCTTGGACCCTCATGTATGATCATTAAATGTAATTATGTGTTGTGATGTGAGAATACCCTTGACATAAGTTAACAATGCATCTAAATCAATGTGTGCCCTATCCTATGTGGTTCCTTCATGCATGTAAATTTTTATATGTTGTGTAAACCCATTCATGATATGTTAAAGTAAACAACCATATGAAGCTTATAATTGCTCCATGTTTTCAACATTTTTGTTTGATTATTTCATATATATGTTGTGTAATAATCATGATATTGTGTTTTTAAACCTATATAACTTTTAAAGGGTAATAAATCACATGTGTAGCATAACTTCAACTCTTGAAATTAAATCTACTAATTGAAAAACTGCCAAGGTATAGTATTGTATTATGTGGTGTAACCCTCCATCATTGCTCTAGTAATGAGTATTGATGCAAGTGTGAGGTTGAAGGTGGAGTAGAACTATAATCTACATTGATTTATACAAAGTACAAGCTAGGAAGTGGAGTCTCTCATAGGTTGAAAACCCACTTTTCCCCTTTGCTCAAGGTAGCTACCTAATTCATTCAGGTGTGTGCACCATATGTGCCACAAATTGGTCATAGGATCTTTATGCATAATGTTCACCTTATGGATTAAGTTTTTATTTAATTTCATCTTGGAGTTTATTATAATTACAACCCTTGTGGTTTTTTTAATAGCCTTGTGAATCACTATGTCCCTGAAAGTTGGACTTTTATGAAATAATATCAAGGCTGAACTTGTTAAAATACAAGCACATGTTGGATTGTAAATTTAAGTGTGGTATGTATAAGTAATGGTTATTTTAATTAGAATAACATTATAGAATGAATATTATAATTTAAATCATGACTATAATGTATGCTTATACTCAAAAGGAGAAATGTAAATCCCTAAGCAGGTAGTTTATAATGCTGCTAAATGCTTCTAAGAAGTAAGTGCAAGATGATGGTGGGATTGGGATCCATGGAACCATTATGTGAGCTCAAAAAAATAGTGTATATAATGATAAAAACCTTGAAGGTTATATGTGAATTCCTAAGAAGGTATATCAAATGTATGATGTGGTTACTGCAAGATGTTGCATTAACCCATGAATGATGTAATTCTGGCAACCATAGTGGTATGGTTTTTTATTGTTAATATCATTCTCGAATGAATGATAAAAATTTATGCATGACACACAATCAAAAGTGATGTAAATATCACATAATAAAATGGTTACTATAATAATCTACATTCTTTGTTGAATGTTATATGGATATGTGTAAGACATGACTAATTTTTGTAGAAAATGCCACACTTAAATGTGGAATATGATTTAATTTATTTGTTTTGTGTTAAATCAAGTGTTTTTATAAATTTACTATTTAGTAATTAGAACTAAAGTAATCAATATATTTTATGTTTTTAAATAATTTTCATAATTTTTTTAAATTAATTTAATTTTTTATTTGATAAGGTAAAAGCCATGTTTTACAAGGACCTAGAACCACTAGAGTGCAGTATAATAAAGTAAATAGGCTAATAAAAAGGTTGAGAAGCTAAAAAATAAAATGTTACAGTACTTAGAATAAAAATGAAAAATGAGAAACTAAAATATAAATAGGAGGAGAGTCCCTCCTAAGGGTCTTCAGTGTCTACAATGTCCTTAGTAGGGATGATTTATTTTTCCTTTGAAATTTTAGCCTGAGTACGGCTCCTGGGACCTTCAGTCACTTCTCTGCGGAAGATCATTCTGGGGTGATTTTTTCCTTTTACCTACAAGGGGGATTTTTTAGGGGGAACCCCTTGAGGGAGCCTTGAGGGGGTATTTTAAAACCTTTGGTGATTGACAATTAGGGGACTGAGAGGGCTGTGCAGAAAGGATGAAATCTTGGATTATGGCTTTAACCTATTTATGGAAATATTTTTGATGGAAATATTATTGTAAATATTTTAATTGGATGATTAGATTGATGAAGTTTGATGGTTTCCAATGCTCATTCAAAAGGGAAAAAATTCCTTAGGTAACTTAAGTTTGTTCCAAAGTGAGGGGTGTGAGTTCAATTTATATAGTTTGAGCAAGATGAATGGATGGTGGATCTTTATCCAAGATCAAGGGATAGAAATGAGTCAAAGATGGTGGGTTGGCTCATAAATGGAGAATGTTGGATAAGTCATGGCCTTACATTAATGAGGAATGAACATGCCATAATTTGTCCCCTTGCCTTGGATTTGATGATATTTTTCAAGTGGAAGAGTGATGCCATTGATTTGAATTGTAAATTTGATATGATGATATGTGATTTGTGTAGTTTAGATATTATGGAAATTAGATTTCCATTGATTACAAATAAACTAACTGATAGGATTTGGTAGTTAATTAATCAAGTTTGATTTATGTGGGATTGGAAATATTTTAATTTAATTTATTAATATCCATATTTTGATGGAAATATTAAGCATGAAATATTGTAATTTCAAGAATTTTATTTTTGATTTCTAAACTTTTCTAGTGATTTAAACCTATATGGGTGATTAAATATGCTTTTTTTGGAGTAAAAATAAATCATATTTCCACTTTACCTTCTAAGGCACCAAGATGGTACCTATTTAAGGGAGGGAGGATGTCATATCCCACACCCAATTAGCAAAGTGTCAAGGAAGTCTTGAATGACTTAGATGGAAATCTAAGGTCATGGGTGAATGACATTAGCTACAACACACTATTTGTGATTATATCCATCACAATGTGTTATATATATATATATATATATATATATATATATATATATATATATATATATATATATATATATATATATATAGTCAAGTGAGGATTAGTTTTATATTTGGTTAGCTAAAGTGGTTTATATGTGAATACTTGAAGCTTAAAATATTAAAGAGTAGAATAAATACTCATGAAGGTGAGTAATAAGAGGTAAAGTTGGTCAACATCAAATACATAGTCATGGCCAAAAAAAAAATCCACCACTCTACCTTGGTTTTCTAAAGAATGTGTGTGCTATAATTTTGATGTAAAATTGAATGTGAAATTTTTTATTTAAGACTTAGAAATCCATTTATATGTTTTTAATCATCCCAAAACCCTATTTTTGATGACCAACATAAAATTAAATATCCAAACATCGAAATTAACCCAAATATTTTTGGTCAATGGGACCATGTTTTTCTTGGAACTCAACCCAGGGCATGAGAAGATACCAAAATGCCATTAGGAAGATGAGAGGTTATAGGTTTCATGGTAGTTATGAAGGGTTTATATTAATATATGGAAGCCTCTTGTCAATTGATCTTGATTACTCTAGTTGGATATCTAGCACCCCTTTTTGAGAGATTTTGGTAAGAAGGGTTTGGCTTAGCAGTTAGGTATGAGTTGAATTCCAATCTAAAACAACTTAATATAAGGGAGGCCATTTTTTTCATCCTATGGTTTGTTGTAAATATAAGACATAACTATACATTGAGACAGGAAAGTCAGCCTTTACTAAATATTATATCTATCATTATGAATAAAAGGTAATTTTTATGCAAATACTATTATTAGGTAAAGTGATGCAGAGCTTTACAATTTAATATAGGTGTTAGAATTTTTTAAATCTTCATGATAGTGATTTTTAGTTTGATTTGGATGTTATAGGTATTGTATGGAACATTAGGTTATGTTTGAGTCATTTAGTGTCTTATAAGTGTGAGTTTCTTATTTATTTGAAGTTTCCTGCCAAAATGCAAGATTTAAAAATTTAAATTTAGAATTGGCTTTATGAGGTGTTTTAAGGTTCTGAATGAAATCCAAATGTTTTTGTAATGTTTTTAAAAGGTTAAAAATATCATAATAATGTTTTCAAGGGTTTATTAACATTTATAACATGAAAAATCAATGTAAGAAAGAAAATTGGTGTTGTAACTTCCACCTTGCATGGGACTAGCAAGAAAACAGAGTTAGTTTGCATGTTTGGCATAATATAAGAGAAGATAAATGTATGGAAGGAGTTAAAATATAGTATTAATATGTATATTAGGATAAATACTAATGATATATGTGTGTATTAGAATATAATATAATAAAAATATTAGGAGAAGCATCAAGAACCTAAGCAAGAACTATGTTCTATGGTAGGTGTCTTTGTAATGTGATTAATAAATGAAGAAAAATGAACTTGTTTTGTCTTTTAAGAAATATCTAAGTATTATTAATATAAAAGAGTGATCATAATATCATCATATGTGTAAATTTTTCATGTTTGTACTCTGTTCTGAGTTGTTATGCACAATACACTTGAAGAAGATGTGACTCTGTCAAGACACGATCAAGAATGCCTAGTAAGTGATGCATTTGTAGATGGTTATTTAAGTGGTTTTTGAATTATTTTAGTCATAAAAATATTTAATATTTTTTACTTAATAATCATAAAACCTTTGGATAATCACATTCCATTTATAATTTTTATGCTATAACTAAAACTGTCACACAGTCCTCCTAGAAGCAATTATGTGTTAATGCACAGTCAATAAGGTCACATAAGTAGTGTATATTTTATGGTTTTATATGTGGTTATTTAATTTTTAGGGTTTTAAAATAGATGATATTTTTAGGAAATGATCAAAATCCATTTTGAGGCTCATACTTCCCTTGTAATTTTTAGAGTAAAAAAACCTTCACACATAGTCATGTTTTACACACATAATTATGCAAATTTGAGTTAAAGAGCACTTTTATGATTGTTCAAGACCAAATAATGTTTTGATAAATTTAATTAAAGTTTTTAAGAACTTAAATAAGTCTTATAATTATTTTAAGTGCCTTATAATTTAAAATATCCCATTTTATAAGTTCTAGGCCTTACATGGGCCTGTCTAAACCTAGTATAGGGTTTTCATATTGAAAATCGAATAACTTGAGTTTCCACACTTAAAATATCATAATTTTTTTATAATATGTTATTTATAATGGTATAAAATTTTTTTAGTTTCTGATTTAGTAAAATACCACACAATATGGTTTCTATAACTATTTGTTCAAACTAGGCCTAAAGATACCTAATTGATATAAGAGGGTGTTGAGTTAGGTCATATACCTTGAGATTTGTGAGCCAAATTTATTTTTGAAGATGAAATAAGATAATGGGTATCCAAATATGGTCTTATTTTATTTTTAACCCCTATGGTATATTCAAACCAATAATATTTATCCTAAAAAAGGGCTACAAGGAAAGAGGTCTTAAGAGCAAAGAGTGAGGTGGGTGAGAGTTCTAACTTTGAGATTGTGAGATTTATTTGCATGTGTATGAGATTTCATAGAGGAATGTGTATGTCCATAGGATCCTATTTGTAAAATAAAGAACCATGGAACCATAAATGAGGCCTTTAGGCCTATGAAGCTATGTGAGATAGAGCAAGTTAGAAATTAAAAAAGAGAATGAGGTTGTGGAAATTATATATGTAGAGGATGGTGTTTTTACTAGAGAGAGAGTACATAGGTAGTTTAAGGGTGACATGTATTAAATATAGAGAAGATAACTATATGAATAAAATAGGGTTATGAGCCTAGTTTTGTGAAGAGTGATCAAGAATAGAGTTCATGATGTAAGGAAGTACCTAAATGATAAAGCAAAGTTAGAAGTACAAGTAAAGATAAAAGGGTGGTTTTAAGAGTTAGGGAAAGGTATATGAAGATTGTATCCATTATCTCTATATCATAAAGGCCCACATATTCATGTAATAAAATTCATATATGATCATTTTCCCCAATAATTTAAGTATATAATAGGTTTACATGGTAAAATTAGGCAATATAAACTTGACAGTGAAATTGCAAGTTTACCATTTAATTTATAAATCATGTAATCTTTATTTTGGGAAAGAAATTTATATAAATCCTAGTTGTATTTTTAAATTTGAGAATTGTGAATAATTTGTAATGATGATTGTTTTTTTTTTCATATTTCCAAAATAGGATGACATATGATTGATTGGTTATCAATAGGATTGTTGGTAACCATTTGGGTTAAATTAATCCACTTGCATTTCATGAATAACCTCTTGTTGTGAGGGTGCTAGTTTCAAATTTGTGTTGTGCCCTAGTATGGTGCATTTAGGATTTGGTTGTTGAATATTATTTGAACCTTTCTTTTTTTACCTTATATTGACCCCTTCATGTCAATTGGTCCATAAAAACAACAACATAAATATTTCAATTAGGGTCTTGGCCAATTTTGGCTTGGGTTTGTGTTCATGAGTCTTGGTGTATGAATGGTGCTTTCATATTTTTTGCATAAAAATGTACAATTGCTTATTAAGTTTAATAATTTAAGTTTTTTAAATTCATAAATTATTTAATAGCTATACATAATGATAATATTTTGAATGAAATGTTCTTGTTTTATTAATTTATGGACTGCACTTTCTATTATGACCTAGTGGTGGTAATTTATCATTGTTTGGAATAAGAGAATGTAATAAATAAAATGGAAACTTGGAAAAATTGTTTTTATGATTGATATATACTCTTGTAAGTACCATTAAAAAATTTTATGATTTAAAATGGAATTATTTAAATGAGTGGAATGTATTGAGTTTTCTTTGTTTTGCATTCATAATTGGCATGCATTATGCAAAATTATACTTTATTATTCGTAAATGATTTATATGTGTTATTGGCACAATGGCTAGGCTTATTATATTTTCTATTTTGTTACCTTGTTTATATTATGATGAGGCATGATGTTGTTGATTAATGAATTTGATTAAATATTTTATTACTCTCTATCTCTTTATTTGAGTTTTTGATTGGCTATGCTTGCTTCTTTGTTATAAAGATAATTTCAAATACTCTTTGGTGACATTTACACTATTTTATTGGGCTAGTTAAGTGTATTAATAGCTTGTGTATGCATTGGAATACTATATTTTGCTAAAGGTATTGATTTGGTTTCCAATTTATTATTGGGTTATGGTTAAATAGGTCATTGATGCATCCTTTTTAAAATGATTAAGATGTTATTGGCCTTGGTTAAACATAGAATTGGTGTTGACAATTCATATTTGAAAGACAAGGGACTACCAATTTATTATTGATTGAGTAATTGCTGGCTTTTAATCTAAACATTCAATTAACCTTCTCAAAACAAATTTAATTGGTTGGTTTTGACCTCTATGGTAAATAAATGATCTTAGAATAATGTTGATTCAATGTTAAATTGTTACATAGTTACCACATAGAGTCATGAGTCATTATGGATGTCATTTATATAATATTTAATAAGGAATTCGTTTTAGTTGGATAGTATATTAATGAAATCCAAAAGTATTAGTTGATGAAAAATTAGTATTGCCAACTTCTTTAATCCATTAATTTTATTTCCAAAGAATTATTTGGTGCACCCAAGATTTAGGGTTTGTAGATAGTTAGGTTCAATGATGTAACCTTTATTTTTCTTTTGGAAAGTATATGTTGTATCTTGTGATCATGTATAGATGAAATATGGCATGGCTATTGGCTATTTTTTTCATTAGTGTATTAGAAGGTTGGATTAACATGATGTTACTTTACTACTTGCCATTGTTGTGTCAAGATGGTTGTTTTTTGGGATAATTTATAGTTTTTGTGAATTTACCAATTAAATATTCATAATTGGTATTATGGTTATAAAAGCTTAAATAATGCCATTGGCATTCCAATTTCTAAATATAGATTGAATTTAAGATATTTTTTAAGTACTCATTCACCTATAACTTGGTATATTTTTTTGGAAGCACAATCTATAAGTGGGTGTGAAATAGTGTATTCAAAACATTCATTCAATTCCACTTAAGCATACATGAACCATTCATACAAACATGAACATCTATCAAATCATATGCAACCATACAATATCATGAAACAAGATAACTCATTACATATGTGGGAAACCCTAAAGGAGAAGAGAAACCACTAATATATTCAAATTAAATATAGTCCTATAATACAATAACTAATCTTAGTGAAGCATAAACTCCACATGGAACAACAACCCCAACTAGTCAAATACCCACTCAACTAGGCTTTAACAAGCACCAACTTGCAAAGAATCACCAACCCCCTAAATGACTCAACACCAAATAAACCACTTTAAACTTTTTATCAACTTTATAAAACCTTGTTTCTCAAACAATAGATGATGATAACCTTCTTTATCTCTTCTCACTCTTTTATCACTCTCAAACTACCTTCTAGGCTAATTCACTCAACTAGGTCTCTTCAAGATAGATTAGGTCATATGACCTTGATATTCATATATAGTTTATATACACCCATATAATGGTATAAAATACCTCCTATTCTTCAATATTCTATATCATTTTCTCATACATCCATTCTCACTTCTATCCCAAATAAGCCTAATTAGCCTTGTTCTTATACTAGGCTCTTGCTCATATACCTCTTGGTCAACGACACACACTTACCCACTTAAATTTTCCACATAATAGGAATTATTACATGATATAAACATGAATAAATCATTATATTAGGTTTTACATAACTCAAATATACCAAATCCTTCTTCAGGTTTCATGGAGACCTAATTCCATTAGGCCTTCTTTAGGACATGCTACCTTATGTTCTTCTTTCAACAAATTTTTATTTCCCATATAGTAGGAAAATTTTATATATCAATAAAATATACCCATAATAATCTCATTTAGGCTCCATAACACTTTTTATATCCAACCACCACTTGAAGTACACTATTAGTATTGTTCACAATTAGGCCTTCACATACACAAATTAGCTAAAAAATAATGGAAATAAATAATATATTAAAAAACTACATGACCTCAAGGTCATCACCATATTATTTAAACACTTAAACTCGAGACATAAAGGCTCAAGAATTCTCTTACAAGTTGCTTACCTAAAACTTCTAGAACTGTAAAAAAACATAATTATTTAAACTTGAACTTATAACACATGTATAAGTTAATTAAAATACTTAAAATACATGAACCTAATTATCTTACATTTCTAAACCATCTTAAAATACAAAATAAATATGGTCTAATGTCAAATATTAGTCTTGTAGGCCAATCTTTTGACCTCTCTCTTCATAGTCACACCAAAACTAGATAAGCCATGTTGGCTTCAACTTTTAAATATTTATACCTAAATTTAAAACCCTGTACCAAGAATTAATAGGACATTCAAGTCCTAAAAAACATTTTAATGCACTTTAATCCATCACTCTTTCATGAAAACACATCAATAATCATCTTCTCATCACTGCCTAGGTTTTACACATTTTGCTCTATTAGGCCTATTAGTGACTAACCCACTTGGATCACCAAATTTATAGTTTTAAATATTATAAATTACTTATAAAACTTTATGGATGTAAACTAAAAGTATCAAGATTCATCCTCCATCCATTTACATACTTTGACTTGGTCAAATTTGACTACTGCAACAAAACTCTAAGAAATTAGCACTTTCTTATAGGGTCTACTCACACACCTAAAAACTTAATCACACTTGGAGGTTCCTAGAAGATTTTAATACAACTACCAACCACTTATTTATTCATACCAATTCATCTTGATCAATCTAAAGAAAAATATTCAACATCAGGTCTTTATTAGGGTTCTAAGAGGGTTTAAACAAACTTCCACTGTTAACAATTGTTCATAAAGAATATCCCCTCAATCCAAAAACCAATTTATATAATTTTTATCTAGGACCCTTACCCATCTACCATGAATATCTTAAGTTCCCATGCAAAGTTTTGATGATCTAATGAGCATAATAAAATCCTTCTCAGGTTGAGAACCCTCCATTATGCACACTAAAAAGACCTCAAAACACATTTTCATGACTATGACCTCAAACTTGGTAAAAATACTTGGAAAAACATGAAACACTTCTAAAAACACTCACCTATCCATAATTATCTTGTAAATATAACCTCATACACCATTAGGCCATACTCTCTCTACGTCATGGTCTTTATGCTACATTAGACTTGGAAACACACCTTTATGCCTTTATCAATGTACTCGACACATCATAAACATGCTCAAGTAACCTCATAAAACATTTCATGCCTCTGTGCATCCATCTTACCAAGTCACCATACTCATACCTTCTCACAAGGACTCTACATGCCATGACTAGTCTTAGGCTACTTAAACACTTGACCTCCATGCCTCTTTTCATTATCTCTAAACATCACTACCATCATAAAAATCTCACTCTCATTCCATAAAAACTCTATTATTATTAACCACTACCATTCATCCTTCACATTCCTTGAAAATAGATCATGATACCTCATTAGGCTAGGCAGGGTCTAAGACTTGTCTAGTTGTAGACTTGGACTGAAGGTCTTACACCTATAGGATCACCTTTAAAGTCTCCTTGATGCCTCTACACCTTGATCACATTCCTTAAATTTTTCATAAATAATTTCATACCTCTACACATACATCTTCATTCTCACCATGTGCATGTCTCTTCATGATATGACTATGCTGGTTATGCATTGTACCTTCCATGCTTGACCTATACCAATGATGTGAGACATTAGTTGTTTTCAAGTTATCTCTTTCAAAAATGACCTAGTCACATCACATACTATTAATATGTACTTTATAACCTTGTCATATTTCACATTATTAACAACACTCTTTTCTCTCATGACCATACACTTCTCTCTCATGGCAACACTCATGACAACACTCTTTCTTTCATTAATGAACTCACTATGACAATTATTCCATGTACCTAGTTACTACCAACTATCTCTATTCACCTTTGACATCCACCTTATTCAAGATGCATCTTCACAAGATGCTCCTTGATATCAATCTTGATCACTAATCAATAGAGAATATAATGCTCAATAATATTCATCTTGAATATATCAATCAAGATGACATAAGAACACTTATATCACACTCATATCATTGTTCTCATACTTTTGCCATGTCATGACTAGACTCAATCCTCCAATACACTTGAACACCTTTGACACCTTCACCTATGACTTCTATGATCATACCACCTATGATAATTTTCATCAATGTAACACTCTTATGTGCCTTAACATAACTCACTACCAATTGAACTAACCTTACTCTCACCTAGACACTAGTCTCAAAAAACTACTTGACATCAACCTCATTCACTATGATTACACTCTCTCTCATATCAACAACACTCACTATGCTATCATAAGAACTCATCATACACATACATCAAAATTACTTGACCATGAACCTTCCCAAGAACCTTTGAAATCAATGACAACATCAATTCCAAAACTCAAAAATTAATGACAATGCTCAATATTCTCCCCCTTTTTCATTAATGGTAAACACACTCAAAAAACTATGGCAAACACTCTTGATGGAAACCATCTCCTAGGTCTAAATCTTGCCTTTTCTCTCCCTTTCTAATCTTTCTCCCCATTTCACATTAATGAAAAATGGTCACCTATAACTACTAGAATCACACTTTCTCCCCTTGAGCTGGTACTACCTCTCAATGATACTAGATGGAGCATAATATTCATAAACTATGGCAACCATTCTCTTGACAAAAAACTTAGAGCTACCAAGCTTCCCCTTAGACCAAGTATATCTGCTTTAAATGAAATAAGAACTCAATATCACTTACCTTATTTGACATTATTAAAGAAGATCAAACTATTGATCACACATTGGGATACCACAATCTTGACACAATATACAAAATTAGGGACTCCTCTTTTGTCTTCCTAGCTCAACACATGAGTTAATAGGACTCTTAAACCATCCTCATCTTCCTTAAAACATCTTAAAACCAATATCCCTTATTAACATATATCAAGTTCAACAACTCACATAAATATATACCAAAATCTTACCTATCATATACCAATTGATTACACTTTGACCTCAGATACTTGATTTCAACTTTAGATATCTCATCATGCTGCCTACTATACTTCAAACCTCATGCTTTTATTGATAGATTAATCTCTCCATGAATACTAATGGAGCCACACCTTTTCATAGGTAACTAAAGAACCATGAATTCAAGATATTCTTAGATCTCCAATACACTCTTCTTATCCATCTTGTAATCATGAGATCGATAGTATTTTTTTATAATCTACTTAGGCTTGATTGAAGTATTTGACTCATCTACCTTGTCACACTTCTTCTTCTCTTTGACTGCCTTATCAATATATGTAGATAACATGTGTTCTTGAAATTTATTCACATATGATCCTTGTTATACCTTATCAAATAGTACATTTTGACTAGTAGACTAATCATAACTCACCTTGCTGTCTTTGGTTTCCATACAAATGTTTGACCCTCTAATGCACTCTAGGAGATACATATACCTTGTTATGTCTTGAGGTCCTTATAAATCTATTGAGATAAAATATTGAAATTTGTCCCACATTATGAAAAATTTAGAAAAAAACATTATTTTTATTACCTCTTGACTAAACATTACTTCTCCCATGGTCCCATGATAACTCATTCCAAGAGGATCTTCTACACTATCTTTCTTTATGACCAAACTAACTACATGATAAAAAATAACCATTGAATGAATTTTATTACCTTATGGTGTTAGGATGTATACAAAAATTTATCTTCATATTATTCTTGAGGTTGACCTTCTTATTAACATAATAATTCTCCTTGTTCTCCTTTTGATCTACTTTGAAACCAAGACCTATCTTATCATTAACAGACTTTTGACAACTTAAAATGTCATCTAGAGCCATAGTTTTCTTTTCAAACTTATAATAGGTATGCATCTTGTCTATGAGTTGCTCATGATCAACCTTCAAATAATATAGATATATGTTCAACTGATCATACTCAACTTATTTTTATCTAAACTTTGTATTAACACCTTTTAACTAATTCTTGAGATCCTTGATGATCTGTTCATCCCTTTTGGTTTCTTTAAACTAGTCACTCTTAAAGGTACACATCTATTCCTTAAGATCCTTAACCATAGACCTCAAATCATGATTACTCTTATTTTTATGTTTAAAATAATCTAGGGAACTTATCATCTCAATTTCAATATCCAATTTATCTTCTCCTTCTTCACTATCATAGTAGACTTCTTCATCATACATGTCTTCTTGATCACTACAAATCTTGTGCTTCTTAGGATCACCTTTAAGCTATTAGGTTTGCTTCAAAGGATCAAGATATGATACCAATTTTTTTAATAAAAATAATTTATATGGGGACTGAAATAGTGTCTTCAAAACATTCATTCAATTCCACTTAACCATACATGAAACATTCATACAAATATGAACATCTAGCAAAGTATATGCAGCCATATATGATCATGAAACAAGATAGCACATTACATATGTGGGAAACACTCAAGGGAAATAAAAACCAATAATATGTGAAAATTCACTATATTCATATAATATAAAAACCCATATTTGGTGAATCATAAAATCCACATGGAGAACCAATCCCAACTAGTCAAGCACCCACTCAACTAGGCTTTAGCAAACACCAACCTATAAGGAGGCACTAACCCCCTAGATGACTCAACACCAACTCAACCACATAAAAAATTTTACCACCTTAAAAAAACCTTGTTTCTAATAAAACATATGATTATAACCTTGTTTATCTCTTCTCACTCTTCTATCCCTTTCAAACTTCCTTTTAAGGTACTTCACTCAACTAGGTCTCTTCAAGAGAGTTTAGGTCATATGACCTTGAAATTCATCTATAATACCTTTATTAGATATTAATGAAAATTTATATAAACCCCTATGATTTTATTAAATACCTCCTTCTGTTCATCAATCTTTTATATCACTCTCTCATACATCCATTCTCACTTCTAGCCCAAACCTAATTAGCCTTGTTATTATACTAGGATCTTTCTAATACACCTCTTGGTTAGAAAAAAACACTTTAACACTTATATTTTCCAAAAAATAGGACTTATTTAATTATATAAACATGAATCAATCATTACATTAGGTCATCCATAACTCAAATAGACTAAATCCTTATTAAGGTCTCATGGAGACCTAATTCCATTAGGCCTTCTTTAGGAATCGTTACCTTATGTTCTTTTTTTAATTTAAAACATAGAAATAAACTTTTATATATAACTAAAATATACTCCTAATAATCTTATCTAGGATCCATAACATTTTTTAGAGCCAACCACCACTTGAAGCACACCATTAAAACTGTTCATAACTAGGCCTTCACATACACAAAAAGTCCATATTAAACTACTAAAGATTAAACACAAATTAACTAAAAAACCATATAAATAAATCACATATACATAAAACACATTAACTCATGTTAATCACAATATTATTTAAACACTTTAACTTAGGACATAAAGGCTAAATAACTCTCCTATAATTTGCGTACTCATAACTACTAGAACTGTCAAAAATATAGTTATGAAAACTTGAACTTCTAACCTTGTATAGGGACATTAAAAGACTTAAAATACATGAACATGATTCTATGAAATTTTTATACCATTTTAAAATACAAAATAAATATGGTTTAATGTCAAATATTGGTCTTTTAGACCAATATTTTGACCTCTCTCTTCACAGTCACACCAGAATTAGATAAGCCATTTTGGATTCAACTTTTCAACCTTTGTACCTAACTTCCAAACCCTATAGAAAGAATTAATAGGACATAAAAGTTCCAAAAAAACATTTTCACTCACTTTAA
Source organism: Torreya grandis (assembly GCA_037957365.1). Classification (NCBI taxonomy): domain Eukaryota; kingdom Viridiplantae; phylum Streptophyta; class Pinopsida; order Cupressales; family Taxaceae; genus Torreya; species Torreya grandis. The sequence goes on from JARHVA010000368.1 coordinate 1,552,812, forward strand.
TTAATCACACTTTCATGAAAACATATCAAGAATCATCTTCTCATCACTACCTAGGTTTTACACATTTTGCTCTATTAGGCATGTTAGTTGTTGTACCCAACATCCCCCTTTTTCTTCTATAAGAAATGGGGAACCAATTTTTTTTCAAATTTTGGCCTTTTTTTTTATCCTCTCTTTTGTATGATTATGAAAATTCTTGAAAATATTGATTATTATCTTCTTTATACTTTGGGAAATGGCATGGTATTTATGTATGTTTCACGGAATAATTATATTAATGCATTTCAAGAGTTTTGAACTATGCATATTTTTAGGACTTAAGTGATTCAGAGAAATTTTTTCAAAGATATTACTTATCAAGCTTTCTTTTAGGCATGTTTTCATGGAAATTTTATCTAAAAGGTTTGGTATTTATATTTTATGTTTTAGGTATTTCATCTGTTAGCTTTTCAAGTTTTATGTTTTCAACACTTATTTTCATTCAAACTTTTGGTCTTCAGAATTTTTGTTCTAAATGAATTAGATCTTTAGGTTTTTTGGCATCAAAAATTTTGTTTAAATCAATTTTCCTGAAACAATTCATTCTTATCATAGTTTTTTTGTAGACATTTTGTCTGAAACAATTTCCTCAAATCAACTTCTCTATGCAGAACTTGTGTCACAGAGATTTTGTCTAATGGAAATAGGTCTTCAAGAATTTTATTATGGGTCTTTTATAAAAGAGTATTCCCCAACATAAAAATTAAATGCTCGACTACTGATAATAACACAAGGACTTGATATACTTATCTAAATAAATTTAAAAGTGTTTCCTAATAGTATATGTTAAAATCCCCTACCAATATAAACTAATAAAATTTGAACTATACATGGAACTATAAAGGAAGTGAAAATTGGGCAATTGATATCACACAAGCTAGTATTCAATGTGATAAGCCATATACATGACATGTATCCATTAAAACTTTTATTATGATCTAATAAACTTACACAAAAAATCTATTACTATCCTACTCCATGAATAACTATAGTTACTACCTACAATGAGACTGTGAGTAAAACAATGATTAAGCCAGGGAAAAATTCATCATGCAACACATCAATCACATATAATTATATTTCAAATAACATATAATGTGTATATAGTAATGTAATCTTCATCTAGGGCATTTCAATGTACAAACACACCATCCCCCTACTCAATCAAGGATTCTAAAGATGTCACTGATATAGTTTTTGATGCCACTATATTCAAGAATAGGTACACAAATTATTTAGAGTTATAGGATATAGTGGATTTTGAGGATGAATTTTCATTGGATGATGAGATGTCACTCTTTGATCAATTGTTTGTCAAAGAATTGTTATCCTTCAAATGATAAAGACTATAATTTTCCACTACTAAGTTAGAAGTGATGCCATGCATTGACCTCTTGTGTGATTTGCTTTTTGTAGACAAGTAACATAGGATGTCTTCCTCCATCACATGAGTAATAAAATATTTTTCATTTGCATTTTAGGATCTAAATTCCATAGGTATTTATCTCTATGAATACCTAAAACCTACTTTGATAAGCACACACTACTATAGTAGAACATGGAAAACATAATCAAAAAGGTGTTGTCTTCATGGTTACTCCCTGATCAAACTATCCCTTTCAAAGGGAAGAATCCAAATGTGGCTATTCACATAGATAAATTTATGATGTATATTCTCATCATCATGGCTCTTTTGAAGAGACTCTATGGTATGTCAAAAATTCATTTTGTCAATCTATATTAGGTACCATTGCTTCACATGATGATAAATCATGATGCATTCACACTAGGGGAAATAATTAGTTTTATCTTGAGGTAATAATTAATCCAAAAAGACAATCACCCCATGCCTACTAGCCATTTTTATATGATTCCTTATTTACTAAATGTTATAATGGGAACCTACTACAAAGTTCTCGGTAGACTGTGGAGTCTAGCTACTGACTACATCAAGAACATAATTTGTGATCATTTTTAGTTTATACATGTGTATGCCTACAAAAATATGATGGTAATGATTGGAGAGTATGTATATCACTAGGTTTGGCAAGCCATCCATGGATCACTTATGCCAAAAATTGGAGAGAATATTATGAATATGCTCACCTCTAGAGGATATTATTTCTTGTATCTAAAATTTATTGTTATAATGATCTAGGGAAACAAGGTTGATCCTCTATGTCTCCAAAATTATGTTATAGATAAGTTGGTGAAGCAATAAATCACATTTCAACTATGGTGGAGCATAAAAGAAGATTTGTCTAAGGTAAATAAAATTTTGTATTTTAGCCACCATAGAGTCATAAGAATAATGGTATACACCATGAGGAAACATTTTAGAGAAGTGGGAAGTAAGAATAATAATTATCACTTCCCCATGCTTCCACATAAGGACTAGGATCCACATGGTTTTATTCAAAAGCACATATAAGGACTTAATATCCCTTACATCCATGAGCCCTATGCATATGATTTTTTTTTGAATGTAAAAGATGATGAAGTGTTGAAAAGGGCCAAGATTGTGGGATTGAAAGAATATCATTTAAGAATGATCCAAGATGACCCTTTAGTTTTTGAAAGGGAACAAGATAATAATAAGGCCTTTTACAAAGGGTGGGAGCATTTAGACTTTTGGAGAACATAGTCCATGGAGAAATCCAAGTACCTTGTAGGTTTCCCATCTCAAGGACTCCATTTAAAATTAAAGTTCATAATTGTAAAGAAAGAGCCCAGGGTGGTTGAAACCAACTTTAGAAGAGCCTAGTGGGAGATCTGAATAGTTTATATTCTAATGAAGAGGAACAAGCACAAGAAAGGCCAACTACAATCAGAATTCAAGTAATTAATACTATTCCCTAGGACTAGATTACCACATGTATAGGAATAACAATGGAAATGTTAGTTGTGTCAATAAAACAAGGCTCCCCCAAATAATTATATACCCCTCTTATATACATAAGGAAGCCTAAGAACCCTATAGGGAGTCCCATAGTTGAGGCATCTCAAGGATTACCTATTGTACCTCCACACTCAAAAATGGTAGAGGGATAGGCTATTGAAACTGAAGATACTAGAGATGAATAAGACTTTGATGAAGATAATGAGCTATAAATGGATAAGTCTTTGAGCCTTAAATCAAACAAGGATAAGGATATAGCAATAGAAGGTCTCCCAAGTACCCAGTGTTTTGTGACTATCCCTTTATATTCTATTCCTACATTTGGTAATGTTTATATTTTTTCTATGTTAAGAACACCCAAGGTGGAAATACCTACCTCTATTGATCCATTTGTTATAACCTAATTCATCTAGTTCCCCTTTCTCACCCCAAAGGTTTATAAGTATGTTTCCACCACCACCATTGATCCATCCATCATTTTCATCCCATACACTTCCACCATGGCTACCTCCTCTATCCCTATTAATACTACCACCATTAGAGCCATGAATAAGAAGAATGTATCTAGAAAGGTATAAACATCCATGGCCACTCCATAGTTTCATATTTAGTCCACTCATATCACTATTTCCATGCCTTCCACCACCCCCATAGAAAAAATTATTATGATAAGTTCTCAGTAGAGGAAGGAAGGCCAAACCTCAAATGGTCAAAGCCCATCTTCTCCCTCAGTTTGGAGGAGTGGACTAGTCTAAGATTATTTAGCCCTCTATACCTGATGTCCTTATCAAAACATAGAATATGAAGCCCATAGTTGAGGAAGTGGAGGAAGAGGTTTTAGTTACAACCTTAGATGCATCATAATTAGATAGTCCTTAATGGTCTAATAAATTTAAGAATCAAGGCCTCCCAATTGCCTAGCTTCAATATCAATGAACTCCTTTATATCACCACTCTATTTGATAAGACATTTGGAATCATCCAAAGGGTGAATATGATGAAGATGGAGGATGATAAGGGAATAGAGTTGATCTTTGATGAGAGACATGAGGTCTTCTCCCTCACTAAGAGGTAGATTAGGTAGCCAAGATAGTTTCCATATGTTGATAATTTTGTAAATATGTCTAAAGGACATAATGAGGCCATGGTGGCCATTTATAAAGGAACAAAGATGGTAAGACAAGAACTTGAAGCTAAGGTGTAGTGGTTGAGGGAACAAGCAAAGATCATGCACATTCCAGTGGGCTCTGAGGTATAGGTTCAAGAAGCATCCTCCAAATGTTACAATTCCTTAGAATCATTGGATTTCATGAGGGATGAATTATCCCCTCACATCAATAAAACTAATGATTTTTTCAATTATTTGGGGAATGATGGCAATAAATTGAAAATTCTAGTAACAAACATAGGTAATAAGGCTTACATCCATCTAGATCTTATGTCACCACTTGAGGCATCTAATGCCTTAAAGTTAGTAGTCATAAGGCAAGAAAAATATTAGGATTGGTTGCAGGTAGTTGGGGATCTACTCCCTAAGTATCAAGAATATGAGACCCATATTCTCCATATTTTAACTAATTTGAAGTTATTGAGGATGAAAGACACTACAGGAAAATTAATCAGCAAGATCAATTTTGATCAACTCATATAGGAGGTGACGAATAAATTTAAATAGGGTCTATAGGGTCTAACACTAGAGGAGATAGATTCAAAGTTAAGTGCTACTAGGAGGAAGGTCACAGAGGTGGAGATCTTCAAGAATAACTTTCAGACAACTAAGGTCAAACATGCAAAACTCATTGGCTAAGTTAATAAGATCCACCAACCACCCCTATTAAATTTGGATATTATATGATAGTATCATGATATAGTAGACAAATTTTATTAGGAGATTGAGGTGAATAAGTAGTCTCAAGCTATTACTTCTAGTTCTACTTCAATGTTTGTAGTTTCTAATTCTATCATCATATCCACTACACCAACCAAAGTACATGCAGCTATTAAGATAATGTAGCCTTAAAAGACTAAGATTTTGTGTATGGATAGTTTTGTAATAGTATATATATGTTATATATATTCATAATTTTCTTATAATTTGATCCATAATTATAAATTCACCTTTGTATTTTATACACATGCACACATTGCATGGTTTTGTAAAGGCTAAATTACGACTAATTGATAATTGTAAGTAATGTTATATGGTTTTTTGACTAAAATTAGAACTCATGTTCTAAATATCACATGTAAATGACTTTACATGAGCTTGTAAGATGAGGTGACCCCTTCCCCAAGACTATTTAAATAGTTGTAATCCACAATTTAGAGGGGGTCATAAATTTTGAATACAAAGGAGTAAATAAATTTTAATTGTAAACTTCATGTGTTTAAATATTTTATTTTCATTATTTGTGTAATTAGATGTTATTTATTTGGTTATATGTTTTAATAATCCTTAGTATTTAAAAGTTGTGTATGAGTTTTGTTAGAGGTTCTAGGCTACACCCTATTGAAAGTAAAAGTATTCAATTCCTACTCTCAAACCTAGTCCAATATTGGAATGAACATAAGTTGTGGGTTACATAATTTTGAGTTAGACCTCTAGGATTTTTAATGAGGCTAGCTCCTTAGATATGAAAATTTGAATCTCTCTTCATGAAACTTAATCCATTAGGATGAAAAAGGGAGAGAATGCATGAATGAAAACCTACCTTAAGTGTGGTGATGCACTAAATGTTTAATGATTCACTCTCAACTTGGACACTTTCATGACTAATAATGAATCCAATGGGGAAAAGGATTGATCAGATTCTATGATAGGGTTCCAAACATGAGTATTTTTTATGATGATTGAAAAGAAACCTACAACTTGAAAGACATAAATACATAGGTCTATGTACAACACTATGAACTTATTACACTTCAAGAGAAACCTCACTAGCTAACACTTCACACAACCTACAAGAAACTAACATTCTTAAAGCAAGGTACATGAAAGACCTACAGATGATGAATAGACAACATACATTCTATAGATCAAACTTCAATAAAGTACACTTAGGATTAAACTAGAATCTAAAATTATCTTATATTGTTTCAAAAGAGTTTTACAAAGTGATTTTGGTAGAGATTCGCTATATCAAGCTGAGGATACAAATCAAGAGTTCAAAGCTAGTATTTATATGAAGAAAGAAGGTGTGTGTGTGTGTGTGCGTGTGTGTGTGTGTGTGTGTGTGTGTGTGTGTGTGTGTGTGTGTGTGTGTGTGTGTGTGTGTGTGTGTGTGTGTGTGTGTGTGAGAGAGAGAGAGAGAGAGAGAGAGAGAGAGAGAGAGAGAGAGAGAGAGAGAGAAATTGGCACTGAAGGAGTCATTAATGAGCCCAATTCCACTCAAAACAACCACCAATTCAATCTTTCTTGAGCCTTTCCCTATATTAATGTCACTTTATCTTTCTTTGGTGTAATGGAGAATGCGAAGATCAAGACCAGTTGTAGGAAGTAATACCCACCACCACATGAATCCTTCTTCAGATCCTCTACATTAATGTCCTTCACTATCTTCCTCAATCATGCTTGATGTTCTTCACTTTATCAAGAAGTTACTTGAGCTTTCTCATGATGTTATTTTTGACATTCTTTGCACATGCACCATTCTACCATTGCTTCTAAATCTTGAATATAGATATATTATGGATGAAAACCAATCACCCTATAGGTTTTCATATAGTCATGATTGAAAATAAATATCTATAAGCTTGGGCCTCTTGAGTTTGAATGAGACATAAAACTTATGTCTAGAATCTTTCAAAAAGATTTTCATAGCTTTAATGGTGTTAAATGGCTGTGAAAGGTTTGCTTCTGGTAACTTAGATCATGTTTGATCCTACATTTATGTATTTTACCTACTCAGGGTGGAAAAATACTTTGTCTAATGTGTTTGCCTTCATAACATCCTCTTGAAATATTTTCCCTAGCTCAACCTAAGTCACATTAATTCTCCATTTAAATTCCATAACTTTTGACCTTTAATATTAACCATCAATCTTGATTTGGGCTTCTCATAATGTGCCCATTGTTATCTCTTCATTTTTTCTCATGATCTTGTTATCATCCCTTTGACTTCTTGACCTTACACACACCATCAATATTTCTTTATATGAATAAATATAAGCCATAGATTTTATGTCAACCTAATGTAATTGAGACACTTGTCACCCATGTATTTTCTCTTAGGATGTATTAACCTTTTGACTCACCACTCACCATTGGATTTGTTTTATATGATGGATCTTGAACTATCAATCTATTTAGGTCTAATAGCCATGTCAGTTACCATGCATCATTAGATCTCTAATTAGGTACTTGAGATCTTGACACTTGTCATCAACATGTTTATTTTGAATTTTTAACTTGATTCTCATCATTTATCTTTGATGCATGATCAAATATGCTCCGTTATATCTTTAGGACCCACTGACATCATCAAGTTACCACTCAACATTGGATTTGATTTGGGCACCCAAAATTTGTACACTTGTCATATTTGCATTCATCCTTTGTAAATTTGAATTCAAATGGATATTTCATGTAGCTTAAACTTGACATTTGCATACACATCTCATTCTATAAGTCTAAATTTTAAGTTTTATATCTTGAAATAATAATCTCATCAAGACACCAAATTTGTAGAGGATGATGTTGGCATGAATAAATTCATTTCCATGTAATATTTTAGCTTGAGAGGCTCCTAAAGTGCATTTATTAAATGTGCAATTAGATTGACCTATTTGTTTTTACATGGTGTGATGATGATGGTCTGGCTCTTCTATGCTTATGCAAGAACTTTCAAAGCTCAAAATGAGTTTTTGAGACCTATAAAAACTCATTTCATGATCCGAACTAAATTGATCACCATGAGAACCTACTTCTTCAAAATTTGACAAACTATACTTTAAGTTTACTTAAAGTGTTTCAAAATATTTACAAGCTACATGTGATCTTTGGACCACTCATTCCATCTAGAACTCTATTCAACTTATCCATTTAGGTAGAATCTTTGTATGTGGGCCAAATTAGCCAACATTTTTGGTGACTCAACTAGTTTGACCAGCCTATTAGTCATGAAACCTAGAATTTGATTAAGCTTTCTCATGATGACTAGATAAATAAAGTATTACTTACAAAAGGATTCTACCTGACTCTTGGAAACACTTTGAAATAAAGGAATACACAAATAACAAAAAATAAATTAAACACACAAAAAAACTACCTAAATAAGAGGAAAAAAATAAATAGAGCAATGTGTAAGAGTACTTGGAGGTAAAGATAGACGTATCTACCTATGTACAAAGATCATAAGACAACACTAGTAGAAGAGTTTAAGGTACCTCCCATTGACAGGGATGGAAAGGCTCTCTCTGATTTAACCTAGAAAGCTCAAAGGCATTGCTCTCCTTAAAACCTTTGATAACATAAGGCCCACTCCAAAGACTATCAAACATGGAGTACTTATTGGTTTTGCATAGTCATCATCCTATTTGAGGACCATAACACCTTGTTTGAATGTCTTTGAGAAAGATATCATCAAATGACCTCTTCACTTGATGTTAATTAGACCATATAAATGTGCATAGTAGTGTCCCTTGTCTCCTCCAAATATCTTATCTAACTTAACCTTATTTTCATAGCATCATCTTCTAGGATCTCAAGTTGATGTGCAAGCTCTAATGTAGGAGGTTCAAGAGATATATGTAGTTTGGCTTCTTTTCCATAGATGAGAAGTTATGGGGAGAGTATAGTAGATTTATTAGATGTTTATCTATCTTACATAGGTAAATCCTTGGTCTAGTATGCTACTCCCTCTGACCATATTCCATAATTCTCTTAATAATCCTCAACAAGTTCTTATTTTTGGATTCTGCTAGTCCATTGCCCTATGGGTAATAGTTAGAGGATGCCTTGAGATAAATTCCATGTGAAATATCCCACTCACATACCTTGTTGTTGATGAAGGACAATGAATTATCATAAATGATTATAGAAGGCACATCAAATCTGGTCACAAGGCTATCATAAAGTCCAAGACAAAATCTTCATTAGCTTCCTTGAGGGTAGTTGCTTCAACCCACCTTGTAAAGTAGTATGCAACTATAATGATACATTTATGTCCTTTACTTGAAGGGGTGTATCATCCCTATGAAATATAAGCCTAATTTCATACAAGGTTAATCTACTTATATGGGTTACAAGGGAAGGGAAGCTAGTTTCTATTTGCCAACAAATATTGCACATTTTGGACATTTCCTTACCCAAGTGTGTGCATATCTAAACCAGCTAGACCATCATGGAATTATTCAGGCAGCTTATCTATTTGGCATGATTCCACACACTTCAAAATCATGCCTCTTATGTCTCTCTTGAAAAATACACCATCTATCAAGACATAAGGTATACTTTGTAACATGAATTGTCTTCTCTTGTATCTATCTAGTAACATAAGAAATTGGCCTAACTCAATAAATCTAAGTATATCATGTGTCCAACTAAAAGGTGTGTTGTCTGTAGCTTCTTATTGGCTATCATGGACTGCCAAATCTTGATATTTATCTTATTTTTCCTCTACTACAAGGTGTTCACATTACCCTCTACCCCTTACAATTTTTATAACTCTAACTTCAAGATTATACTCATGCATTTTATCACCCATCTAGCTCTTTTCTCATTGACATCTTTATTGAGTATAAACACTTTAATACTTGGGTGTACCACCATGAGTATGATCCTACTATTAGAGACCATGTGCCTAAATTTATTCAAACCTTTTACTACTACAAGCACATGTTTCTCTAAAAATCTATACCTCTCCTCATACCCCTCTAAAGCCTAACTAAAGAAAGCAATATGCTATTCCAAGCCTTGCTCATTATATCGCATCAACATGGCATATATTACATCCAACATAAAGAAGGCATACAAGTATAATTCTTTGTTAAAATCAAGATTAAGAAGTGTAGGGGCATGATAAATGGCCTCTTTGATGGCCCCAAAACTCATTTTACCTTATTTGGTCTATGTAAACTCCATGTATTTTCTTAACATGTGAGTAAGAGGCTTGACCAAATATGCAAAGATTAGGAGATAAACCTTCTTAAAAAATTAATCTTTCAATAACACACCAAATTTTCTACATCTTTCAAATACTAATCTCAAGTGATAAATATGATTAATTGGGTCCTTTAATAAAAGAGTGATGTCATCTAGGTAGATAATCACCATGTCATTAATTAAACCTTCAAATGCAACATTTGTTACTCTCTAAAAAGTTGCTCTAGTATTAGATAGTACACAGGCAATTTTTATATATGCATAAGTACCCCACTTTATGGTACAATATTTTGCCAATTTTCTTCCTTGACCATAATCTGATTATAACCATAGTAGTTGTCAAGCAATGAAAATATTTAAGAACCTACCACCTTTTGAAGAATTTGATCCATTGAGGGTAGTGGATAATGGTCTTTTAGGGACACTTTAGTGTGGTCCCTAAAGTCAATACATAGATGTATTTCCCCATTCTTATTCCTCATTGGCATAATGTTTACCACCCAATAGGAATTTTTAATGGGTAATATTATCTTTGATTCAATCAACTTAAATATCTCCCTTCTCATCAACTCCTCCACTTTTGGGCTGACGGGACTTTGTTTCTACCTAATTGGTATTGCATTGCTCTCTAGTTCAATGGTATGTTGTGCAAGTTTAGGATTAAAAACTTTAAAATACTTTTATTCCATTAAAAATACATTAGAGAAATCTTAGCATAAAGTAAAAAATTCATATCTCTCTTTTATTGTGTTAACCTTTCCTAATTTCATCAATTTATTTTTGAAAATCTTTATCCTTTCATAATGTTCCTCTTTAGCTAAGATACATACCTTACCTCTTCTCACTTGGTATTATTCATTGAAGATGCTTTCCAATGTCACAAGCCCCTTAGGTAGCTTTTTAGATCTTAGTTGCACTATCTGATCATCATATTGATGTTGAAATTTGTTTTGATTCTTATGGTAAAATTCTACCTCCTACATCAAAAAACTTATAATTTGATCATCATCATAAAAGACCTACCCACTCAACTCATTATAAGGTACATATGGCTTACATATGACCTTTATCTTATCTTGACTTTGTTTTCCTTTAGCTCTTTTTACAACCTCATACTGAGCTCCAATGGTTGCAAGCTTATCTACATGTTGATTTGCCTCTCTTGGAATGTATTGTATATTGAATTCCAATAAGTCCTTTATGATATCCCATACATGATGTATTTAATATTTTAAATGATGGTTATTAACTATAATTATGCCTCTCACTTGTTGCACAACAAGATCACTATCACTCTTGACTTGAAGAAGTTTAACATCCCTTCTTCTTGCCTCTTACAAACCATATTTAACTGTGTTTAAAGTATAACTAGATTCAAATATTGTAGTTAAATAATACTTCTGATCTGAGGGGGAAACTAGCATGGCTTTATATCCACTACCATTTTTTTACCTTGATCCATCAAATAATAAATTCCATGAACCATCTTCCTCTTGAGTAGTGTTAGTTAGGCAAGGTATAGTAGCACCGTCCTCATGCATACAATACACCCCCAAATCTACTTCTTCAATATTGCTATAGGGATCAAATCCATGATTGTCAATTGCCCATTCATCTAGTTATATGTCTAAAATGCCTTCAAGATGATCATGAGTCACTTGGTCACTAACATTTTCATCCTCGTCAAATATAATATAGTTAACATTTGCAAGGTTAGGCATATAGGGCTCTAGATGGAACCTAGAGATAGATTCTAACCTAATAGTGACCCTATTCCAATATCCAATCCTAAAAACCATATATGACCAATCAAAGGACAAATAACCCCAAATTTTTATAGTAAAGTCCCTAGATAGGAATAAATAAAAAATGGGGGTAGGTCTGCAACCATCACATCCTAAGTCATGAAACAATTCGGGCAAGCTACCAATATGATCTTAAGATCTTTCAATATACCTATTATCTTAGTGAGGGAACCATCTAATTAGAGAGAAAAAATTCATTAGGCACATACTTAATCTCAAGCTTATCTGTTATGGCTTTATGCATAACTAAGGTTGAATCTCCTAAATCTATCATACAATTGTGCATTAGTCGTCCCCTATGATAACTGACAAATAGAATGGAGGGGGTTTGAAAACCTTAGGTAGATGAACAACATTATGAACTTGATCCTGACTAATAACTTGACTAGGAACTTAAATTTGACTAGGTTGACTACTTTTTATAAAAATAGTGTTCACCTTATCAATAGTCTTGTTCACATGAGAAATATTGAGAGCTCTTGTTGAAGGATCTCTTTATTTCATAGGTAGACATAGAATCATACATAGACATAGTGACATTAGCCATTTTCATATGATCCACAATATTGAAAGGAATACTAGTACCTTTGAACTATACCTTAGAAGTAGAAATATCACTTGGTACTTATGTGACATGAGGAACAAAAGAAAACTTCCACTGATTACAATGTTGAGGTATTTTTTAAGATGCAAGAAATTTAGTAGTTAAATTTGAAGGGGTAGGTTGTTGAATAACTTGTGGAGAATTTGAATAAGCCTTAGGCTACTCCAAATTATCATACAACATCTTCCTCTTAGCCCTTATATTAGCTACAACTAGTTAATCTTCCCTTTGTGTAGTTTTCCCCATGTTTGTTGTTACATGCTCAAACATATGCTCCCCTTCTTGAAATTTTATGCACATGGTATCAACTGGCACCTTGCCCATGTTCCTTAGTTGTTGAATTTAAACTTATGATGATGTTATTTTAGGCATGTTATCTTGATTCATTAGAGGGCCTTATTGTGGAGGAGGCATTGTGTCATATCCTTGGAATGAAGGAGTGTGCTTCCAACTAGGATCTTGATACATTTCTCCACTTTTAACCATTGGCATCTCATTGGGCTATTCTCTTGATTACCATTGACCCTCCTATGAAAAATTGTTTTGTGTCAGGACTAAGGTTCTTGAGTTACTTACAACTATAGGATTATAACTATTATAAGACCTACCTTAAGTAATTTGTCCTTGGACTTGTTGATTTTATGGATAAGGGGGCCTATTGTATGATTGAGTAGGGTATTGGGCTTATAAGGGACCTCGATATGGTCTATATGAAGTCTATTGTTGTCTTTCTATAGCCACTAGCTTATTATTTTATGCCTTCAACAAGTTCTCAATCCTTAAAAATTTATCCACTTAACTATCATCATCTTGGGGATGATTGTTTGGAGTGGGTAATGGAGAAATGGTAAGTGGAGTTGATTTAAGCTTAGTAAAAAGTGTCATGAGAGGTATCACATGAGTTTCCCTACTTGTATCAAATAGTTTTATGCCCTTATAAATATCTCATAAGCCCTAAGAAGAGTTGTCCCACCCATAGACTGGATCATTACTGCAATGTTTGAATTTAATGTTCTCAAATAGTAAATAAAAACATAATTGGGTGTGGATTTAATGATGAGAGGGATCCTATCTCAAGTTTTTTTGAATCTATAGTTGAAATCAACCATAGATTCTTGGGGTTCCCTCTTGATTGAGGTGAGTTGTTCAAAAAGTAACACATGGTAACTTCTATCCTCAAAATTTTTACATAGGTGTTGATGCAGTGGATTGCACTTGGGGCAGGATGCCTAGCTCTCGCCCTTCCACACACAACAATGGAAACTCACCTCTCACCTATGGGACTAGTGAAGCTAGAGGGGAGAGTCTCTAGATAAGGGCTAGCTCCCTCTGATGTATCTTTTAGGCCCTAGTTTCTCCTACTCCTAACAAATAAATGTAAAAAGGGGGGATGAAAAGGGAGAGAGAGATGCTGAAAATAGAACATAAGCCTAAAAATAAAATAAAGGTGATACACCAGAAATGATGACCCAATCAGCCTGAACATACACTTTTCACCAAGAAGAAGCACCCATACACTTCATTTGATGTGGGAAACTCTTCTATTTCAATGATTTAGGGGTCCATAGAGATACAAGGAGGAAGGAACTAGCAAAGGTGTTCTGAGACACACTTTGACAGCCTATTCACATGCACCTATATTCTTTCTGTAGACACTTCTGGCAGAGCTGTAGAAAGGAGACTTCACAATGCACTGGACATGCTGTAATCGATCTATGAAAAGCATGAAAGACAATGACTTAACACAAAAGAAGAACATAGACATATACTTTAAAGTGCAAGTCCAGATAGAGGTAAAAATGCTAAGTCCTGATTCAAGGTAAAATCTGGTAGAGCTCTGCCTTACAAGCCTGAGAGATTTTTTTGGGCAGAGTTTTGATTTAAGGCTGAGAGATATCCCTTCTCAAATGATAAATTTAAAATATATATAAAAATGAAGAGAGCTTGGTGCTTCTTGGGAAAGAATTTGGCACTCTTTTTGCAAGTTGGCCCATATGCGCTCTGAGCCTTGGGAAGAGGAAGCCGTTTGATTGTCAGTTCCTACTTTGACTTTGGCATCCCAACATTAATGAGGAAGCACAAGTTGTGCCTTTTCTCTACAAATAAACTGCTCCCTTCAAGGCATATACACAACTTGTCTGCTTATAAATGCAAATTAGAGAAAATAATCTATGTTACTTGGTGACCACCTAGAAAGTGCTATTCCAACTACAGGAATAAATCCCTGAGTTGACACTTCTTTTCACCACTTGGAAGCTTTATCTATTTCTACACCTTGTCTTCTTCCTTGCTTTGTCTCCTTCTACTTCTTCAACCCTCGGGGGTGATCTTTTGGTGGGTCACTGCATTCCTTGGGCTTCTTTCTGGTTAGCACTTAAGCATTTTAAAATCAAATGGCTATTTCACCATCTTAAATTTGATGTCTGCGCACCTATCACTGCATTTGAATATCTAATGGCTAGTCCATCTCCTTGAATTTTACAACTTTTGGGATGTCACTATCTTTGGCAAATTCCTTCGGGCCTTTTCCTTTGGCTTTCTGATTTGGCCTTTTTCCCCACGGGCTTTTTCCACAAACTTTCTTGCTTCAGGCTTCTTCTCACGAAAAAAAATCCACAAGAATTTCCTTGTGACTTTGCCTTCAGAAATTTCCTTTTAGGCTCTTTGGCTGCAGGTTCTCTAAATTACTTTAGATAAAAATTTTGAAGGATTTCTTCCTTGCCTCTACTGACTACCTTTGAAATAGTGCCCTTCAGGAAAGTTAAGAATGACCCTTCTAAAGGGCATTTTCTTTGCCTTTGAAAATTTCCAAAAGAACTTACCTTTGCAGCTTTCTTTATGGCCTCTTTGAAGTGTTCCCTGCCCTCTGCAAGGGCTCTTGAACCTAGAACTACCCTCCGCAGGGGAACTTGTCCTTTGGGAGGCTTGAACTTTTGTTTGAACTACTCCCTTGAACCAACCGTTGAACCAATCCATTGAACCGATTCAATAGTTCAAATGATTTTTGAACCAAGGATTTAAACTAAGCATTGAACCAAGCTATTGAACTGATGAATTGAGCTGAGCCTTCAAACTTTGCACTGAACTTTGCTGATGAACCAAGGCGTTGAACCAGCTGAGTGAACTGAGTGATTAAACCATTAGATTAAACCAAAGCATTGAACCAAAATGTTGAACCAATGATTTGAACCAAGCTGATGAACTGTTTGATTGAACCAAAGTGATGAACTTTGCTGATTGAACTAAAGCTTTGAACTTTGTCGATTGAACTAAAGCTTTGAACTTTGCCGATGAACCAAGGCATTAAATAAGGCATTGAACCAAAGCATTGATCTAGTTCAATGGTTCAACATTTCAAAGGTTCTAACTCTTTTAAAAAATCATGTCATTGAACCATTTTAGCTCACTTTCCTTATGAAATTGTTTAGACAAGAGTCTAAAGAAGCTTTGTAAAACCTTGCACTCTTTGACTAGTTCTTCATTTACCGAAAGACTACACCTACAGAGTCTGTAGAAAATTTGTAGAGTCTATAGAAATTGTAAGACTCGCACAAAATTGAAATTACTGGCTCAAAACAGCATAAAAAAGAAGGGGGACTAATTTTTTGGCCTGTTAGGCAAAAAATGGTCAACAAATTGGTGACTCCCAAGGGAAGCATGCCTGCTATGCTTAGAGACCAGTTGCTTTTTAGTCCATTAGGCATGGAGTCAGATGTAGCTTGAACAAAGGTTAGCAATCAACTTGATAGATCCAAGAAACAAACATCAAGCTTTTTACCCTAGACATAAGGGAAACCACACACAAGACTAAAAAAACACTACTTGTACAAATTGCACTTAGGGAAAGCAGGAAAGAAACTAAAAGCAAACTAATATATACAGCTAACCAAGAATGTTTGCCTCCCTCTTGGATCAAAGGGAAAACTTCTTAAGTCCCCTTCCTAGCAAGAAGACTTATGGTGCCAGAAAAGTAGCTGAATGAAAAGGAGATTTGGTGACCTACTCCTCTTACCTATCACTTGGATTGGCTTGCATCTGAGTGGATCAGAATCAAACATGCTTCTGACATATATGTATTCTTCTTGTCCTTGGAAGCTTGTTGAATGTTGGTCCTTCATTTTGGTGCATTTCACCAAGAAATATATGGTTGTTGGCTCATCACCATAAGCCTTTTGATCTGCATAGTCCCTCTGTAATGCATCATGGTCTAACTTATTCCCTTCTACTTCGTTAAAGATCCTATCAAACTCATCCTCTGCTTCCTCTTGGCCTTCTTGAAGAAGGGTTATTGTTGTGATGTCTAAAATGGAATCAAAAATTGATTGCTCATCCCATAGAACATCACCTCTCTATTCAAAACTTTCTTCTCCAAGGCTTTCCTTAAGGAAGATAGACCTCTCCTTTTCCTCCTTAAAGATCAGGGTCTCTAGATGTTGAAAGGCATCCTCCTGATCCTCCTCCAACTCTATCTCCTCAGCGTAGTCATCCTCCTCATCAATGCAACAAGGAAGCTTATCAAACAAAAGAGGAGAGAGCTCACCATGCTTATGTTCCTCCTCATATTGTTGGAATATCCGCATGTATGCATCCCCTGTGTATTCTCCATTGTCGATGATGTCTTCACAAGGAGCATCAATGATGATTTATTCTTCATTATCACTCATGATAGCCTCCTGAAGAGCTATAAATTAAATCTTTTACTCCTCACTCGCCTCCTATAAAATAGGATCCTCCTTGAGAAGGGGTGAAGTGATAAAACCATGTGGAAGAGGAGGTAGTCCTTGAGCTAAAATTGAATGATTCTCCTCCTTCCATCTGGCTAGCACTTCATCGATATCAGGTGTGGCTTGATATCTCTCTTAGGGGTGTGTAGATGGGGTGTGTTCAGACATGGAATGTGCCATTGGGTCTAAACTATCCATCACACATGGGCTAAGGAATCTCTCTCTAGATTCCAACTCTGCAATTCTTTTGGCCATATCCTCTTAGAAGAGCCTTTCTTGGAGGTCACCAGCATCATCATGAGTAGGAGCAACTTCATCTTCTTCAAGGTTTTGAGCAAAACCTTTCTTCTCCTCCTTCTTATGCCATGATTCTACTATTTGCTTCCAGTTTAGGATCTCAAAATCAGAATTTTTCTCCAAGGTCCTGGGGATCCTCCATAAGGTCTAAAAGTTCCAACTCTCTTTCATGAAGTAGTTTCATCTTAGCCTCTAAATCTTCAATTTGCTTGGCTAGATTATCTTGAAAGAGTCTTTCTTGGAGGTCACCTACATCATCATAGAGATGGGTAAGAGTAGTTTTGAGAGAGATTTGTTGGTTCAAAAAGTTCCCCCCAAAAGAAGATTCACGATTTAAGGAGTTTAGAAGGTTCATCTCCATGGGAGGTTGTTCCAGTTCCTTTTGATGCTTGAAGGCTAGGTACAGGGGGTCAAGAGTAGGGTTGATTGATGCATCAGATGAGTTGAAATGAGCAAGTGCTATCTGATAGAAAGGATTTGGTGCACAAGAGGGGGCTTTCTTTAGGATAGGAGGGGGAGTGCAAGGCTAACTACCTTGCATGAATGGATTCCTCCATTTTTATACCTCCTCTTCCATGGATTATAAGGCTTGAGCTTGCTTGAACAAATATGCCTCTTTATACATCAGCTCCTACTAATATCCATACTACTCATCCAGTCTATCGATCTTCATTACCTACTTCTCAAACTCCAGCACCACTTCCCTTGTTGTTGAAGGGAAACTAGGAGGGCTGCTTGAGGTGATTGCATGAAAATTTTGAGTCTGATCGAAGTCATATGAAGGAATACAAGGCCCATGATTTTTTGTAAAGGAATTATACATACAAAAAGTGATTTCTTGATGGCACCAGGCTACTTAACTAGCTGATTCAACTTAGAGTCACCATTGGTGCTGATGCAAAAGCCTCCAAAGGCTGGTTGGTTGAAGAACACACCAAAAATTCTTTAACTCTATGGACACAACTTGTCCTATTTGATCCCATCGGGCATGCCAAAAACTATTGACACAGTGGATTGCACCCAAGGCAGGATGCCTAGCTCCTTCCCTTCCACATGCAATAATGGAAACTCCCCTCTTGCCTGTGGGACCAGCGAAGCTGGAGGGGAGAGTCTATAGATAAGGGCTAGCTCCCTCTGATGTATCTTTAGGCCTTGGTTTCTCCTACTGCTAACAAATAAATGTAAAAAATGGGGGGATGAAAAGGGAGAGAGAGATGTTGAAAACATAACTTAAGCCTAAAAATAAAATAAAGGTGATACACTAGAAATGACCACTCAGCTCAAACATACACTTTTCACTAGGAAGAAGTACCCATACACTTCATCTGATGTAGGAAACTCTTCTATTTTAGTGATTCAAGGGCCTGTAGAGATATAAAGAGGAAGGAACTAGAAAAGGTGTTCTGAGATACACTTTGATAGCCTATTCACATGCACCTATATTCTTGCTATAGACACTTCTGGCAGACCTGCAGAAAGGAGACTTCATAATGCACTGGACATGTTGTAATTGATCTGTGAAAATCATGAAAGATAATGGCTTAACACAAAAGAAGAACACAGACATATACTTCAAAGTGAAAGTCTAGATAGAGGTAAAAATTCTAAGTCCTGATTCAAGGTAAAATTTGGTAGAGCTCTGCCTTACAAGCCTGAGAGATTTTTTTGGGCAAAGTTTTGCCTTAAGGTTAAGAGATATCCCTTCTCAAATGAGAAATTTAAAATATATAGAAAAATGAAGAGAGCTTGGTGCTTCCTGGGAAATACTTTGGTGCTCTTTTTGCAAGCTGGCCCATGTGTGCTCTGAGCCTTGGGAAGAGGAAGCCGTTTGATTGTCGGTTCCTTCTTTGACTTTGGCATCCCAACATTAATGAGGAAGCACAAGTCGCACCTTTTATCTACAAACAAACTGCTCCCTTCAAGGCATTCACATAGCCTTTTTACTAATAAATGTAAACTAGAGAAAATAAGCTACATTTCTTATTGTTTGCACCGCTTGGTGACCACTTGGCAAATGTTGTTCTAACTGCAAGAATAAATCCCTGAGTTGACACCTCCTTTCACCACTTAGATGCTTTGTCTATTTTTGCACCTTATCTTCTTCCTTGATTTGTCTCATTCTACTTCTTCAACCCTTGGGGGTGATCTTCTGGTGGGTCACTACATTCCTTGGGCTCCTTTTTGCTTGGCACTTAAGCTTTTTAAAATCAAATGGCTATTTCATTGTCTTAAATTTGACGTTCACACACCTGTCACTACATTTGAATACTTAACAGCTAGTCTATCTCCTTGAATTTGATGGCTTATGGGACATCACCATCCTTGGAAAATTCCTTCAGGCCTTTTCCTTCAGCTTTCTACTTTATCCTTTTTCCCCGTGGGCTTTTTCCACGGACTTTCTTGCTTTGGGCTCTTTCCCACAGACAAAAAGTCTGTAAGAATTGCCTTATGACTTTGCCTTCAAAAATTTCCTTTCAAGCTCTTTATTTGTAGCTTCTCTAAATTCCTTTAGACTTTTTGTTTGAAGGAATTCCTTTAGACAAAAATTTTGAAGGATTTCTTCCTTGCCTCTGCTAACTGCCTTCAAAAAGTGCCCTTTAGGAAAGTTAAAAATGACCCTTTCAAAGGGCATTTTCTTTGCCTTAGAATTTTTTTGAAATAAATTACCTTTGAAACTTTCTTTGTGGCCTCTTTAAAGTGCTCCCTACCCTCTACAAAGGCTCTTGAACCTAGAACTACCCTCTACAGGGGCACTTGTCTTTCTAGAGGCTTGAACTTTTGTTTGAACCACTCCCTTGAACCAACTATTAAACCAATCCATTGAACTATTTCAATGGTTCAAACTATTGTCAAACCAAGGCTTTGAACTAAGCATTGAACCAAGCTATTGAACTGATGAATTGATCCAAGCCTTTAAACTTTGTGTTAAACTTTGTCGATGAACCAAGGCATTAAACTGGCTGAGTGAACCAAGTGATTGAACCATCCGATTGAACTAAAGCATTGAACCAAAATTTTGAGCCAACGCATTGAACCATGTTGATGAACCATTTGATTAAACCAAAGTTATGAACTTTGCTAATTGAAATAAAGCTTTGAGCTTTGCTGATTGAACTAAAGCTTTGAACTTTGCTGATGAACGAAAGCGTTGAACTGGTTCAATGGTTTAACAGTTCAAAGGTGCTAACTCTTTTGAAAGATCATGTCATTGAACCATTTTATCTCACTTTCCTTATGAAATTCTTTGGACAAGATTCTAAAGAAGCGTTGTAAAACCTTACACTCTTTTACTGGTTCTTCATCTACTGAAAGAATACACCTGCAAAGTCCATAGAAATTCTATAGAGTCTGTATAAATTGCAAGACTCATGTAAAATTGAAAGTATTGGCTTAGAACAGCATAAAAATGGTCAACAATAGGCACTCACCAAACTCAACCCAAGTATTGACTGAGGTAGGATCTAGACACCTATACCATTTCAGGGCTTTTCCTTTCAAGGATATGGCTAGTAATCTCATGGCTATATTCTCGTGCATAATGTTATGTACTGAACAAAGTTTTACAATGTTAGCTATGTGCTCTAAAGGGGTGGTGGAGTTTTCTTCTATAAAGTATGGTAGACTCTTCAAATAGGTATCAAGGGTATCATCATGTTTTTTAAGGTTAAGAGGGATGCCACCATTGAAGGGTACAAAAGCTTACATTTTGGGCCTTGTTATTTGTATATTGCAGGTTTCACTACTTAAAACAATAAAGTGACTAGGAGATGAATATTTATTTTGGGGATAAGGACCTATCTTTTTTAATCTTGCTCTTTTATATGAAATAGAAGGTAGCTCAATGAATTCAAAGGGAATACCTTTACTAGCTAACCTTATAGTAAACTTTGGCATCAGATGTGTTGTCTAGATGATGTTATAAACTCTATAACATAGATAATATTTAGCTATTGATGATGGTGGATGTCTCCCTCTACTACAAATACTTGTTCTCAACTCTAGACTTTAGTCATGATAAAGAGAATGGGTGCCACTAGGCATACTAGAAACTATTGGAGCTTTTAGGCTACACCCTAGCTAAAATTAGTAGTGTTCAAGTCCTAATTTCAAACCCAGTCTAACATGGGAATGACCCTAGGCTATGGATTACCTAATTTTAGGTCAGACCTCTAGGATTTTTAATGAAACTAGGTCCTCAGATATGATAATTTTAATCTCTCTTATTGAAACTTAATATATTCAGATGAAAAGGGGAGAGAATGCATGAATGAAAACCTACCTTAAGTGTGGTGATGCACCAAATGTTTAATGATTCACTCTTAACTTGGACACTTTCATGACTATTAATGAATCCAATGGGAATAAGAATTGATCATATTATATGATAGGGTTCCAAACATGAGTATTTTGTATGAAGGTTGAAAATATACCTACAACTTGAAGGACAAAAAGAGATAAGTATATGTAAGACACTATGGACTTATGACATTCCAAGAGAAACCTCACTAGCTAACACTTCACACAACCTGAAAGAAACTAATAGTCTTAAAGCAAGGTAAAAGAATGATATAAAAAATATGAATAGACAACATACATTTGTAGATCAAACTTCAATAAACTACACTTAGAATTAAACTAGAATATGAAATTGTCTTTTATTACTTAGAAAGAGTTTTACAAAGTGATTTTGGCAGAGATTCATTATATCAAGCCAAGGGATCTAAATCAAGAGTTATAAATATAGTATGTATAAGAATAAATAAGGTAAGAGAGAAAAAACTTGGCACTTAAAGGGTCATTAATAATCCCAATTCTACTCAAAAAACCCACCACCATAATCCTTCTCAAGCCTTCCCCTACATTAATATCACTAGATCTTTCTCTGGCATGATGGAGAATGTGAAGGTCAATATCAATTATAGGAAGCAATCCCCATCTCCACATGAATCCTTATCGATCTCTTATACATTAATTCCCTTCATTATCTTCCTTAATCATGCTTGATGTTCTTTTTATCAAGTAGTTACTTGAGCTTGCTCATGATGTTCTTTCTGGAATTCCTTGCACAGTCACCATTCTACCATTGCTTCTAAATCCTAAATATAGATCTATTATGGATGAAAACTAATCACCCTATTGGTTTTCATATAGTCATGATTCTAAATGAATATATGTAGGCTAGGGCCTCTTGCATTTGAATGAGACATAAAACTTACGTCTAGAAGCTCTCACAAAGAATTACAAGGCTTTAATGGTGTTAAACAACTTTGTAGGGTCTACTCCTAGTAACTTAAATCATCTTTAATCCTACATTTATGTATTCTACCTACTTGATGTGTAAAAATACTTTGTCTAATGTGTCTTCCTTCATGGCATCCTCTTGAAATATTTACCTTGGATTAACCTAAGTCAAATTCATTCTGCATTTGAATTCCCTGACTTTCAACCTTTAATGTTAACCATCGATCTTGATATAGGCTTCTCATAATATTTCAATTGTCAAATCTTCATTCATTCTCAAGAACCTATTGTTAACCTCATGTGTACCATTGATATTTATTGGTATGAACGAATGCAAGACATAGATCTTTTACTAGTCTAATGTGGTTGAGACAATTGTCACCCATGCATTTCCTCTTAGGATCCATTGAACTTTTGACTCACCACTCTCTATTGGATTTGATTTGTATAATGGATCCTACACCATTTATCTATTTGGGCTCACTATCCTTTTTAGTTTCTATGTACCATTAGATATATGATCAAGTACCTAAGATCTTGACATTTATCATTAACATGTTTATGCTACCTTTTTGACTTGATGCCCATCATTGATCTTTGATGCATGATCAAATGCACTCCATTAGATCTTTGTGACCCACTGACATTATCAGGTTCTCACTCGTAGTTATATTTGATTTGGGCACCCAATATTTAAACATTTTTAGCTCTACATTCATCCTTGGGAACTTTGAATTAAAATGGATATTTAATGAAGATTCAACTTGACATCTACATGCACGTTTCATTTTACGAGTCTAACTCTAAAGTTTTATATCTTGAGATAACAAGAACATCAAGATACCAAATTTGTAGAGGATAATCTTGGCACAAATAACTTCATGTTCATGTAATATTTTGTCTTGAGAGGCTCCCTAGATGCATTTATTAAATGTGTAATCATAATGACATATTTATTTTTATATGACATTCTGATGATGGTCTGGCTCTTCTATGCTTATGAAAGAACTTTCAAGGCTTAAAATGAGTTTTTGAGACCTATGAAAACTCATTTCATGATCCTAACTGCATTGATCACCATGGGAACCTGCTTCCTCAAAATTTGACAAACTACATTTTAAGTTTACTTAAAGTGTTTCAAAAGCTTTGCAAGCTACATGTGATCTTTGGACCACTCATTCCATCTAGAAATCTATTCAGCTCATCCATTCAGGTAGAAGCTTTATATGTGGGCCAAATTGTCCAATAGGTTCTTGATTATCTTGATGAATATACTAATCTTATATGTGTAATAGTTATTTAATTATTGGTGAAATATATTGGTTAAGATAGTTAAGTTGATTAATTCATAATTTTAGGTGTGTATAAGTTTTTTCTTTTGATATAGTTTTCTATGAGTGTACAATAACTACTTCAAATACCTCACTAGCCTAAGCTATAATCTCCTGAGTAAGAGTGTGCAGTAGCTACCCAAAAAGAAGAAAACTTTGACTAAGGCCCATGAGTCTCCTGAATTAGTATCTCCTTAGACTTCTTAGCTATGTCTTATTGTGTCTGTGTAATTTATACTAGAAATAGGCATAGGTTCTAAAATCACTTGTCCATTTAAAAACCAACCAAGGAAGTGATTCTTGAAAATCATAGAGTCTTATTTTATACCTTACCCTTCCCTTATTTTGAGTTTGTTTTGAGACATGCACTTTATATTAATGTCTAACCACCCACCCAATTCACATATAAATTAACTACCCTTTAGAGACCACACCTCTATCTAAAAACCTTGTTAATAACCTACATACTCTAACAACTATTCTATCACCAAGTTGTCAAGACCATATACCTACAACTCATTCCCTAGAGTGGAGTTATTCTCCATAAAGATCCCAAAATGTTAGAAGCTACCTAATTGTCTATGGTGTGCATAAAACCCACATTAATAGTTCATTGGTGCTAGAATAAGGGATTGAACCTCTGATAAAAGAGGTTAGTTTCTACATAGAACTACACTGGAATCACCTAGGAGAGTGATTAGATCTAATTCCCATGTTGTCCTTATGGTCTCATCTTTGTCATGACACAGGAAACCTAGAATTGTACTAACTATTTCTAACAGACCTAAGACTTCTTCTCTAGTAAGAAACCCTTTACTTATTAATCCTCTAATGGCTTAGCCACCTTGGTTACTTGGATATACTATTTCCATCCCAAGAGACATGCATGATTTTCATAAGAATCTTAAAAGGTATCTACCATATTTTTCTCCTTCAAGAGCCAAGATGGAAAAAGAACATATTAAGTCACTTAAGGCTATTCTAAGGTTGATGAATGTTATCAATGAATATATTTCATGTAGGATTTTCCCTTTTACATTAATGGATGTTTCATATGATTGGTATTTAAATATAATAGAAAATTCCATCACTTCTTTGGATGCATGTCAATCATCTTTTCTTACACAATTTGGATAGGTTACCAATCCTAGCATAATATATCAGCTCTTCACAAGTATGAAGAGAGAGCTTAATGATCCTATCTATGATTTCAATGCAAGATTTCAAAATATGTACAATTGGTTAACTCTAGACTATAAGCTAGATGAAGCATTAGCATTGGAGATGTAAAAGAATGCACGAGATCCAATTACTATGGTGTTCTTGAGGAGAGATGTTAACATTAACAATTTGGCACTGGCATACAAAGAAGCCATTAATATTGATAGGTATCTCAATCCTCAGGTACTTGTTATACCCAACATCCATAATGGATTTCCAACATTAAATTTGATTCCACATGTAAATAAGAATGTCCCAACATTCAATCAAAACCAACTCTACATGTTGCCTCCCATGACACAAATAACACAACCAAACTATGGCTTCTTGAATAATCACATGTAAGGCAATAGTTACCAACAAAAAAAATAATCAACTATGTCTCCTACTTCTATTTTATAAGGCACTAACTCTATGAAGGTAGAACCTAAGGCTATTCAGAAGATGGTTTAAAAGCTAAACAAAGACTTCCTAGACATATAAAGGAAGATAGTCAATGCTAATGCCCTAAATGAAAATCAAAATCCTTCATTTTAGAGGTACAATAGGCTATTTAACAGACCCAAAAATAATATGGAGTAGCCTAGAAAACTTCCATAGATTAATATAATATATATGGCTCTGCCTAGTTTGGTGTAGAGTTCAAAATACTTCTCAACATGGTGAGATTGACTACATTAAATTTTGCATATCATTTGAAATCTTTCAAAGAGAGGTGGTAAGGTAAGACCAGATTCATTATCCACTCAAACCTCATCTTGATCTTGGCCCTTCCATCACTACCATGTTATTCAAGGTTCATGAGTTTCCCTTTCCAACCAAAGATGATAATGTGTCAGAGGATAACATGGATGAATTTCATGCTTTCTATAAATTCTAGAAAGATGGATAAAATATAAGGAATAAGAATCCCTTCACTATGCCCACTCCTCCAAATACCATAGTAATTCCACCTAATCCTAAAGCTAATAACAATCCACCTCCTCCAAGGGGGAATGATCACCCTTAGACTAAGGAGGAACCTAGCAAAGGAGGATACAACATTATCTAGGACATAAATAAGATCAAAGAAAATATAACTCTTCATGAGTTAGCTCAGATTACTAAACAAAAGGATTTGTTGTTGAGGTCTATTATTGGCAAGACACCTATGGAGAGAACAAAAGCATCTATAGATAAAGTGAAAGTTATTGATGCCAATGTTATTTATAAGATCAATCTAGAAGTTTCACCATTAATACTTACCATTAAATCATTTGGTAAGAAAATTAATAATTATTTAGTTAATGCTAGATCTTCTAAAACTATCATGCTTACTTCTATATGTCAATAGCTTGGTTTGAATCCAAACCCTTCAAAGAGGATAGTTTCACAATTGGATAAGATAGTGGTGCCTATGGTTGGTGAATTGAGGTATTTATATATCCAAGTATCAACTAAACCACACATTCAAATGGCCATTAGTATCTTAATGGTGGACATACCTAAAGGTTACAAGTTATTGTTGAGTATGGATTGGTCCAAAATGATTAATGGATACATGTCTACAAACTTCTCACATATTTGGCTACCATGGAGAGACATTGTAAACCAAATTAGAATAAATAAGGAACCAATAATGAAATATCCCATTATGGAATACAACATCAAAAATGAAGAGGTAAAGCATGAATTTCCTAGCCTTGGTATTTACAATTTCACTATGCATAATAAAGAACAAGAACTATAGTCAAAAGGTTCCAATTAGCTATGGACTTCACACTTTGGTGGTGTTAAATCCAAACAAGGATCGAGTGTCAGAGTCAAATTGATTGATCCACAAGGAAATAAATTCTTTCTAGCATATAGGTTTTAATTCCCTTACACAAACAATAGAGTTAAGTACAAATCACTAATTATGGGATTATAGTTTGTACTAAAAAATAATGTGAAGTGTTAGTACTAGGTGATTCTGAGTTGGTGATTAACCAAGTTAGAAATAAATATAATTACAAACTCTCTTACCTAAGGAAGTACAAACATCAAGCATGGGACCTAATTGGAAGCTTTGATGCTTTGAATACAAATATAATTCCTAAAGAGTAGAATCAAGCTTCATATTCATTAGTTATTGTCAAAGCTAATTTGGAGCCTCTCCAAGAATCTAAGGTAAATAGATTTTCTATTGAACTAGTGCCTTGCCCTTTAATGCTTGATAATGTGGAAAATTTTCAAGTCTTTGATGATGATCAATAGATTATATAGTTTTTGACTAATTTAGGGGAGTTTGAGTCCTAAATTATTGATGATAAGGAAGTAATTCATCTCTACCAAGAAGAATCAAAAAAGAAAGGTATTCTCCAATTCAAAGAGAATCACATTCCAGCAGGGTTTGTCTCTTTAGAAAGTCCATTTGACATAGATCCATAAGATAAATAGCTTAGGATGCCTAAGGTAAATTATTCACACTTAAAAAAGGAAATTTTGAGGGATGAACATAGCCCATGCTACATCAATATAGGCCTCAGTTGTACCCCAAAAGAAAGATACTAAGTAAAGGATTTAATCATCTGATACAGGGATGTCATTACTTAGAGTTATGAATATTTAAAAGTGTATGATCCTTAGGTCATTACTCACATTATCCCTATGAAAATAGAACATAAACCATTTAGATAAATGCAATGACCAGTCAATCCTATTTTGTAATCACTCATTCAAAAGGAAGTGGAGAAGTTACTAAATGCAAAGACTATCTTCCTAATCTAACATTCTACCTAGGTGGCTAATTTGGTCCTAGTCAGGAAGAACAATGAGATTAGATTATGTGTGGATTTCAAGAACTTGAATAAAGCTTCTAAAAAGGAAAATTACCCCTTGCCTTCTCTAGATGAACTGATACATATAGTAAGCAGTTCAGAGATGATGTCCTTTTTGGATGGATTTTCAAGCTATAATCAGGTACTAGTACAATCCAAAGACATAATGAAGATTTCATTTACTATGAAAGTGGGACAATTATGCATATAAAAGGATGTCATTTGGCCTAATAAATGTAGGGGATACTTTTTAGCATGCCATAGATCATGCATTAAAAAGATAGAAAAGAAAAATGCATAATCATATACATGGATGATCTTATGGTGTTTTCAAAAAATAGGAATGATCATATAAGCCACCTCTAGTTCATATTAAAGAGATGAAATTTTTTTGGTATTTCACTAATCCCAAAGAAGAGCATATTTGGAGTGATTGAAGGCAAGATTTTGGGACACATCATCACCAAGTAAGGGATCACCAGTAATTCAGATAGAGTTCAATCCATCTCAAAACTTACACCACCAACCAATAAGAAGGAGCTCAAATCATTTTTTGGAAAGATTAACTTTTTAAGGAAGTTTATCTTAGGATTTGAAGAGATTGTTAGACCTCTAAATGTCATGCTCACGTAGGATGCAAAAATAGAATAGATGGTTGAATCCCAAAAGTTTGTCAAGGACATTAAAGATGCAATATCATAGACCCTATTACTAATCATTATAGATTTAACAAAATATTTTTATTTGTACTCATTCACTTTAGAACATACCATTGTTACTACTATAACATAAAATAAATATGATATTGAGCATCTAATTGCATTTATGAGCACAAATTTGAAAGATGTAGAATTTAAGTACTCCATGATTGATAAATAGATTTCACTATTGTAAAATTAGTGAAAAAATTTTGACATTATATTTTGAGGAAAAAATCATATCCATTGTGCCTGATCCTATATTTAAGCTCGTCCAATCATAGAACTAAGGGAATGTAGAGGCAAGTGGATGGCAAAACTACAATATTTGACATAGAAATCAATCTTTCAAAGGTCATTCAAGGTCATGGCATCGTTAAGCTCATGAATGAACCTGATCCATGTATCACCATTAAAGATATATGTGAGGATCAAGTATACAAATCATAATGGTATACTAATATCATATATTACTTGCTTACATGAACTTATCCCCTAGAGCTCAATTAATATAAAAAAAGATATTTGAGGCTTAGAGCTACCCATTTAATGATCAAGAAGGGGATCCTCTATAGGAGAAACTATGAAGTCATTTATCTCCAATGTGTGTCTTCATAGGAAGCTAAAGATATTTTAGAGAATTTACATCAAAAGATATGTAGTGGTCATCCATCTAGGAATACCACAGCCCACAAGATCTTAAGAATGGGATACTATTGGCCAATAGTTTTTAAGTATACTCACACCCATGTGAGAACATATCATGAATGCCAAGATCTGGATAAGAAAGAAGTACACACAATAATTCATTTATAGTTAGTGGTTGAGGGAAATCCATTTGTTTAATGGGGATTAGACTTCATTGGTGTCATCAAACCAAATTCCTCAATAGGCCATAAGTTTATGCTCACTACTAAAGACTACTAGACTAGATGGGTTGAATCCATAGCCATGAAGAATTATATAGCACAAGATGTGATTCACTTCTTAGAGGAGCACAACATCACTATGTTGAGCACTCCCATTATTTAGGTTTATCACAATGGACCAATGTTTATATCATTAAAATTCATGAAGTGGGCACATGACAACTAGATTACTATTAGGTCATCCTCTAACCATTACCACCAAGGAAATGGATTGGTAGAATCAATGAATAAAAACTTGATAGATTAAATTAAGAATTCATATAGGGATAAGCTTAGAGAATGACACAATCTATTGAAGTGTGCTCTTTAGGTAGACTAGATAAGATACAAGAAATCCCTCAAAGTTTCACCCAATTTGTTGGTGTATGGATGTAGGCCAATTTTTCCAATTACACTGAAGCTAAAAACTTATTAATTCATGAAAGATTACATGGATCCAAATGACCAAATAGGGTATCAATTACTGGACATAATAGAAATAGAAGATTCAAGGAATGAAGCCTTATAGACCTTCAATAAACACTAGGATGTGGTCAAGAGGTGGTTTGATAAGAGAGCAAAGGTTAAAGAATTTAGGATTTTAGATCTAGTGCTACATTGGGATAAATCCCATGAAAAGAAAAGATAGCATGATGAGTTTTCCTGACTATGGATTGGACCATATCAGATTTCAAAGATCATGGGAAATAATGCATTTCATCTGAAGGACCTCTAGGGAAATGAACTTACATATCTAGTCAATGGATAGTTCTTGAAGCACTACTTCAAGGTTGTGCCATCTACATATATTACTGATTGATGAAGGGATAGGTATAATTAGGAGTGGATTAGATTTCATAATTTCATAGATTAGATTTCTTGATTTCTTAGATTAGAGTTTAATGCTTTTTAGATTAGTTATTTTGATGCTTTCTCTGAAAATATGAATTGTGTTTGCTCTAACGTAACCAAGCTAAAATCCAAACCAACTGAGCTTGTGCTTAAATGGACTTTTAAAAAAGGGAAAATTTTAAAAATAATAGTAATTTGGGACTTGTTCACAAATTGGGCATATTTATGTGTTTTTGAGTCTTCAGGATGAAGTTAGGTAATTATGAATCATTCTAGATAGTGTCACAATTGAATACTTTTACCAAATATGTGAAAGTTACTCTCAAAGTGCTTCACATGAATTTATAAAGTTTTATTATTTAATTAGATCAAGCACACCTATTACATTAAATACTTGCTAGAAATGGTAATTCTTGGTATTGATGTGGCTGGTAGAGATGTTCTAGAAATGACTTTTTTTATAACTATACCAACTCACTAGGATTCCATCTATTCTCTTTTCATTTAGAATAAAATAAAAATAAAATAAGAAAATAACCAATAAGTTCAAAAGAGAAAATGAATATATAAATAAAATTGAAATGCTCACATGATGAAATAAGGTCAATGTACCACACATCATGGTTAAAAGAAAATAATAGAAAGAGATGAGAAGGAGCCCAAGGTATATATATCAGGGCTATGGATGACTGGCTAATAGTAGAGAAATGCTTGAGATTCCTTAATTTTTAAATCTTTAATAGATACTAGAATGAAACCTATAGTTTCATCAAGCCTTAGGTCCAAGGGTTAAATGAACTACACATTTGACACATATATGTCAACAGAATTAGAAGGCAAATATGTTGTGTGAATTTACTTAGGAGTCTCTTTCGTGTTTCTAATTTTAGTATTCTTTTGTGACACACTTCATGATTTTTTTAAGTATTTCTAACCAAAGTTTTGGGTTCTTGAATACTAAGGATTATTCCCCCCGTAAGTCACCATTTGTTGTACCCAAAATCCCCCTTTTCTTTCTAGAAGAAATGGGGACCCACTTTTTCTTTTCAAATTTTTTACTTGTTGTTGAGCCTCCTTTAATGCATTTTGAGAGTTTTGAACTATGCAAATTTTCAAGACTTAAGTGATTCAAAGAAATTTGTTCGAAGATCATACTTATTAGGATTTTTATTTAGGAATTTTTCCATAGACATTTTATCTAACAAGTTTGGCATTTGGATTTTATGTTTTGGGTATTTTGTCCATTAAATTTTTAGGTTTTGTATTTTTGGCACTTATTTTCATTCAAAATTTTGGTCTTAAAAACTTTTGTTCTAAATGAATTAGGTATTTAGGCTTTTTGGCATTAGACATTTTATCCAAAATAATTCATTCTTATCAGAGTTTTGTTGTAGAAATTGTGTCCAAAATAATTTCCATAAATCAAATTCTCTTTATAGAACTTGTGTCACAAACATTTTGTCTAATGAAAATAGGTCTTCAAGATTTTTATTATGGGTCTTTTATAAAAGCCTAGTCCCCAACATAAAACCTAAATGCTTGATTATCAAGAATAACACAAGGACCTACTATACTTATCTGAATAAAGTTAAAAGTGTTTCCTAATAGTATATGCTAAAGTCCCCCACCAATATAAAATAATGAAATTTGAACTATATAGGGAACTATAAAGGAAGTAAACATTGGGCAATTAATATCACACAAGCTAGTATTCAATGTGATAAGCCATATACATGACATGTATCGATAAAAAGCTTCATTACTATCAAATAAATTTACACCCAAAGTCTATTACTATCCTAATCCATGAAGAACTGTAGCTACTATCTCCAAAGAGACTATGAGTAAAATAGTGATTAATCCAAGGAAAAATTGATCATATAGCACATAGAGCACATAAAAGGAGATTGAAAGTAACATATAATATGTATATAGTAATAGCATCTTCATCTAGGTCATTTTAGGGTATAAATCCACCATCCCCCTACTCAATCAAGGATTCTAAAGACTTCACTGATATAGTTTTTCATGCCACTATATTCGAGAATAGGTACATAAATTATTTAGAACTATGGAATATAGTGGATTTTTTGGATGAATTTTCATTAGATGATGAGATGTCACTCTCCAATCGATTTTTTGTCAAATAATTGTTAGCTTTCAAATGACAAAGACTACATTTTACCATTGCCAAGCTAGAGGTGATGCCATGCATCAACCTCTTGTGTGATTTGTTTTTTTATAGAAAAAGTAACACAAGATGCCATCCTCCATCACATGAGTAATTAAAAAAAATTCATTTTCATTTTGGTATCTAAATTTCAGAGGTATTTATCTCTATGCATACCTAAAAACTACATCTACAAGCACACACTACTATAGTAGAACATAGAAAACATAATTGAGAAGGTGTTATCTTCATGGTTGCTCCCTAATCAGACTATCCCTTTTAAAGGGAAGAATCCAAATGTGGCTACTTTCATAGACAAATTTAGGATGGAGATTCACATTAGCATGGCTCTTTTGAATAGACTTTATGGTATGTCAAGCATTTATTTTTTCAATATATATTAGGTGTCATTTCTTGACATGATGATAACTCATGATGTGTCCATATTGGGGTAAATAATCATTTTTAGCTTGAGGTAACAAGTAATCCATAAGGATGATCACCCCATGCCTTCTAGCCATTTTTATATGATGTCCTATTTAGTAGACATTATAATGGGAACCTACTACAAATTTCTTAGTAGAATGTGAATTCTAGCTATTGAATACATCAAGAACATAATTTGTGATCATTTTTAGTTTATACATGTGTATGCCTAAATAAATATGATGGTAAAGATTAGGGAAGTGAACATTGGGAAATTAATATTGCATAAGATAATATGTAATGTGATAAGCCATATACATGACATGTATCCATTAAAACCTTCATTACTATCAAATAAATATACACCTAAAGTTTATTACTATCCTACTCCATGAAGAACTGTAGCTACTACTTGAAAAGAGACTATGAGTAAAATAGTGATTAATCTAGGGAAAAATTGATCATAGAACACATAGAAAGAGATTGCAAGCAACATAGAATTTGTATATAGTAATTACATCTTCATCTAGGGAATTTTAGGGTATAAATCCACCATCCCCCTACATAATCAAGGATTACAAATACTTCACTGATACAATTTTTGATGCCAATATATTCAAGAATAGGTACACAAATTATTTAGAGTTATGGGATATAGTGGATTCTGTGGATGAATTTTCATTGTAAGATGAGATGTCACTCTCTGATCCATTATTCATCAAAGAATTTTTAGCCTTCAAATGACAAATACTACATTTTGCCATTACCAAGCTAAAGGTGATGCCATGCATTGACCTCTTGTGTGATTTGTTTTTAATATAAAAACTAATATAGGATGCCTTCCTCCATCACATGAGAAATCAAATAGTTTTCATTTGCATTTTGGTATCTAACTTTTAGAGGTATTTATCTCTATGATTACCCAAAACCTACTTCGACAAGCACACACTACTATAGTAGAACATGAAAAACATAATCGAGAAGGTGTTATCTTCATGGTTGTTCCCTGATTAGACTATCCATTTCAAAGGGAATAATCCAGTTGGGGCTATTTCCACAGACAAATTTAGGATGTAGATTCATATTAGCATGGCTCTTTTGAATAGACTCTATGGTATGTCGAGCATTCATTTTGTAAATCTATATCATGTTCCATTTATTGACATGATGCTAACTCATGATGTGTTCTAATCATTTTTAGCTTGAGGTAACAAGTAATCTAGAAGGGCAATCACCCCATGCCTGCAGCCACTTTTATATGATGTCCTATTTACTAGACATTATAATGGGAACCTACTACAAAGTTATTTGTAGACTATGAAGTCTATCTAGTGACTACATAAATAACATAATTTGTGATCATTTTCAATTTATACATGTCTATACCTAAAGAAATATGATGGTAAGGATCAAGGAATTGAACATTAGGTATTTAATATAACACAATCTAGTATTCAATGTGATAAGACATATACATTACATGTATCCATTAAAACCTTCATTACTATCAAATAAACTTACATCCAAAGTCTATTATTATCATACTCCATGAAGAACTATAGCTACTACCTGAAAAGAGACTATGAGTAAAATAGTGATTAATCTAGGGAAAAATTAATCGTACAACACATAGAACACATATAAGGATATTTTAAGTAACATAGAATGTGTATATAGTAATGACATCTTCATCCAGGGCATTTCAAGGTACAAATCCACCATCCCCCTACTCAATCAAGGATTCTAAAGACTTCATTGATATAATTTTTAATGCCACTATAATCAAGAATAGGTACATAAAATATTTAGAGTTATGGGATATAGTGGATTATATGGATGAATTTTCATTAGATGATGAGATGTCACTCTCCTACCGATTGTTCATCAAAGAATTGTTAGCCTTTAAATGACAAAGACTATATTTTGTCATTGCCAATCTAGAGATCATACAAATGCATCGACCTCTTGTGTGATTTATTTTTTATAGAAAAAGTAACAAAAGATGCCTTCCTCCATCACATAAGTAATCAAATAGTTTTGATTTTCATTTTGGGATCAAACTTCCTAAGTTATTTATCTCTATGCATACCCAAAACCTACTTTGACAAGCACACACTACTATAGTAGAACATGGAAAACATAATTGAGAAGGTGTTGTCTTCATGGTTGCTCCTTGATGAGATTATCCCTTTCAAAGGGAAGAATACAAATGGGACTATTTCCATAGACAAATTTAGGATGGATATTCTCATTAGCATGGCTCTTTTAAATAGACTCTATGATGTGTTGAGCATTCACTTTATCAATCTATATTAGGTGTCATTTCTTGACATGAAGCTAACTCATGATGTGTTCACACTGGGGGAAATAATCATTTTTACCTTGAGGTAACAAGTAATCCATAAGGACAATCACCCTACATTGGCTGGCCATTTTTATATGATGTCTTATTTATTAGACATTATAATGGGAACCTACTACAAATTTCTTGGTAGACTATGAAGTCCAGCTACTAATTGCATCAAGAATATAATTTGTGATAATTTTTAGTTTATACATGTGTATGCCTAAATAAATATGATGGTAAAGATTGAGGAAGTGAACATTGGGCAATTAATATCACACAAGCTAGTATTCATTGTGATAAGCCACGTACATGACATGTATAGATTAAAACCTTCATTAATATCAAATAAACTTACACCTAAAATATATTACTATCCTACTCCATGAATAACTATAGCTACCACCTACAAAGAGACTATAAGTAAAATAGTGATTAGTCCTAGGAAAAATTGATCATATAGCACATAGAGCACATAGAAGAAGATTTAAAGTAACATGGAATGTGTATATAGTAATAGCATCTTCATCCAGGGTATTTTAGGGTATAAATCCACCATCCCCCTACTCAATCAAGGATTCTAAAGACTTCACTAAAATAATTTTTTATGCCACTATGTTCAAGAATAGTTACACAAATTATTTATAGTTATGGGATATAGTGGATTATGTGGATGAATTTTCATTAGATGATGAGATGTCACTCTCTAATTGATTGTTCATCAAAGAATTGTTAGCCTTCAAATGATAAAGACTACATTTTTCCATTTCCAAGATAGAGGTGATGCCATGCATTGACCTATTGTCTAATTTGTTTTTATATAAAAAGTAACACAGAATGCTTTCTTCCATCACATGAGTAATCAAATAGTTTTCACTTGCATTTTGGGATCTAACTTGTAGAGTTATTTATCTCTATGCATACCTAAAACCTACTTCAACAAGCACACACTACTATAGTAGAACATGGAAAACATAATCAAGAATGTGTTATCTTCATGGTTGCTCCCTAATCAAACTATCCCTTTCAAATGGAAGAATTCAAATGGGGCTATTTCCATAGACAAATTTAGGATGGAGATTCACAATAGCATGGATCCTTTGAAAAAACTCTATGGTATGTCAAGCA
Source organism: Torreya grandis (assembly GCA_037957365.1). Lineage (NCBI taxonomy): Eukaryota > Viridiplantae > Streptophyta > Pinopsida > Cupressales > Taxaceae > Torreya > Torreya grandis. The sequence goes on from JARHVA010000368.1 coordinate 1,589,399, forward strand.
TTCATTTTGTCAATCTATATTAGGTGCCATTTATTAACATGATGCTAACTCATGATGTGTTCACACTAGAGGAAATAATAGTTTTTAGCTTGAGGTAACAAGTAATCCATAAGGACAATCACCCCACACCTGATTGATATTTTTATATGATGTCTTATTTACTAGATGTTATAATGGGAACCTACTATAAAGTTTTTGGTCGACTATGAATTCCAGCTACTGACTGCATCAAGAACATAATTTGTGATCATTTTTAGTTTATACATGTGTATTCCTAAAGAAATATGATGGTAAGGATCAGGGAAGTGATCATTGGGAAATTAATATCACACAAGCTAGTATTCAATGTGATAAGCCATATTCATGACATGTATCCATTAAACCTTCATTACTATCAAATAAACTTACACCCAAAGTCTAATACTATCTTACTCCATGAATAATTGTAGCTACTACTTGTAAAGAGACTATGAGTAAAATAGTGACTAATCTAGGGAAAAATTGATCATACAACACATAGAGACATAGAAGGAGATTGAAAGTAACATATATTGTGTATATAGTAATGGAATCTTCATCTAGGGCATTTTAGGGTACAAATCCACCATCCCCCTACTCAATCAATGATTCTAAAGACTTGACTGATATAGTTTTTGATGCCACTATATTTGAGAATAGGTACATAGAATATTTAGAGTTATGGGATATAGTGGATTCTATGGATGAATTTTCATTAGATAATGAGATGTCAATCTCTAATCAATTGTTTGTCAAGTAATTGTTACCCTTCAAATGACAAAGACTATATTTTTCCATTGCCAAGCTATATGTGATGCCATGCATCGACCTCTTGTGTGATTTTTTTTTATAGAAAAAGTAACACAAGATGCCTTCCTCCATTACATGAGCAATCAAATAGTTTTCATTTGCATTTTGGGATCTAACTTCCAATGGTATTTATCTCTATGCATAAACAAAACCTACTTTGATAAGCACACACTACTATAGTAGAACATGGAAAACATAATCAAGAAGGTGTTATCTTCATGGTTGCTCCCTAATCAGACTATCCCTTTCAAGGGAAGAATCCAAATGGTTCTATTTCCATAGAAAAATTTAGGATGGAAATTGACATTAGCATGGCTCTTTTGTATAGACCTTATTTATGTCGAGCATTCATTTTATCAATCTGTATTAGGTGTCATTTATTGACATGATGATAACTCATGATGTGTTCACACTGGGGGAAATAATCATTTTTATCTTGAGGTAACAAGTAATCCACAAGGACAATCACGCCATGCCTATTGGATATTTTTATATGATGTCCTATTTACTAGACGTTATAATGGGAACCTAAAACAAAGTTCTTAGTAGACTATGAATTCTAGCTACTAACTACATCTAGAACGTAATTTGTGATCATTTTCAATTTATACATTTGTATTCCTAAATAAATATGATGGTAAGGATTGAGTAAGTGAACATTGGGCAATTAATATCACACAAGATAGTATTCAATGTGATAATCCTTACACATGACATTTATCCATTAAAACCTTCATTACTATCAAATAAACTTACACCCAAAGTTTATTACTATCCTACTTCATGAAGAACTATAGCTACTACCTACAAAGAGAGTATGAGTAAAATAGTAATTAATCCAGGGAAAAATTGATCATATAGCACATAAAGCACATAGAAGGAGATTTCAATTAACATAGAATGTGTATATAGTAATGGAATCTTCATCCAAGGCATTTTAGGGTACAAATCCACCATCCACCTACTCAATCAAGGATTCTAAAGACTTAATTGATATAATTTTTGATGCCGTTATCCTTTAGAATAAGTACACAAATTATTTAGATTTATGGGATATAGTGGATTATGTGGATGAATTTTCATTGGATGATGAGATGTCACTCTCTGATTGATTGTTATTCAAATAATTATTAGCCTTCAAATGACAAAGATTACATTTTGCCATTACCAAACTACAGGTGATGCCATGCATTAAAATCTTGTGTGATTTGTTTTTTATATAAAAAGTAACACAAGATGCCTTCTTCCATCACATGAGCAATCAAACAATTTTTGTTTGCATTTTGGGATCTAACTTCAAGAGGTATTTCTCTATGCATACTCAAAACCTACTTTAACAAGTACACACTACTATAGTAGAACATGGAAAACATAATTGAGAAGGTGTTATCTTCATGATTTCTCCCTAATTAGACTATCCCTTTCAAAGGGAAGAATCCAAATGGGGCTATATTCATAGACAAATTTAGGATGGAGATTCACATTAGCATGGCTCTTTTAAATAGACTATATGGTATGTCGATCATTCATTTTTTTAATATATATTAGGTGCCATTTCTTGACATTATGCTAACTCATGATCTGTTCACACTAGGGTAAATAATCATTTTTAGCTTGACGTAACAAGTAATCCACAAGGACAATCACCCCACACCTATTGACCATTTTTATATGATGTCTTATTTACTAGACATTATAATGGGAACCTACTACAAAGTTCTCGGTAGGCTATGAAGTTTAGCTATTGATTACATCAAGAACATAAATTGTGATCATTTTTAGTTTATACATGTGTATTCCTAAAGAAATATGATGGTAAGGATCGAGAAAGTGAACATTGGGTAATTAATATCACACAAGCTAGTATTTAATGTGATAAGCCATATACATGACATGTATCCATTAAAACCTTCATTACTATCAAATAAACTTTCCCCCAAAGTCTATTATTATCCTACACCATGAATTATTGTAGCTATTACCTACAAAGAGACTATGAGTAAAATAGTGATCAATCTAGGGAAAATTTGATCATACAACACATAAATCACATAAAAGGAGATTACAAGTAACATAGAATGTGTATATAGTAATGGCATCTTCATCTAGGGCATTTCAGGGTATAAATCCACCATCCCCCTACTCAATCAAGGATTCTAAAGACTTCATTGATATAGTTTTTGATGCCACTATATTCAAGAATAGGTACACAAATTATTTAGAGTTATGGGATATAGTGGATTCTATGGATGAATTTTCATTGGATGATGAGATGTCACTCTTCGATCGATTTTTCATCAAAGAATTATTTGCCTGGAAATGATAAAGACTACATTTTGCCATTGCCAAGCTAGAGGTGATGCCATGCATCGACCTCTTTTGTGATTTGTTTTTTATAGAAAAAGTAATAGAAGATGCCTTCATCCATCACATGAGCAATCAAAAAGTTTTCATTTACATTTTTGGATCTAACTTCTAGAGGTATTTATCTCTATGCATACCCAAAACCTACTTCGATAAGCACACACTACTATAGTATAACATGGAGAACATAATCAAGAAGGTATTGTCTTCATGATTGCTCCCTGATTATACTATCCCTTTCAAATTGAAGAATCCAAATGGTGTTATTTCCATTTATAAATTTAGGATGGAAATCACATTATCATGGCTCTTTTGAATAGACTCTATAGTATGTTGAGCATTCATTTTGTCAATCTATATTAGGTGTCATTTCTTTACATGATGTATAAACACTGGGGGAAATAATCATTTTTAGCTTGAGGTAACAAGTAATCAACAAGGACAATCACCCCATGCCTGTTGGCCATTTTTATATGATGTCCTATTTACTAAATGTTATAATTTGAACCTACTACAAATTTCTTGGTAGACTATGAAGTCTAGATACTGACTACATCAAGAACATAATTTGTGATCATTTTCAATATATACATGTGTATGCCTAAATAAATATGATGGTAAGGATTATGGAAGTGACCATTGGGAAATTAATATCACACATGCTAGTATTCAATGGGATAATCCATATACATGACATGTATCCATTAAAACCTTCATTACTATCAAATAAACTTTAACCCAAAGTCTATTACTATCCTACTCCATGAAGAACTGTAGCTACTACCTACAAAGAGAATATGAGTAAAATAGTGATTAATCTATGGAAAATTGATCATATAGCACTTAGAGCACATAGAAGTAGATTGTAAGTAACATAGAATGTGTATACAATAATGGCATCTTCATCCAGGGCATTTTAGGGTACAAATCCACCATCCCCCTACTCAATCAAGGATTCTAAACACTTCACTGATACATTCTTTGATGCCATTATATTCAAGAATAGGTACATATATTATTTAGAGTTAGGGGATATAATGGATTTTATGGATGAATTTTCATTGGATGATGAGATGTCACTCTCTAATCGATTATTTGTCAAAGAATTGTTAGCCTTGAAATGACAAAGACTACATTTTTCCATTGCCAAGCTAGAGGTGATGCCATGCATTGACATCATATGTGATTTATTTTTTATAGAAAAATTAACATAGGATGCCTTCCTCCATCACATGAGCAATCAAATAGTTTTCATTTGCATTTTGGGATGTATCTTCCAGAGGTATTTATCTTTATGATACCCAAAACCTACTTTGAAAAGCACACACTACTATAGTATAACATGGAAAACATAATCGAGAAGGTGTTATCTTCATGGTTGTTCCCTAATAAAACCATCCATTTTAAAGGGAATAATCCAAATGGGGATATTTCTATAGAAAAATTTAGGATGGAGATTCAAATTAGCATGGTTCTTTTGAATAGACTCTATGGTATATCAAGCATTCATTTTGTCAATATATATTAGGTTCATTTCTTGATATAATGCTAAATCATGGTGTGTTCACACTATGGTAAATAATCATTTTTAGCTTGAGGTAATAAGTAATCCACAAGGATAATCAACCCATACATGTTGGCCATTTTTATATGATGTCTTATTTACTAGATGTTATAATGGGAACCTACTACAAATTTCTCAATAGACTATGAAGTATAGATACTAGCTACATCAAGAACATAATTTGTGATAATTTTTAGTTTATACATGTGTATGCCTAAAGAAATATGATGGTTAGGATTGGAGAGTATGTATATCCCTAGGTTTGGCAAGCCATCCACAACTCACTTATGCCCAAAATTTGAAATAATATTATGAAGATGCTCACCTCTAAAGGAGATTATTTCTCATATCTAAAATTTATTATTATAATGATCTAGGGAAATAAGGTTAATCCTCTATGTCTCCAAAATTATGTTCTAGGCAAGTTGGTGGAGCAATAAATCACCTTTCAACTATGGTGGAGCATAGAAGAATATTTTTCTAAGGCAAATAAAAGTGTGTATTTTGGACACCATATAGTCATAGGAAGAATGATATACACCATGAGGAAACATTTCAGAGAAGTGGGAAACAAGAAGAAGAATTATCACTTCCCCATGCTACCACATAGGGATTAGGATCCACATGGCTTTATTCAGAAGAACATACAAGGACTTAATATCCCCTACATCCATGAGCCATATGCATATGAATTTTTGTTTTTGAATGCAAAAGATGATGAGGAAGTGTTGAAAAGGGCCAAGATTGTGGGATTGAAATAAGATCATTTAAGAATGATCTAGGATGACCCTTAAGTTTTTGCAAGGGAACTAGATAGCAAGAAGGCCCTTTACAAAGGGTGGGAGCATTCAAACTCTTGGAGAGGATAGTCCATAGAGCAATCCAAGGACCTTGTAGGTTCCTCATCTCAAGGAATCCATTTAAAATTAAAGTTCATAGTTGTAAATAAAGATCCTAGGATGGTTGAACCCAACCTCAAAAGAGCCTAGGTGGGAGATCTGATTAGTTTAAATTTTGATGAAGAGGAACAAGAACAAGAAATGCCAACTACAAGCATAATTTGAGTAACTAATGTTATTCCCTAGGACCAAATTACCACATCTATAGGCATATCAATGGAAAAGTTAGTTGTGTCAATCTAGCAAGGCTCCCCCACATAATTAAAGACCCCTCTTTTATACACAAGGAAGCTTAAGACCCCTACAAGGAGTCCCATATTTGAGTCATCTCAAGGATTGCATATTGTACCTCCACACTTACAAATGGTAGAGGGAGAGGTTATTGAAATTGGGGATATTGGAGATGAAGAGTACTCTGATGAATATAACAAGCTATAAATGGCTAAGTCTTTGAGACTTGAATCATACAAGGATAAGGATCCAACAATACAAGGTTTTCTAGGTACCTATTATTTTATGACTATCCCTTTGTACTGTATTCCTACATTTGGTAATGTTTCTATTTCTTCTATGTTAGGAACAACCAAGGTGTAAATGCCTTCCTCTATTGATTCATTTTTTATAACCTTATTCATCTAGTTCTCCTTTCACACCCTAAAGGTTGAGAAGGATATTTCCACCACCACCATTGATCTATCCATCACCTTCATCCCATACACTTCCACCATGGCTACCTCCTCTATCCCTTTTGGTACTACCACCATTAGAGCCATGAATAAGAAGAAAGTATCTATAAAGGTATAGACATCCATGGCCACTCCATAGTTCCATATTTATCCCACTCAAATCACCCTTTCCATGCCTTCTACCACCCCCACGAAAAAACCATTATGATAAGTTCTAGCAGAGGAAGGAAGGCTAAACCTCAAATGGTCACAATCCATCCTCTCCCTTAGTTTGGAGGAGTGGACTACTCCAGGATTATTTATCCCTCCTTACTTTATGTCCTTGTCAAAACATAGAAGATGTATCCCATAGTTGAGGAATTTGAGGAAGAGGTTTTAGTTACAACCTTAGATGCATCATAATTAGATATTCCTACATGGTCTATGGATTTGAGAAGGAAGGCATCCCAATTTCCTAGCTTTAAGATCATTGAACTCCCTTCTATCACCACTATATTTGATAAGACATTTGGAATCATATAGAAGGTGAAGAAGATGAATATGGAGGATGACAAGGTAATATAGTTTATCTTTGAGGAGAGACAAGAGATCTTCTCCCTCACCAAGAGGCAAAATAGGTATCTAGGATAGTCTCCATATGTTGAGAATTTTGTAGATCTATTTGAAACACATAATGAGGCCATGGTGTCCATTCATAAAGGAAAAAATATGGAAAGACAAGAACATGAAGCTAAGGTGTAACAGTTGAGGGAACAAGCAAAGATCATGCACATTTCAGTGGGATCTAAGGTAGAGCTTCAAGAATTAGCCTCCAAATGTTACAATTGATTAGAAGTATTGGATTTCATGAGGGACAATTATCCCCTCACAATAATAAAACTAATGATTTTTTCAATTATTTGGGTAATGATGGCAACAAATTTAAAATTCTAGTAGAAAACATAGGTAATAAGGCCTATGGCCATCTAGATCTTATTTCACCACTTGAGGCATCTAATGCCTTAAATTTGGTAGTCATAAGGAAATAACATTCTTAGGATTGGTTTTAGGTAGTTGGGGATCTACTCCCCAAGTATCAAGCACATGAGACCCAGATTCTTCATATTTTAATTAATTTGAGGTTATTGAGGATGAAGGACACTATAGGTAAATTGATCATAAGGATTAATTTTGATCATCTCATATAGGAGGTGATGAATAAATTTAAATAGGGTCTATATGGTCTAACACTAGAGGAGATAGATTCAAAGTTAAGTGCTACTAGGAGGAAGGTCACAGAGGTATAGATATTCAAGAATAAATTTTGGACAACTAAGGTCAAACATGTAAAACTCATCAACCAAGTCAATAAGATTGACCAACCACCCCTATTAAATTTGGATATTATACGATAATATTAGGATGCAGTAGATAAGTATTATTAGGAGATAGAGGTGAAGTAGTCTAAAGATACTAGTTCTAGTTCCACTTTAATGTTTGTAGTTTCTAATTCTATCATCGTAGCCACTACATCGACCAAAGTACATGCAGTTATTAAGATAACATAGCCTAAAAGAGACTAAGGTTTTGTGTATAAATATTTTTTTAATAGTGTATATATATATATATGTATATATATATATATGTATATATATATATGTATATATATATATATATGTATATATATATATATGTATATATATATATATATATATATATATATGTGTGTGTGTGTGTGTGTGTGTGTGTGTGTGTGTGTGTGTGTGTGTGTGTGTGTGTATGTTATATATATTCATAATTTTCTTATAATTCAATACAGATTTATGAAGTTACCTTTGTATTTTATATAGATGCACATGTTGCATGGTTTTGTAAAAGCCAACTTATGACCAATTTATAATTGTAAGTAAATCTTATATGGTTTTTGATTGAAATTAGAACTCATGTTCTATCACATGTATATGAATTTACATTAGCTTGAAAGATGAGGTGACCCCATCCCCAATCCTATTTATATAGTCTTAATGCACAATTTGGAGAGGGTCATAAATTTTGAATATAAAGGAGCAAAGCAATTATGATTGTCAACTTCATGTGTTTGAATATTTTCTTTCCATTATTTGTGTAATTAGATGTTATTTATTTGGTTGTATGTTTCAATAATACTTAGTGTGAAAAATATATGAATGGGTTCTATTGGATGTTCTAGGCTACACCCTAGCTGAAAGTAGAAGTGTTCAAGTCCTACTGTCAAACCTGGTCCAACATGGGAACGACCCTAAGCTATGGGTTACCTAATTCTGAGTTAGACCTTTTGGATTTTTAATGAGGCTAGCTCATTAGATATGATAATTTGATTCTCTTTTATTGAAACTTAATCTATTAGGATGAAAATTAGAGAGAATGCATGAATGAAAACCTACCTTAATTATGGTGATGCACTAAATGTTCAATGATTCACTCTCAACTTGGACACTTTCATGACTACTAATGAATCTAATGGGGACAAGGATTGATCAGATTCTATGATAGGATTCTAAACATGAGTATTTTGCATAAAGGTTAAAAATATACCTACAAATTGAAGTACATAAAGGAATAGGTCTATGTACGACACTATGAACTTATGACACTTCAAGAGAAACCTCACTAGCTAACACTTCACACAACCTTCAAGAAACAAACATTTTTAAAGAAAGGTACATGAATGACCTATAGATGATGAATAGACAACATAAATTCTATATATAAAAATTTAATAATGTACACTTAGAATTAAACTAGAATCTAAAATTATCTTTGATCCAAGCAACAATTCAGATGACAATTCAGGTGATGGGTCCACCCCAATTGATGACGAAACTTTTAGGAGCCATAACTTTTGCACTATAGCTCCAATTGACTCACCATTTGAACCATTGGAAAGATAATAATGAAGGGAAATTTGTGAGATGAAATTGAGCTCCACTAAATGAATTTTGACCGCATAAAACCCAATGAAAGTTTCCCAAATTTAAATTTTAGTAGTGTAGTCTAAAAATAGTAAGTTTCTAAAAATAGTAATTCCTCGAATTTTGTATTGTTGTAAATCATGGAAGTCAAACCAATTAATATCCCTCAATATTGGTGACCTTCCACATCCTCCCCACACCTTAAAAACATGTATAAATGAATATATAATTTGAAATGGAAATTAGACATCTCTTCTCAGAGATAAGCATGTATTTGGGTCTACAAATTTGATCAATAAAACATCTCTTCTCAGATATAGCATTATTTGAATTATTTTGTTCTTGTTTCTTGAATTATATTTCAACCAAATATTTTGAGTTGTGGATCAATCTTATATTGCTTTAAAAGAGTTTTAAAATGTGATTTTGGTAGAGCTTCTCTATCAAATCAAGAGTTCAAAGTTAATATTTATAAGAATAAATAAGGCAAGAGAGAGAGAGAGAGAGAGAGAGAGAGAGAGAGAGAGAAATTAGCACTAAATGGGTCATTAATGAGCCCAATTCCACTCAAAACAACCACAACTAATCCTTCTTGAGCCTTCCCCTACTCTAATGTTACTTTATCTTTCTCTGGTGTAATGAAGAATGTTAAGATCAAGACCAATTGTAAGACTCAATCCCCACCACTGCATGAATCCTTCTTGAGATCCTTTGCATTAATTCCATTCACTATCTTCCTCAATCATGCTTAATGTTCTTCACTTTATTAGGTAGTTACTTGAGCTTGCTCATGATGTTATTTCTAACATTTTTTGTGCATTCACTATTCTTTCATTGCTTTTAAATCCTGAATATAGATCTATTATATATGAAAACTAATCACCCTAGAGGTTTTCATATATTCATGATTGCAAATAAATATTTGTAAGCTAGGGCCTCTTGAATCTGAATGAGACATAAAACTTATGTATAAAGTCTTTCAAAAATATTTACAGAGCTTTAATGGCATTAAATGGCTTTGTAGGGTCTGCTCCTGGTAAATTAGATCATGTTTAATCCTACATTTATGTATTTTACCTAGTCAGGGTGGAAAAATCCTTTGTCTAATGTGTCTATCCTTCATAGCATCCTCTTGAAACATTTACCCTAGCTCAACCTAAGTTAAATTCATTCTCCATTTGAAGTCTCTAACTTTTGACCTTTAATGTTGAACATCAATCTCAATTGAATATTCTCACAATGTGCCAATTATCATCTCTTCATTCATTCTTAGGATCTTTCTATCATCGCTTTGACTTCTTGACCTCATGAGCACCATCAATATTTCTTGGTATGAATTAATATGAGCCATAGATATTATGCTAGCCTAACATGGTTGAGACACTTGTCACCCATATTTTTTCTTTTAGGATCTATTAACATTTTGACTCACCACTCACCATTAGCTTTATTTTATATGATGGATCATGTACCATTAATTTATTTAGGTTAAATAGCCTTTTTAGTTACCATGTATCATTAGATCTCTTATTAGGTACTCAAGATCTTGACACTTATCATTGACATGGTAATGCTGAATTTTTGACTTGATATTCATCATTGATCTTTGATGCATGATCAAATGTGATCCATTATATCTTTAGGACATATTGACATCATCAAGTTACCACTCACCATTGGATTTGATTTGGGTACCCATGATTTAGACACTTTTCATCTCTGCATTCATCCTTGGGAACTTTAAATTCATTTAACTATTTCATGAAGATTAAACATAACATCTACATACACATCTCATTCTATAATTCTAACTTTAAAGTTATATCTCTTGAAATAACAAGCTCATCAAGACATCAAATTTGTAGAGGATGATCTTGGAATTAATAACTTCATGTCCATGTAATATTTTAGCTTGAGAGGCTCCCTAAGTACATTTATTAAATGTGTAATCAAATTAACCTATTTATTTCTACATGATGTGATGATGATAGTCTATCTCTTCTATGTTTATCCAAGAACTTTCAAGGCTCAAAATGAGTTTTTGAGACCTATAAAAACTCATTTCATGATATTAACTACATTGATCACCATGATAACCTACTTCTTAAAAATTTGACAAACTAAACTTTAAGTTTACTTAAAGTGTTTCAAAAGCTTTACAAGTTACATGTGATATTTGGACCATTCATTCCATCTAGAACTATATTCAGCTTATCCATTCAGGTAGAATCTTTGTATGTGGGCCAAATTGGCCAACATTTTTGGTGACTCAGCTAGTTTGACTAGCCTACTAGTCATGAAACCTAGAATTTGATTAAGCTTACTCATGATGACTAGATAAATGAAGTATAAATTACAAAAGGATTTTTCTTGACTCTTGGAAACACTTTGAATCAAAATAATACACATGAATAACAAAAAATCAATAAAACACACCAAACAACTACCTAAATAATAGGAAAACAACAAACAGAGCAATGTGCAAGAGCACTTAGAGGTAAAGACAAACCTATATACCTATGTACAAATATCATGAGACAACACTAGTAGTAGAATTTAAGGTACCTCCCATTGATAGGGATGGAAAGGCTCTCTCCATTTAACCTAGAAAGCTCAAAGTCATTGCTCTCCTTACAACCTATGGTAATAGACGACCCACTCCAAAGACTATATTACCTTATTTGAATGTCTTTGAGGAAGATTTAATCAAATGAACTCTTCACTTGCTATTAATTGGACCTTATAAATTTTCATAATAGTGTCCCTTGTCTCCTCCAACTATCTTATCTAATTTAACCTTATATGCATAACATCATCCTCTAAGAGCTCAAGTTGATGTGCAAGTTCTAATGTAGGAAGTCTAAGAGACATAGGAAGTTTGGCTTCTTTTCCATAGACAAGAAGGTATGGGGAGTGTCTAATAGCTTTCATAGATGTCACTTTGTCTTCCCATAAGGTAGTCCTTAGTCTATTTTGCCACTTCCTCTAACCATATTTCATAGTTCTCTTGATAATCCTCAACAAGTTCTTATTTGTGGACTTTGATAGTCCATTGCCCTATGGGTAATAGTTAGAGGATGGATTGAGATAAAGTCCATGTGAAAGAACCAACTCACATACCTTGTTTCTGATGAAGGCCAATACATTGTCATAAATGATTATAGAAGGCACACTGAATTTGGTCATAAGGTTATCATAAAAGTCCAAGACATAATCTTCATTAGCTTCCTTGAGGGTAGTTGCTTCAACCCACCTTGTAAAGTAGTTTGTAACTATAATTATACATTTATGTCCTTTACTTAAAGGGGTGTGTCATCCCTATGAAATCTAAGCCCTATTGCATACAATATTTTTCTACTTGTATGGGTTTCAAGGGAAGGGAAGTTAGTTTTTGTTTTCCAACAAACATTACACATTTTGAGCATTTCCTTACCCAAGAATGTGCATATCTAAACTAGTTGGGCCATCATGTAATTTTCCAAGAAACTTATCTATTTGGCATTATTCCACTCACTTCAAAATCATGCCTCTTATGTCTCTCTTGAAAACTACTCCATCTATCAAGACATAAGGTATACTTTTCAACCTAAATTATCTTCTCTTGTATCTATCTAGCCCCATAGGACATTGGCCTGACTCAATAAATCTGAGTATATCATATGTCCAACTGAAAGGTGTGTTTTTTGTAGCTACATGTTGGATGTCATGGACCACCAACACTTGATCTTTATCTTATTTTACCTCTACTACAAGGTGTTCACATAACCCTCTACCCCTTATAAGTTTTGTAACTATAACTTCAAGATCATACTCATGCATTTTCTCAACCATCTAGATCTTTTCTCATTGAGGTCTTTGTTAAGTATAAGCTCTTTAATACTTGGGTATACCACCATGACTATGATCCTACTATTAGAGACCATGTGCCTAAATTTATTCAAACCTCTCACTATTGTAAGCACATGTTTCTCTGCAAATCTATACCTCTCCTCATAGCCCTCTAGAGCCTAACTAAATAAAGCAATACAGTATTCTAAACCTTAATTATTGCATCAATATGGCATAGATTATATCCAACATAAAGAAGGCATACAAGTAGAATTATTTACTAAAATCAATATTAAGAAGTGTAGGGGCATGAGAGATGGCCTCTTTGATGGCCCCAAAACTCCTTTTACCTTATTTGTTCTATGTAAACTCCCTATATTTTCCTAACATGTGAGTAAGAGGCTTGACCTAATCTACAAAGCTTCAGATAATCCTTCTTATAAAATTAATCTTTCCTAAGAAACTCTGTAGACCCTTTTTATGCTTGGGTAAGGGTTAGGTTAAGATGGACTCAAATCTCTTAGGATCTATGGAAAGACCATCCTTTAACACTACATGGCCTAATAACCTACCCTCATAGACACCAAATATACATTTTTTAGGATTTAATAACACACCAAATTTTTTACATCTTTCAAATACTAACACTAAGTGAGCAATGTGATCAACTAGGTCCTTTAATAAAATAATGATGTCATCTAAGTAGATGATCACCATATCAGTGATTAAACCTTCAAAGGCAACATCCATTCCCCTCTAAAAATTTGCTCTAACATTAGACAGTCCAAACGGAATTTTCATATATGTATATGTACCCCAATTTATGGTGCAATATTATGCCTATCTTATTCCTTGACCATAATCTGATTATAACTAGAGTAGCTGTCAAGAAATGAGAATATTTAGGAACCTACCACCTTTTGAAGAATCTGATCCATTAAGGGTAGTGGATAATGGTCTTTTAGGGACACTTTATTGCTGTCCCTAAAGTCAACACATAGATGTATTTCCCCCTTCTTCTTCCTCACTGGCATAAGTTTTACCACCCATGAGGAATTTTTAATGGGAATATTATCTTTAATTTAATCAACTTAAATAGCTTCCTTCTTATCAATTCCTCCACTTTTGGATTGATTGGCCTTTGTTTCTGCGTGACTAGTTTTGCATTGATCTCTAGTTAAATGGTATGTTGTGTAAGTCTAGGATCAAAACCCTTAAAATAATTGTATTCAATTAAAAATACATTAGAGAAATCTTGTCATAAAGTAACAAATTCAGATCTCTCTTCTATTGTGTTGACCTTTTCTAATTTCAACAATTTATTTTTGAAGATCTTTATCCTTTCATAATGTTCCTCTTTAGCTGAGATACATGCCTTGCCTCTTCTCACTTGGTCTTATTCATGGAATATGCTTTCCAATGTCACAATCCCCTTAGGTAACTTGTTATATCTTAGTTTCACTCTCTGATCATCATATTAATGTTGATTTTTTTTTTATTCTTATGGTAGAATTCTACCTCCTGTATCAGAAAATATATAATTTGATCATCATCATCCAACACCTAACCACTCACCTAATTATAAGGTACATATGGACTAAATATTACCTTGATATTATCTTTACTTTGTTTGCATTTGACTCCTTTTACAACCTCATACTTTTCTCTAATAGCTACAAGCCTTCTACATGTTGATTTGCCTCTCTTGGAATGGATTGTATATTGAATTCCAAGAAGTCCTTTATGACATCCCATACATTATGTCTGTAAGATTTCAAATGATGGTTCTTAACTATACTTATACCTCTCACTTATTTCACAACAAGATCACTATCACCCTTAACTTGAAGAAGTTTAACACCCCTTCTTCTTGCCTCTTACAAACCATGTAAAAGAGCTTTATATTCAACTGTGTTTGAAGTGCAATTGAATTCAAATCTTATAGCTAAAAAGTAATTATGATTTGAGGGGGAAACCAAAATGGCTTTAGATCCACTACCAATTTTTGTCCTTGATCCAACAAATAATAAAGTCCATAAACCATCTTCCATAAAGTCCATAAACCCTCCTCATGCATACAATACACCCCCAAATCTACTTCTTCAATATTGCTATAGGGATAAAATCCATGATTGTCAGTTGTCCATTCATCCAGTTATAGGTCTAAAATGCCTTCAAGATTATCATGAGTCTCTTAATCACTAACATTTTCATCCTCTTCAAATATATTATAGTTGACATTCACAAAGTTAGGCATATAGGGATCGAGATGGAACCTAGAGATAGGTTCTAACATAATAGTGACCCTAGTCCCATATCTAGTCTTGAAAATCATGTATGACCAATTAGAGGACAAATAGCCCCCAATTTTTATAATAAAGTTCCTAGATAGGAATAAATAAAAAATGGGGGTAGGTATACAACCATCACATCCTAAGTGATGAAATAATTTGGGCAAGCTACCAATATGATCTTAAGATCTTTCAATATACCTATTATTTTAGTGGAGGAACCATCTAATTGGAGAACACCTTTCCATTAGGCACATAATAACTAAGGTTGAATCTCCTAATTCTATCATATAATTGTGCATTAGTAGTCCCTTATGATAACTAACAAATAGAATTGAGGGGGTTTGACAACCTTAGGCATATGAACAACATTATGAACTTGATATTGACTAGGATCTTGACTAAGAACTTGAATTTGACCAAGTTAACTACTATTTATAAAAATAGTGTTCACCTTATCATCATTCTTGTTCACATGAGAAATATTAGAGATATCTTACTAAAGGATCTCTTTCTATCATGGGATAGACATATCATCATACATAGACATAGTGACATTAGCCATTTTCATATGATCCATAATATTAAAAGGAAAACTAGTACATTTAACTGCACCTTGGAAGTAGAACTATCACTTGATACTTAAGTCACATGTCAAACAAAATGAAACTTCTAATGATGTTCATGATGTGGAGGTATTTATTTATTTGCAAGAGATTTAGAAGTTACATTTAAAGGGGTAGGATGTTGACTAGCTTATGGATAATTTGAAGAAGCCTTAGGCTACCCCAAATTATCACCAACATCTTCCTCTTAGCCCTTATATTAGCTACAACTAGTTAATCTTTCCTTTATGTAGTTTTCCCCATGTTTGTTGTTAAATGCTCAAACATATTCTCCCCTTATTGAAATTTTATGCACATGGTATCAAATGGTACCTTGTCCATGTTCCTTTGTTGTTGAATTTAAAATTATGATGATGTTATGATATGCATGTTATCATGATTCATTAGAGGGCCTTATCGTGGAGGAAGAATTATGTCATGGCCTTGGAATGAAGGAGCATGCTACCAACTAGGATCCTAATAAATTTCTCCACTTGTAACCATTAACATCTCATTGGATTTCTCTCCTAATTTCCATTGACCCTCTTATGCAAGATTGTTTTGTTTGGGGACTAAGGCTCTTGAGTAACTTATAGTTGTAGTATTATAACTATTATAAGATTTACCTTGAGTAATTTGGCCTTGGGCTTGTTGATTTGATGGATAAGGGGGTAGATTATATGATTGAGTAGGTTATTAAGATTGGAATGGACCTTGGTATGGTTTATGTTAAGTTTGTTTTTGTCTCTTTATAGCCACTAGGTTATTATTTTGTGTCATCAACAAGCTCTCAATACTTAAAAATTTGTGCACTTGAATATCATCAGCTTGGGGATGATTGTTTGGAGTGGGTAATGGAGCAATGGTAATAGGGTTTGGATGAAGCTTAGTAAAAAGTGTCATAAGAGGTATTGGCATGAGTTTCCCTACTTGTATCATATAGTTTTTTGCCCTTATAGATATCTCATAAGCCCCAGTAAGATTTGCCCCACCCATATATTGGATCATGACTACAATATTTGAATTTAATGCTCTAAAATAGTAAATAAAAGCATAATTTGGTGTGGGTTTAATGATGATAGGGATAATATCTCAAGTCTTTTTGAATCTATAGTTGAAATCAAGCATAAATTATTGGGGTACCCTCTTGATTGAGGTGAGTTGTTCAACAAGTGACACATGGTCACTTCTATCCTCAAAATGTTTACATAGGCACTCATCAAACTAAACCTAAGTATTTATTGAGGTAGGATCTAGACCCATATACCATTTTAGGCTTTGCATTTCAAGGATATGGTTAGTAATCTCATGGCTATATTCTCTTGTGTAATGTTATTTACTAAATAAAGTTTTACAATGTCAGCGATGTGCTTTAAAGGGGTGGTGGAGTTTTATGTTATAAATTATGGTAAACTCTTCAAAGAGGTATCAAGGATATCATCATGTTTTTGAAGGTTAAGAGGGATGCTTCCATTCAAGGGTACAAAATCTTGCATTATAGGCCTTGCCGTTTGTATAGTAGGGGTTGTACTACTAAAAATAATAGATTGACTAGGAGATGAATATTTATTTTAGGCACAAGGACCTTTCCTATTTCATATTTCTCTTTTATATTAAATAGAAGGTATCTCAATGAATTCTAATGGAATACCTTTACTATCTTACCTTCTAGTAACCTTTGGCATGAGAGGTGTTGTCTAGATGATGTTATGAACTCTATAACTTAGAGAATATTTAGCTCTTGATGATGGTGGATGTCTCCCTCTACTAAAAATACTTATTCTCAACTCTAGACTTTGGTAATTCCAAAGAGAATGGGTGCCACTAGATATACTATAAATTTTTGGAGGTTCTAGGCTATATCCTATCTAAAATTATTACTGTTCAAGTGCTACTCTCAAACCTAGTCCAACATGGGAATGACCCTAGATTATGGGTTACCTAGTTTTGGGTCAAACCTCTAGGATTTTTAATGAAGAAAATTCCTCAAATATGACAATTTAAATATCTCTTCTTGAATCTTAATATATTAGGATGAAAAGGGGAGAGAATACATGAATGAAAACCTACCTTAAGTGTGGTGATGCACTAAATGTTCAATGATTCACTCTCAACTTGGACACTTTCATGACTATTAATGAATCCAATGGGGATAAGGATTGATCATATTCTATGATAGGGTTCCAAACATGATTAATTTTCATGAAGGTTGAAAATATACCTACAACTTGAAGGACAAAAGGAGATAAGTCTATGTAAGACACTATGGACTTATGGCACTCCAAGAGAAACCTCACTAGCTAACACTTCACACAACTTATAAGAAACTAATAGTCTTAAGGCAAGGTACATGAAGGACATACAAAAGATGAATAAACAACATAAAATTTTAGATCAAACTTAAATAAACTACACTTAGCATTAAACTAGAATCTGAAATTATCTTATATTACTTCAAAAGAGTTTTACAAAGTGATTTTGGCAGAGCTTCATTATATTAAGCCAAGGGATCCAAGTCAAGAGTTTAAATCTAGTATTTATAGGAATAAATAAGGTAAGAGAGAGAGAACTTGTAACTTAAAAGGTAATTAATGAGCCCAATTCCACTCAAAACAACCACCACCACAATCCTTCTTAAGCCTTCCCCTGCATTAATGTCACTATATCTTTCTCTAGCATGATGGATAATGTGAAGGTCACAACCAATTACAGGGAGCAATCCCCATTTCCACATGAATCCTTATCGAGATCCTCTACATTAATGCCCTTAACTATCTTCCTCAATCATGTTTTATGTTCTTTACATTATCAGGAAATTACTTGAGTTTGCTCATGATGTTCTTTTTGGCATTCCTTAGACAATCACCATTTTGTCATTGCTTCTAAATCCTGAATATAGATTTATTATGGATGAAAACCAATCACCTTATAGGTTTTCATATAGTCATGATTGTAAATGAATATCTATAAGCTAGGCCCTCTTGAGTCTGAATGAGATGTAAAACTTACGTCTAAAAGCTCTCAAAAAGATTTGCATGGCTTTAATTGCATTAAATAGCTTTTCAGGGTCTACTCCTAGTAACTTAGATCATGTTTGATCCTACATTTATGTATTCTACCTACTCAAGGTGAAAAAATCCTTTATCTAATGTGTCTACCTTCATCGCATCATCTTGAAATATTTTCCTTAGATAAACCTAAATCAAATTCATTCTCCATTTAAAATCCCTAACTTTTGACCTTTAATGTCAACCATCGATCTTGATCTAGGCTTCTCATAATATTTAAATTTTTAGATCTTCATTCATTCACAGGATTTTATTATTAACACTTTAACTTCATAACCTCATTTGCACCGTTGATCTTTATTGGTTTGAATGAATGCAAGCCATATATATTTTACTATTTTAACATGGTTGATACAGTTGTCACCCATGCATTTTATATTAGGATACATTAATATTTTTACTTATCGCTCTCTATTAGATTTGATTTGTATAATTGATCTCACACCATTGATCTATTTGAGCTCACTAGCATTTTTAATCACTATGCACCATTAGATATATGATCAAGTACTTGAGATCTTGACACTTATCATCGACATGTTTATGTTAAATTTTTGACTTGATGCACATCATTGATCTTTGATGCATGATCAAATACACTCTGTTAGATCTTTGGGACCCACTGGCATTATCAGGTTATCGCTTGTAGTTAGAGTTGATTTGGGCACCCAATATTTGGACACTTTTTAGATCTAGATTCATCCTTGGGAGATTTAAATTCAAAAGGATATTTCATGAAGCTTAAACTTGGCATCTGCATGTACGTCTCATTTTTCAAGTCTAACTCTAAATTTTTATATCTTGACATATCAAGCCCATCAAGACACCAAATTTGTAGAGGATGATCTTGGCATAAATAACTTCATGTTCATGCAAAATTTTAGCCTAAGAGGCTCCCCAAATGCATTTATTAAATGTGTGATTATATTGACCTATTTATTTTTGCATGATATTCTAATGACGGTCTGGTTCTTTTATGCTTATGCAAGAACTTTCAAGGCTCAAAATGAGATTTTGAGACCTATGAAAACTCATTCCATGATCTTGACTGCATTGATCACCATGAGAACCTACTTCCTCAAAATTTGACAAACTACATTTTAATTTTACTTAAAGTATTTCAAAATCTTTGCAAGCTACATGCAATCTCTGGACCACTCATTCCATCCAAAACTCTATTTATCTCATCCAATTAGGTATAAGCTTTATATGTGGGCCAAATTGGCCAATAGGCTCTTAATTATCTTGATGAATATACTAATCTTAGATGATAACCCATGATGTTGCATTCACACTGAGGAAAATAATTAGTTTTTGATTGAGGTAATAAGTAATCCACAAGAAAAAGTACCCCTCTCCTATTGGCCATTTTTATATGATGTCTTATGTACTACACACTATCATGGGAACCTACTACAAAGTTCTTGGTAGACTATGGAGTCCAACTACTGACTGCATCAAGAACAAAATTTGTGATCATTTTTATTTTATGCATGTGTATGCCTACAGAAAGAACATGGTAAGGATTATATAGGATGTATATCCTTAGGTTTGAAAATCCATCCATGGATCGCATATGATAAGAATTAGAGAGAATATTATGAAAATGCTCACCTCTAGAGGAGATTATTTCTTATATCCAAACTTTACTATTATAATGATCTAGAAAAACAAGGTTGATCCTTTAAGTCTCCCAAAGTATGTTTCAGACAAGTTGGTGGAGTAAGAAATTACCTTTCAAATATGGTGGAACATAGAAGAAGATTTGTCTAAGGAAAATAAAAGTTTGTATTTTGGCCACCATATAGTCATAGGCAAAATGGTATACACCATGAGTAAAAATTTGGAGAAGTGGGAGGAAAGTGGAAGAATTATCACTTCCCTAAGATTCGACATAGGGACTGGGATCTACGTGGTTTTATTTAAAAGCACATATAAGGACTTAATATGCCTATAGCCATGATCTCTATGCAAATGACATTTTGTTTTTGAATGTAAAAGATGATAAGGAAGTGTTAGAAAGGGAAAATATTATGGGATTGAAAGAAGATAATTTAAGAATGATCAAGGATGGCCTTTCGGTTACTAAAAGGGAACTAGACATCAATAAGCCCCTTTATAAAGGGTGGGAGCATCCAAACTTTTGGAGAGGATAATTCATGGAGTAATACAAAGACCAGGTAGGTTCCTCATCTCAAGGACTCCTTTTAAAATTGAATCTCAAATCTATGAAGAAAGAGCCTAATGTGGTTGAACCCAACCTCAGAGGAGCCCAAGTGGGAGATCTGATCACTTTATATTCTGATGAAGAAGAATAAGAACAAGAAAGGCTAGCTACAAGCATAATTCAAGTAACTACTATTATTCCCCAAGCTTAGATTGCCACATCTATATGAATATCAATATAAAAGGTAGATATCTCAATCAATCAAGGCTCCCCCACATAGTTGAAGACCCCTCTTGTATACACAAGGAAGCTTAGGAACCCTATAGGGAGTCCCACAGTTGAGTCATCTTAAAGATTGCGTATTGCACCTCCACACTAGAAAATGGTAGAGGGAGAGGCTATTTAAATTGAGGATTTTTGAGATGAATAGGACTCTAATGAAGATATAGTTATGGAAATGACTAAGGCCTTGAGCCTTGAATTATACAAGGATAAGGAGCTAGTAGTACAAGGTTTCCCAGGTACCTAGTTTTTTGTGACCATCCCTTTGTCTTTTGTTCCTACTTTTACTAATATTTCTATTTATTCTATGTTAAGAACACCCAAGGTGGAATTGATTACCTCTATTGACCCAGTTGATTCAACCTCATTCATTTATTTCCCCTTTCTCACCTCAAAAGTTGACAAGGATGTTTCCACCACCACCATTGATCCATCTATCACCTTCATCCCATCTACTTCCACCATGGATACCTCCTTTGTCCCTTCTAGTAATACCACAATTAGATCCATGAAGAAGAAGGTATCTATAAATTTGTAGATATCCATGGCCACTCCATAGTTCCATATTCAATCCACTTAGATCACCCTTCCCATGCCTTCTACCACACTCATGAAAAAGACCATTGTGACAAGTTTTATTAGATGAAGGAAGTCTAAAACTCAAATGGTCATAGTCCATCCTCTCCCTCAATTTGGAGGAGTGGACTGGTCTAAGATTATTTGGCCCTCCCTACCTGATGTCCTTGTCAAAAAATAGAAGAGGTAGCTCACAGTTAAGGAAATTAAGGAAGAGGTTGTAGTTATAACCTTAGATGCATCACAATTAGATATTCCTCCATGGGCTATGGATTTGAGAAGAAAAGCTTCCCAATTACCTAGCTTTGAGATCACTAAACTCCCTTCTATCACCACTCTATTTGATAAACCATATAGCAAGCATCCATAGAGTGAAGAAGAGGAATTTGGAGGATGAAAAGGGAAGAGAGTTAATATTTGAAGAGAGACAGGAGGTCTTCTCCCTCACCAAGAGGCAGAATAGGTAGCCAAGATAGTCTCCATATGTTGAGAATTTTTTAGACTTGGTTAAAGCACATAAAGAGTCCATGGTGACCATTCATGAAAGAATAGATATGGTAAAGAAAGAACTTGAAGCTAAAGTGTAGTAGTTGAGGGAGTAAGCAAATATTGTGCACATTCTAGTGGGCACTGAGGTAGAGGTTCAAGAAGCAAACTCCAAATATTATAATTATTTAGAAGCATTGGATTTCATGAGGGATGAATTATCCCCTCACATCAATAAAACTAATGATTTTTTCAATTATTTGAGGAATGGTGGCAACAAACTAAAAATTCTAGTAGCATACATAGGTAATAAGGCCTACGACCATATAGATCTTATGACACCACTTGAGGCATCTAATGCCTTAAACTTGATGGTCATAAGGCAAGAAGAAGCTCAATATTGGTTATAGAAAGTAGGGGATATACTCACCAATTATCAAGTACATGAGACCTATAATCTTTATATTTTGACTGATTTCAAGTTATCGAGGGTGAAGGACACTAAAAGCAAAATGATCAATAAGATTAATTTTGATCGACTCATACAAGAGGTAATGGATAACTTTAAATAGGGTCTAACACTAGATGAGATAGAGATAGAGTTAAGCGCTACTACGATTAAGGTCACAGAGGTGGAGATCTTCAAGAATAACTTTCAAATAACTAAGGCCAAACATGAAAAACTCCTTAGCCAAGTCAATAAGATCCACCGACCACCCTTGTTGAATCTAGATATTATATGATAGTAGCATGATATAGTAAACAAATTTTATTAGGAGATTGAGCTAAAGAAGAAGAAATCTCAAGCCTCTACTTCCATTTCCACTTCAACATTTGTAGTTTCTAATTCTACCATCATAGCCACTACACTGACCAAAGTATATGTCAGCTATTAAGACAATACAACCTTAAAAGGATAAGATTTTATGTATGGATAGTTTTGTAATGGTGTATATGTGTTATATATATTTGTAGTTTTATTATAATTTGAGCCATAATTCTAAAGTTACCTTTATCTTTTATGCACATATACACATTGCATGGCTTTGTAAAGTCCAACTTATGACTAACTAATAATTGTAAGTAAATCTTATAAAAAAATTTAACCACTTTTATAACTCATGTCCTAACTATCACATGTAAATGACTTTACATGAGCTTGGAGGATGAGGCAGCCCCTTCCCCAACCCTATTTAAATAATTACAATCCATAGTTTGGAGGCAGTTTGAAATTTCAAATATAAAGGAGAGAAGCAATTTTGATTTTTAACTTCATGAGTTTGAATATTTTCTTTCCATTATTTGTGTAATTAGATATTATTTCTTTGGTTGTATGTTTCAATAATCCTTAGTGTGCAAAAGTTATGAATGGGTTATTGATTATCTTTATGAATATACTAATCTTAGATGTGAAATATATATTGAATGATTGGTGAAATATATTTGTTAAGATAGCTAAGTTGATTGATTCATAATTCTAGGTGTGTAGAAGTGTTTTCTTTTGATGTATTTTTTTATGAGTGTGCAACAGCTGCCTCAGATACCTCATTAGCCCAAGCCATAATCTCCTGAGTAAGAGTGTGAAACAAATACCCTAAAAGGATTAACCTTTGAATGAGGCCCATGAATTTCCTATCTCAGTATCTCCATAGACTTCTTATCCATATCATATTTTGTGTGTAATTACTGCTAGCAATAGGTATAGCTTTTGAAAGCACTTGTCCATTTAGAAACTAACCAGGGAAGTGATTCTTAAAAACCATAGAGTCTTCTTTTATACCTTACCCTTCCCTCATTTTGAGGTTGTTTTTATACCTACCCACTTTATATTAACATCTAACCACCCAACTCACATATAAATTCACTACCCTTTAGAGACCACACCTCCATCCAAAAACCTTATCAACAACCTACATACTCTACCAACTATTCCATCACTAAGTTATCAAGACAATATACCTTAAAGTCATGACCTATAATGGAGTTATTCTCTATATATATCCTAAAATGTTAGGGGCTACCTCATTTTTTGTAGTGTGCATAGAACTTGTATCAACATTAGTGACTAGCACACTTGGATCACCAAATTTATACTTTTAAAGGATGGAACTTACTCATAAAACTTTATGGACATAAACTACATTTATCATGATTCATCCTCCATCCATTTGCATAATTTGAATTGGTCAACTTTGAATGCTATAGAAACTCTCTAAGACATTATCACTTTCTTTTAGTATCCATGATCCGAGCAATATTTCAAGTGACAATTCAGGTGACGGTTCTACCCCAATTGGTGGCAGAACTTCTAGGAGCCATAACTTTTGCACCATAGCTCTGTTTGACTCCCCATTTGAATCTGTTGGAAAGATAATAATGAGGGTAACATCATGAAATGTCATATATATTTTATTAGTGGTTTTTTATCCCTAAAAACTAAATTTAAGTTCCCCAAATTTAGATTTTAGTAGTGTAGTCTAAAAATAATAAGTTTCTAAAAATAGTAATTCCTCAAAAATTATACTGTTGTAAATCATGGAAGTCAAACCAATTAATCTCCATTGATATTGGTGACCTTACACATCCTCCTCCTACCTTAAAAATATGTATAAATTAAGATGTAACCTAAAATGGAAATCATATATCTCTTCCCAGAGATAGGCATATGTTATATCTACAATTTTGAGTAATAAAACATCTCTTCTTATAGATAGCATTATTACAATTGTGTTATTATTGTTTCTTGAATTATCTTTCAACCAAAGATTATAAGTTTTAGATCAATATAATCACACACTTGATAACTCAATCACACCTAGAGGTGCCTAGGAGAGTTTACTATAACCTCTAATCACTTATCTAGCCATACCAATTCATCCTGAGCATTCTAGAGAAAAATATTCAACGTTGAGTCTTTATTAGGGTTCTAAGAGGGTTTAAACACACTTCCACTATTAAAAATATTAAAAAATCATATACCCTGAATAAAAAAACTAATGCCTAGAATTTTGAACCAAGACCCTTCCCCATACACCATGGATATCCTAGGTTCCCATGTAAAGGTTTGACGAGCTAATGAGCACAAAAAAATCCTTCTCAGGTTGATAACCCTCCACTCTACACATTCAAGAGACATCTAAACACATTTTCATGACTTTTCCTACAAACCATGACCTTGAACTTGTTAAAAATGTTTGAAAAATATGAAACACTTCTTACAACACTCACCTATCCATACTTGCCTTGGAAATAAAACCTCATACCCCATTAGGCAAAAATCTCTCTACATCATGGTATTTATGCTAAATTAGACATAGAAACACACCTCCATTCACTATAAATGTACTCTAAACCTCATACATGTGCTCAATCAATCTCATACAACATATCATGCCTCTGTGCATCCATCTTACCAAGTCACCATATTCATACCTTCTCACAAGGACTTTACATGTCATGACTAATCTTAGGATACTTAATCACTTGACCTCCATGCCTCTTTTAATTCTCTCAACACCTCATTTTCATGCTCAACATATCAATATCATGACATATAACCTATATCATGATTAAACACTTCCATAGATCCTTCACATGCCTTGATAGCAGATCATGATACCTCATTAAACTAGGTAGGGTCTAGGACTTATCTAGTTATAGACTTGGACTGAAGGTCTTACCCATATAAGCTCACCTTAAAACTCTCCTTGATGCCTATACACCTTTCTCACATCCCTTACATTCTCCTCAAACAATGTCATACCTTTGCACATACATATTCATGCTTACCTTGCACATGCCTCTTCATGACATGACTATGATTTTTGTGTGTTGTACCTTCCATGCTTGACCTATACTAATGATTTGAGACATTAGTTGTCTTCAAATTATCTCTTTCAAAAATGACCTAGTCACATCACATACTATCAATATGTACTTAATGACCTTGTCACATTTCACACTACCAACAACACTCTTTTCTTTTATGAACACACACTTCTCTCTCATGGAAACACTCTTTCTTTCATGAATAAACTCACTCATGATAACTATTCCATGTACCTAGTTACTACCAACTGTACTCTACCAATTATCTCTATTCACCTTTGACATCCACCTTATACATGATACATTTTCACAAGATGCTCGTTGATATCAATATTGATCACTAATCAATAGAAAAGATAATGCTCAATAATATTTTCCTTGAATATATCACTCAAGCTGACATAAGAACACTCATAACACACTCATATCACTACTCTCATAATTTTTCCATGCCATGACTAGATTCAAGCCTCTAATACACCTAAACACCTTTGACACTTTGACCTATGCCTTCCATTCTCACACCACTTATGATAATTCTCATTAATGCAACACTCTTATGTGCCTTGACATAAATCACTACCAATTGAACTAACATTACTCTCACCTAGACACCAATCTCAAAACAACTACTTGACATCAACCTCATTCACCATGATTACACTCTCTCTCATAGCAATAACACTCACTATGCTAGCATCAAAACTCATCATAGACATACCTCAGAGATTACTTGACCACACATCTTCACATGAACCTTTGACATCAATCATAACATTAATACCAAAACTCAACAATTGATGACAATGCTCAACATATTTATGCATACATACATCTAAGTTTCTATTCTAAGATTTTTACTTGGGTAAAGTATTTTCATTTGTATGGATTGTGTGCTAGAATATTTAATGCACTACCATTATTTTTACATACATGTGTGGGTATTGAATTTTAATTTATTTAATAAGTGTAATGTTGTACATCCACCTTGAAAATTTCTTTTAAGTTGTAAATAGTGAATATCCTTGTTTATGATATTTCATTCCTATTTTGGAGTTCATCTGGTAAGTTCATCCATTAAGTAAATTGCTAATCTATTTGGGCTAATAATTAATTTCAGTTATATGATATTCATTTTATTTTGAAACTCTTGAACCAAGAGATGTGGTAGTTATGTATTCCACATACTCATTAGTTGATGGTTATATAGAACTGAATTGATGACAATATTAATGTATAATCTTCTTTTATGATTGAATTTTATCTATGTTGGTAATTGTGTTTATCTATGCAAAATTAGAATTTACTATGATGTAATTAAGATGATAGACTATTTTATTTCTAGGATTGGGATGACTTTCTCAGCATTGTGTTGGCCCTTTTAATTGACATGCTCTATGCATGTTTAATGTCAAAATAAACTAGTAAGGGATCAAAAGACTATGATCCTTTGGTTAATTAAAATTTTTTTACAAGTGTGCCTAGATTGGTCATTTATTCATAAAAAACAATTTATAAATCATTGGGATTAGATAAGTGTGGAATCATTCTAATTTTTACTTCTTTACATTCAAAGTATAAGTTTTGTCTTGTAATTTTATCAATATTGTTAAATAAATTCTCATTCATATAAAGTGTATATGTATAGGAGGTTCATTTAAATTTTAGAGGTGTTGTATTAGAAAACCATGTAATTTTGTATGCAACCCAAATAAATATTGAAGTGGAAGTTTATTAAAACTCATCTCTTTTAGTTTTATTTTTGTAAAGGCCATGATATCTTTTTATGTTATTTTAAATAATTTGTATGTGATTTAATAACTTATTCCTATTATTAAATAGGTGTCTTTGTCAAGATATACCATTTTATATTTGTTATAACAAATAGGTTATCTCAATCTCCCATCATTGAATACTCTTAATTTCTATTAATCGGGGAATTGCCATTCAAGTACACTATTCTAAGTGTGTAAGGCAAGAACAAACTAGGAAATAACCCTTTATTTGAAAAAAATGTGGGTTGAATTGGGTTCATTTCAATTATCTATCATTGTTTATTGGGCTTGGTTTCTTATTGAGCTTAATTAGTGGTGTCATGATCCATATCATGCACTTTTATTACATAATCTAAATTAAAATATGGTAACTTTACTATGTGCCTCATTTATAAATATATCTATACATGACAATTTTATGGCTTGCATTCAATTTTTTACATACATGCTTTAATTAAAATTGCATATACTATTATTTGATAACATAATATCCAAATTTTGACATGGTTATACTTAGTTCTATCTTTATCACATGATATAGTTAACTCTTATTTTGAGATGAGTGAATTAAAGATACATACCTCATCTCAAAAGGGTGTCATCATAGTGGGATTGTCTTAGATATCTAAGCCTTCATAAATAGATAAAATCATGTTTGAGATAGAATATAGGGTTCAAATGTTTAAAATATAGGTTTTTAAGAATCAAAGTAATTCAAAATTAGATTCTATGATAAAGTACATGTTTAAAGATACATAGTACATGTTTGAAAGATTTAAAGTACATGTTTTAATTAATTCATAAATAAAACATGATAGATATTGGCACATAAAATATAGATTATATGGGCATAGGACATGCATATACACTCATTATACAAAAACTTATATAAATTCATTCAAACTTGAATATATAAGCATGGGGATGTGTAAATTAGTTACAAGAACAAATTTATAGGTTTCTTAGTTATAATTGAGCATATATGTGTATGGCATTCTAATCATTTAACATAGATTCAAGGGGAATAATAAATTTTCATGCTCATATACACATTTTTAAAATTTTAAATAGTATGATACCTATTAATTCACATTATCAAAGTCAAAAAGTTACAAATTAAAGGGAAAATGTTTGTTTCAATTCAAATATATTGGAAGTGAGGTCATGATGGGGGAATGACTATTTTAATTCACTTTAAATCATGTAAATATAATCTAGATACATCTATAATGGTGTGATTTGATCTATTACAATAAATTTATGTTCAAGTTTAAAGACACTCAATAGCCTTGCCATTAATTCTAGTGAGCCAATTGTGTGGTTCCATATTTTGTTGTGGGTGATGTGAATTTGAATGTAGTGACATTAAATGGCCTTGGAATCACTTATAGTGAACCCATTTTGGTTCCACCTTCTATAGATCATTACATTCAGTACTTTTCCATATTCTTTAAATTTTAATATGCATTATTTCCAAATCAAGGGTCTTGATTAGTTATTCAAAATTGGGACTTGATCACTCTAAATTCATTAATGTTTATAACATGAGGAATCATCTATCTGAGTGCTTTAATAAGGGGGAACACTTCTCAAATGATTCACCATATTTTAAAATTTATAAAGAAATATAGTATCATCTTCATATATGTGTAATATTTCTTTTCTCTCTTTTAAATTTTTAACTTTGAAGTTTATAATTTTTAAAATTTAACTATGGACAGTTGATTGCTTCATGTGTTATTATTTTTTTGTTAAATTAGAGTTCTCTACATAATTGTATTATCTTATCAAATAAAAACTATGCTGTACATACTCATGTTTAATTATTTAATCTTTACTCTATCAATTTCATTACTGGAATAAATGCAGGGGAGAATGTAGATACATATATTTGGTCATTTCTACTTGACATTACCAATACTTTACAAATCCTAAACCATTTTAATTGCCCTTAGATAATTGAATATTATTGACCATTTCTATAAACCACTTATCTATATATGGGCTTGACCCTTCATTTGTCATCACTATTACATAGAGCTTTCTTTTTTTAATTCTCAAACCTTTATTACATCACTTTCATAATATCTCCAACTCATGACATCTATCCTTGATTCTCTAGGACAAGTCTATGCTAGGCAAACATGTCCACCATTGTAGACCTAACCACCAAGCATGAACACACCCTACACTAATTAATGACTAGTTTCTAAATTTTGAAACATCTATTTGGGTTTTCCCACATATGTCTTAAGGTTAGCTAAAGGAATTTATCAAAAGGTTTTGTTATAAATAAAAATTAAAGGTCATTAATTATTTGGGGTTTGGTACTATCTATTGATATTTTTTACATGATTTCACATTGAGAAAATATGCCCTATTCTTTTCAAATTCAAGATCATTTATAAGGAGAAAATATAATCTAAGTTTAAATCCTCTCAAATCAATTAAATAGTTATCATTATCAATTATCAAAACCATATTTATATCTACATACATATATTCAAGGAGCATAAATTTAGAAACACTCTAAGTGGGATTATTTCATGTGGATTTATTTCCCTTGTCATATTATATGGATACGTACATAATGTTTGATCATCAAGGGAATGATTAGGGTCAACTCATCTCATTACACTTCCTCTCTCTATTTTTCAAGTTTCTATCTCTCACAAGACCCCTAGGGTTTAAAATAAAAGAGAAGGAAAATATCAACATTCATGATTCAATATCATAATCACAATATTTTGACTATCTCAATAGAAATAGACACATAAGGTAAAGTAGTTATAGTTTCAACACATTATTTGAAAACAAGTTCACAATAAATGATGAGGTTGACATGTGTTGTTGTCTAGGGATTATGGTCTGATCCATGAATATTATTATATTATATTATTGATATCATCCTATCACAATACTTATTTTATATATTTTTCACTATCATATATAGGTCATAGTCACCTCAAACAAGTTCATAATCAATAAACATGACTAGCTTACACTTAATCTATGGAGCTTAGACCTATCTAGAAACATCTTCAAATTCTATTTTTGATTATAATCAATCATAGTTATATATTATACTTATTCACACTACTATACATTATAAATATTCAACAAGAATCCATATCTAAGTTAAGTACATTCCTTCTTAGTATTTTTTTTTAAAATAGTATATTTCCATTTTTATCAAGTTCTAAATAAGAATTTTTAATAATTTCACATATTTAACATTATAAATATCTTTCAAGTTGTATACCTATTGAGAACATATTAATTTTTAAATAAAAAATAGGGAACAACAAATGCTTACAAAATTGTATAGCCATTATACATTCCTTATCATTAAATCATTATATCTTCTTTTTCAAAAAATTAGTCATAATCCCATAAACAAATAGTTAAGTTTTTAACATGAAATAAAAATCTTCATAATAATGGATGTTAATAATATTTTTTTTAAAATATGAATTAAAATAATTAAAGTCATGGTTCTAGTCACATTCATTATTTTTTAACTTAATTATGATAATAAGGAGCCAAAGTTATTACAATATACATAGTCAAATGTTACATATTTGAATTACATTAACTAAAATAAATATTGATAATAAATGAAACTTATGAACATGTTATAATAACCATTTATCCTCAATTAAATCAAGAGTAATCATATCCTATAATAATTTGTAATAAATTCAAATGAGTCATAAAACAAGACATATAACACATTAATGGAAATTATTCACTCATATGGGTCTCTTTTATTATGCAAGTTTATGGAATCCCTGATGAATTATGTTTTTATGCCTACACTCAATGAGACAAGTTTCCATTTATACTTAATTGGCATGGGATCAAGGCATAATGTAGTTATTTTTAATCCATTGTCTTTAAACCACATGATTATATTCTTGGTTAGAATTTTCATGAAGTATTGAGTATGAAACCATGTTATTTGGAATGTGTATTTATACTACACTCCAAGTGTACCATAACTATTTGAAAATTTTATGTCATGTGGTTTTGGAAGACTTACTATATGTCACCAAACATCGGTTGACCAAAGTAAAATAATGCATTCACACATTCTTTCTGTGAGTGAAAACATAATTATCCCATAAAAATTAATTACATTCATAGCTAGCATGCATGTTCAAGTTATTTACACATAATAAGTGAAATGTTCTAAATGTCCATAGAACCGTTTCAAGACCAATACACATAACAATTCTCATATTGATACAATAAATCTCTTTCAAAATAATTCTAGGAAAAATATAATGAAAACAATTATATATTCTCATTCATGTAGATGTACAAAAACCCATCCATATATTCCATTCTTATATGTTGTAAAGGAGATCAGTAAACCAAGAAAGTTAACAACTTATCTTCTAATATAATAAAATTATACAACTAGTCATACACAAAAATCAATGAAAGATAATTCAATAGCTTGGCTTGAGTTTACACACAAAAATAATGCTTTCAAACTTCCCAAAGGAATCACTTCATTCTATGTAGGTGAATGGTCCAATGTAGTATTTAAAATGATTTCATCTACATTAAAATATTTCTATGTTACATGTAACTCAAAGATCATTCCTTTCAAACTAAACATATTCATATTTTCAATGTAAAATTGAACTATTGAAAGCCAAAAAAATATACACTCTATTCAGTTCAACCAAATTAAAATTCACTTTGTATTTTTTCTTGATAACTAAAAAAATAACTCTTTGTTTCCATCTAATGGATAGCTCTAGATATACATTTTATAATAACTTCCAAGTTATAAATTATCAAGTAAAAATAAAAAGAACTATCAAAAATTCAACAAGGGCACAACCTAGATCCATGAAACTAATTTCTCATTCTTCCATTTTTCATTTTATTATTACATCATTAAAAATTAAAATACAAGAGAGAGGAAGGTATAAAAATCTTCTCTCATAATGCAGATCTAAAAATGAAGATTAGTGTTCAAAACCTCCAACCAATCTTCCTTTTTCATTACTTTTTTTTATCTTCTTATATAATGTTCTAGCCACCACCAAAAAAACTTTGGCCTCCTTCCTCCATTTTTACTTGTAGGTATTAAATAACTCCAAGGTTTCATTACTCCCATAAATAGTGGAATTTATAACCTAATAAGGGAAAAACACATTATTTCCTAGAAAATGGAATTATAATGTTTTTAATAAAAACCCATAAAATAAAAAGCCAATGGATTATTTAAAATAATAAAAATCATGAAGAAAGTACATTGTAACTCATAATTTTATAGATCTAAGCATAAAATCATTTTTTTATCAATCATGCAAATTGATTCCAGATCAACTCAATACCTTTATGCCTTGTGGAAAAAAATCTAAATTATAAAAAGGTTTTTGTAAGATGGTTAGACTTTTCAAAAAATAATGGAAAAAATGAAGTCAACAACCTATTTTTATCCAAACCTTGACCTAGTTTCTAAACTATGGTTTCAATCAAATTTCATTAAAATATATTTGTCCACTTAAATTAAGATTACCCTAATTCCAATGCATATTTGTTTAGATTTGAACCCATCCCATTTTATTAAATTTTTCTAAAGTTCCTAATTCAATTTTTAGTTGAATGTCATTCTAAGGTCTAAGACCCACCTTTTGTGTTAATTCTCATATGCCAAGTGGTATAATAATTTTAATATTAAAAAAAAATTCCATCCCTAATTAATATTTATTTTAAACAATATAAAAAATCACTTATGCCATAGCCTATTTTAGGCATAAATTAAGTTTTAAATAAAGGAGATAATAATAATGGTCCCAAAATTTAAAATTAGATAGATATTATGAGAAAAAAATGGGTTTTAAATAAAGGAGATAATAATAATGGTCCCAAAGTTTAAAAATGAGAAAAAAATTGTGTTTGAAATACAAGTGCCCCTTAGACATAATGGTGGTTTGATTATAGAAACTTTTAACAAAAATTATAATATGTGATATGCAAGTAGTTAATGTCAATGAATGATTACTTTAACACTTTTAAATTCATGACATTATTTTTACTAAATGCACTTGTTCCCAAATCATAAACATAAGAAACACCTCATTGGATTAATTGATTGCAAGTTTTTTTTAAATTCCCTTCTAGTTTGATAATCATAAGCCAATTCAAGTCTATTTCCTAATGAGTTTCTAACTAGGTTGATTACTAAAAGTGAAAATAAGGAGGTAGTCCAAGAGGCAAATTATAAATGCCAATGGAAAAAGCATGTGAATGAAAAATAGGTTAACTATGTGATATCGTCTAGGTATCCACATTATTATTATGTCAATTAATTATTACTAAACATTACTTATGCAATTTAAATATGGTATAGATAAAATAAATCAAACCAAAAAATAAATGTAAGGTACTAATGTCTAATATCCCATTTTACTATGTAAGGTATATAACCTAGTTATATATACATTTCAAGGTCAACTTGAGATATAATATTCCAAGTTGATTCCTCAATCCCACATGCACATGTACATACTAGATACACATGAATAATACTTGTACCATTCAATAAATCATAACATAATAAATTATGAAATATAATGCTAAAATGAATAGTTGCATCATTCATCAATGAATATTTGTAATTAATGTCAGAATAAAACATTGAGCTTGCATATATTTAATAAAAATAAATAAAACTGTATTTTTTCCCTCTAATGAAAATGCATAAACAAGATCAAATTTAAATTAAGTAGTAATAACAAAAATATCTTTAAATTGGGATATGACATTATCCCCCTCACAAACTAGTATTAACCCTATAATCCATTTGAACAAGTGAGGATGAGTTTTATTCATTATATTTTTCATATTCCCACATAGTTATCCTCTCACTCATTTGACACCACTAGATAGATACTTTTTGAATTCTCATTTTCCTTAATTTAATATTGTGATGGCCTAGTACTTGTACTAGGCCAGACTATATTATCCCATTGTCTTAAACTAAATATTTTTCTAATAAATCACATGCCAAAAATCAATAATATATTTTTTTTAAAGGATATATAGAACACATAATGAATATTTGAAAGAGAATGTAGAAATGTTACTTGATAGGCTATCAGAATGATTGTTTTAATCACATCGAATGGTCTAAAAAACTAAGGAGATAGTTTGGTTGTCTTCCTTATATTTTTGGTTCTTTTAGATAAATTAATATAAAACAAAATTTCCCCAAATTTGATGTGAAGCTTCTTATAACCTCTACATTATAATTTATATTTGAGTATCACAATTATTCAAGAATTTATGTCTAAGATTGACTCAGTTATCTAATCCATTCTATCTAATAGGTGTTATACATTTTATACCATATAGTACTTTAAAGGTTCAAAATTCAATTAATAATGGTATCTATTGTTGTAGTAAAATTCCACTAAAGGTAATTAATCTTCCCACTTGTAATAAAATTCCACTAAAGGTAATTAATCTACCCACTTAATGGGTTGATCCATAAGATACATGTGTTACATGTTTTCAACCACCTAGATAACCTATTTAGTATATCCTTATGCTATGTATGACATGACCAAATTAAGTTTAATTTTTTTATGAATAATTTTATTTGGGTTTTAAATAAACATGAATTTACAAAATTTTCTTTATTTTAAAATTTTTCCCCATGTACACATAAATTATTATTGCAAGAGTGAGAGCATCCTCTTTCATATTCCTAAGTACAAAGTGTGACACATTGGTAATGTTTTAAAACAAAAATAAAATTGTGTAATTATGGGTTTGAGACTTAGTCCTTCAATAAATTAAATATATTATAAAACCCATTACTTAGTTAGAACTTCATCATATTAATTTTTTTCCCTAGGGTGATAATGTTATTCTTTTACACATGAATCAAGATCTAAATAAATAAAAATAATAAATATAAATATAATAAAGTTATTTTATAAATATTATAAAACATATCTTAAAAATAAATCCCCTCAACTTGTGAGAAACCATTTACTAGCAATCAAGCCTTATACTTCACCATTCTACCATACACATTTTACTTAGTCATTAACACCCTTTTGTAGCCAACAGGTTCTCTACCAGAAAGCAATTTATCCAAGTCCCATGTCACTTTTTAATCCATTAAAAGCATTTATTCATCATGGATTATTCCATAATCTATTTTCCTTTTAATAAAGGGACTTATTAATAATCCTAGGATCTTCATTCATAAAAGATAACAATGATTAAACAAATGGAGAACAAAAATAAAGTGGGATGCATCTTTCTAATTTACTTCTAATTATATTTGATATTTTTAAGGAATCTAAGATGTTTTATCTTTTATTTCATCTTCTTTTATTTCTTCACATTCAAACACATTCTTCCTCTTCTAATACAACTAATAAATTTTCTTATTCTTCCTTTTATTTCCCTTCCTACATTGGAATCTAATTAACCTCTCTAAATAATAAAAATTATGACAATAAATAGTGATCTTTTTTGGGGGGTTCCAAAGCTTATATCCTTTAAAACCATTTTTATATCTAGTAAGGATTAACTTAGTTGAGTCATAATCTATCTAAATTATTTTTTCCATTGGTATATACACACAGGAAACACTAAAAAACCCTAAGATGTTGAGAGAGTGTTTTTTACCAATACATGTTTCCTATTGACTTTATGAACATGGGTTTATGTCAGAAATATATTGATCAGGTAACTAGTAATCATTACTTATTCTATTCAAAATTATTCTTATATACCTTAAAAACTGAGCATACTTATATCCTTATCCATCATATTCATATTCATTCTTTCTACCCTTACATTCTTATATGGTGTTTATAGATTTTTTCCTTGTTATTCCACATACTTAATGAAACTGCTTGAATTCATTTGATTAATACTCCCCATCATTATAAATTCCCAAAATGTTTATCATTATCTTACTTTTTGGTTTTCTAGGAGGGCCTTAAAATCATTAAATTTATTAAAAACCTAAAATTGATTTCTCACATAATATACCTAGGATTTTATTGAGTAATGATCTTTAAAATAAACATAATAAAAATAATTTCCTAACAATGAATTTTTGAAAAATTCAAACATGTCACTGTATATTAACTTCAAAATATCATCTTCTCTTGTATCACTACTATTAAAATTTAATCGAGTGTATTTATCATATACACAATGGTAAAAAAAATAAAAATACAAAGAAAATCATAAAATCATTTAGTAATTCTTCTAATTTGTAATGATAAAAGGACATTCTCTCCACATTTCCCATACTCTAATTCTAAATCATTTTTTTACTTGCAGCATAAGAGTTTTATTTTATTCTCTTAACCTCAATATAAATAAAGTTGTTACACCATTAACTAAGATTGCATGCCTCGAGCTTGAATGATGTTATAATGTAGACTCATCTTTCCAATATCATTACTACACAATTTATCTTGGTGATATCCTTATTAAATAATAACTACACACCCATGTCATTAATATTTCCTACAAAAGTTATAGTTATAACAAAATATATAATATAAATAATAACACTGTTGGTTTTAGCCCTTCTAACTGTGAGCATCAACTTAAATTTTTCTTGGTCTAAGATATTTATTGGAAATTTATCTCTTAATAGTACATCACCTCTATTAATATTTTCATCTTCACAAAACTACTCCCTATGAGAATTCGTATGAAATGAATCATCCAATTTAATTGACCATGCATCATGGCATGAGTGTGTATTGAATATTCCAATAATATATCCATGAGTATTCATTGAAGTTCTTAATTATTTGTAGATGGTCAACCATCAAATGATTTACCCTTTTTAACCTTTTTAGATCTATAATCCATCTTTAAATTCATAGTTTTACCATATTTCCATCATTTCCTCAAAGTTATTCATAAATTCTTATATTTACCTCTATAATTAAATTATGAATAGCACACACTAAACTATGCACTTGAATCCCTAAGGTCTAAATGAGGTAGTTGGCATAATGGATGTGCTAGGGGTTTGGTTGGTTGTTTGGTGGAATGGGATTTGGGATATGTGGTGGCAATGGGTTATTTTGATGGAACAAAAATACTTTAACAATGTCTCGATGCTTGTTGAGAGCATCAAGTTGTGTTGAAACATAAATCCAATGTATTTTAGTCTCTAATATCATAAGAAGGTGAAGCTCCTAGTTATTACTAGGATTGGGGAAATAATAAATATCAAGTTGGATGACTCATGGAAAAAGGTCTAATCTATTGCGTTGACTTTACCCACTTAATGTCATCCATTGAGTGTGAAATATATAAGATGCGGATAGACTTGAGGAAAAAAAGGAGATATGGATGGGAAGTTAGGATTGAATGATGTTATACTGACATCCTTTTTTATATGCGATGATAATGATATGTGGATTAGGAATACGTTCTTATTCTTCTAAAGTGGATAAGGAGTTTGTGATGAGATAAGGAAAGGGAGTAGAGAGGAATAATTATCATATTCTCTTGGTTTTAATATCATATTATGCAATAATGGTGAGAATAGGTGATCTAACTCTAGGGAATAAACCATGTCATAAAAGACCTAGTGTTTTAGAAAGCGTCATCCAAAGGAGGCCAGGTAGAATCCAAAGAAAAGCATATGAGCTTGGTCAGGCAATGGCTTGTAATATGTGTTTATTGGAATGTTGAAGTAAGGATTTATGTGGTGTGCTTATATAGATGGATAAGGCTTTTCATAAGATGCTTGTATGGATGGAAAAGGCTTGGGTGGAATGTCTTTGCTTGCACATGTTGGAAAGGCTTTTTTAACACTATTTTTGTTAACTTTATATTGTTTTAGGCATTTCTTATTTTTACAAAAGTAAATGTATTGTTTGATAAAAATAAAATACTTAAAGTAAAGGAATAACAAATTTTAAAGTAAATGAAATCAAAAATATTATTTTTAAATATTTTTCCAAGGTTTATAATGTATGTAAATAAAAAAATAAGGAAAATATGTTATTGTGTAAGATGCAAACTTTTCCTAGATTTATTTGTATGTAAATTAGATGGCAATATTTTTTTTGTTTTTTGTTTAGTTGTTTTGTATGAGGTGAAATAAGTTGTAAGTTGGACCTATGTTCAAATATATATATATATATATATATATATATATATATATATATATATATATATATATATATATATATATATATATATATATATATATATAATCTAAAATAAAAATAACACAACACTTTCTTTGGATTTTCTTTGTTCACTAACAAACTAGATTAGCTTTTCAACTTCTCTAATTTGCTATGAGCAAACTTTTTGAATGAATGGCTGAAATGGAAACAAGAAATGAACATTATAATTTTATATTTTAAATATAAATAAAATATTAATTTCAACTCTCTAAAATCAAATTAAAATATTAATATGCTACCCTTTTGTATGCACCTATGATTTTCTAAGTTTCTATGATTATCTAGATGATTGTTTGGAATACAAGAAGCTTGTTTAGATATATATACACCCTAAATTGGTCAAGTAAACACACATATTATTTATTTTCATATTATTTTCACAAGTGACTCTGAATATAGAATATGATTTTTTATTCACATTTAGCTAGGTCCTTTTATCTGACTTGTCTTAGTCTTACTACATTCCCTAGACATCTCTTTACTTATTCTTAGGCATCTATAGCTTTTTAAACTTAACCCTTTTAGGCCCAAACACCTCTATTAGACCTAGACTCATCACACCAAATCCCCTACCCCTTGGGAAACAACACCCAAATAGGACTACAGCATTGAAACCCTAGGTGTCCAATTTTTGGCGCTATTGTCTACGCGTAATTTTGATTCTAACAGTCAATTTCTTCTATAAGATGAGTCTTACCCATTTTATTTGATTCATTATTAAGTTTTTAAATGTCATCCAAATTCAAATAAATCTCCCAAATTCAAAATAATGAGTCTCCTATATAAAGGACTACACAAGGTATTTTATATCTAGCATTTACTATTTTGGCACATTAGACATAATAATATCAATCAATAGTATAGCTCAGCTTCTCTATATCACACATAGATTTTCATTATTGATAAATAAAAGGCCTAGGTGAAATTCATTATTGAATAAATCATATACATTTATTATGCATGTTCCTTAAGGGATAACTACATCAAATCTGAGACCTTAGTTTGAGGGTTAATGTAGGTAGCAATCAAAATAGTAGGGGTTCTTGATTGTGTGATCATTCTTCCCCTAACCCAATTTTTCCCCCTTGTTATTTTATTTTATTTTATTTTCCATGTATTCATAATAATATAGGTACTAAATATTTAAAAAGGCCTACAATGAGCTCCAATAACTTCTAGGACCTAAAATTTGGTATGTAGGATCATACTGAGCAAACAAATAGAACCTAGAAAGGCTTTTTCCTCAAGAAAATAGCACTGAGAAAGGAATATATCATTATAAACTATGGTTTATTATTTATAGTTATCATATCTAATCAAAAAACAAATACTATATCTAAAATTTAAACACTGTCCTAGTCCTACTCCTCCAATTCCATATTTAGAATCATCAGCTTCAACATAAAACCAGCTAAGTTAATCTTTCTTTGTCTTCTCCTTCATATGTAAGTTAAGTTGATAAAATTAGCATAAATATATATATTAATACATAAAACTAGAATTATCTCCATATTCCATACATTTATTACTTAGGAATTAAACACGTAATTTCCTAAAACAATAAAACAAGATCTTAAAAGGGGAAGTTGTATTGGCTAGAAACGACTTAAAGATTTACTAATATATTTTATATAATGATTGATAAAATGTATTTATAATTTAGATAAAACTAATCTACTAGAGTGCAACAACAAATCAAATATAACTATCTTTTTATAGCAAAGATAAATGAAAAGAAATAGATCTTTTTCCCTATCAAATTTGTTCTTTTTTTAAATATGGAAACTAATATGTCAAAAAAACAACTAAACTAAATTTAATATATTAAAGAGAAATAAATGTTATAAATCAAAGAGAACACTAAATTAACCAAATAATAGATCATATAAAGCTAATTTTATGTGTTTTATAAGATAATCCTCAATATGTTAGCTCCTTATATTCTTGTATAAATTCTAGAAACTCTCTAATTGGAGGATGCACAAGCTAAAAAATAAGATAGGGGGAAATAAGAGACACAAACATAAATGGAGAGTAGTTTAACTAAGGTTTGATAATGTCTTAGATTTAAAATTATAAGTTGTTTATACCAATAACACTTTTCACTTGTATTAATGTAGTCAATTCAAAAACAATAGAGGCTAAATCTTTAGGCAATTATAGTAGGACTGTGGTTGTAAAATATTCACAATAGAAACTTATAATAGAAATTTTTGTATATAAAATCAAGATAAATTTGGCCTTATTGTAGAAAGAGTTAGGAGCTTGTGTGGGGGAGTTAAAATAAGTCCAATGAGGAGTTTAACTTAATATTAACTAAATTGGATCAAAAATAAAAGAGAGAGTGAGTTGGGCCTAATTGGAGGTGAATACAAGGTGATAAAAATAAAAAGCATGACACTAATCATGTAAACACATCAAAACTATAGTTATGAGATATAATTTTAGAAGACATCTGAATTGGAACTGAACTACCACCTCAATATAACCTCCACATATAATGACAGAACCACTGCAATAAAACATGAAACCACCACTAATTTAATATGAGTCCAACATTTAAGTTTGAGACCATTCTTAAGTTATAAAACTATCATGGCATTTTTGTAATAGAAGGGTGATTCCATAATGGAATGGGGTGGTTTTGTCACCTAGAATGTTGGTTCCATCACATATGGTCAATTTTCAAAACAAAGTGAAAAAAGCTATGTAATTCAAAACTAAGGGATAAACGTGGGTCAAGGGAGGATTAGTAAAGTATAGGGAGGGAAAATGGGCCATAGAGTTCCCTATGGAGCACAAAAATAGATATATCTATAGTAGCATCAAATTTGTATAAAAAATGTCACACCATGTAAATTTTTGGTGCATAAATATTTCCCCTTGAAAGGGTGCCTTGTCATGATTTGGTAAGGTGTATTCTTGAGAAATGCATGCATAAGTAAAATAAGAGGTTATTGTTGATGGCGTAAAATTGTGCTATGTCTTAGCCAATCAAAAATGGGAAGTTTCAAGCTGTGGGACAATGCAGCTTGAAACAACCTCCAAGTTTTAAATAAGCTGGTCTCTTCTATTTTATAGGTGTTGGGGAAAAGGTATAGGAGACTAAATAGAAATGCAAAATGCAGGAATTGAAAACTAAATATGGCGATGCACCTGAGTGTAATCCTAATCCTAACCTGAGCTCAGTGAGACTATTATATGATTCTATTACATTTAAGAGTAGATAAGTGCATGATCAATGTAAAAGATTGGAATAACAAAAACAGAGGCTCAAAACAGGGGAGTTTTTTGTTGAGATGCAGGAATTGTCAATAAAGGCATAGTGTTCAATCTTATTGATAGAATCCTTTACTCACATAAGAGGCACAAAAGTCATGCACAGTTATGTATAACTTTAGACTCAAAAAAATGAGACAAAAGCAAATAACATTTCCAATCACAACACTAGAAAATCTACAAAATAGACTAATTTGCAAACGACATAAATAATACCAACCAAGGCATGGAGCTTAAACTTCCTAGATTCATTTAGCTACGTAGAGGGCATAGAAACATGCATGATTAAATCAAATTTACAACTTAAGAAAATTAAGATAAGAGCAAATGATATTACTGGTCAAAATTACAAGGAGTCTAAACTATGAGAAATCCCCCCTCTAGATTTTACAATCCTTCTTATATAGCTTTGGATGTCTCCTTGCATTGCTTTATTTCCCATGCAATTCCAATCCATCCTTCATTCATAGGGGACAAAATAGATGGTGCTTTTAATGCTATGGGGGGCTCCAAAAATCTACCATATGAACTGTTCCATCTACTCAAATTAATTCCAGTCGATTTTCCCTCTATTTCACTTTTTAGCAATAGCTACATGGAACACTCCCTTATGTTTGAAATGGGAGGAGACACTTAGTTAATTTTCTAAAAATTCTCTAGGCATTAGAAAATGACACTTGGTGCTTTCGGCCAGATTCATCAAAAATCACATGGCTCTCTCCCTTCTTTGGCTATGTTGTAGTTTTATTTGGGACTCATATCAGACTTTTACAAATGGCGACACTTGGCAGCTTCTGTAGACTTTGAAGTAATCCCTGGGGCCCACCACAATCTTTATTCAGCAATGAAACTCAAATGGTCTCTCAAAAATTGGCACATGGCAGCCTCCACTTCTTCTAGGAAGATACATGGCATCTTCTACTTCTTCATCTAGGGGTACGTGGTGCCTTCCACTTTTACTGGGGATGGAGTAGAGAGAGACTTAGAGAGTGACACTTGGTAGCCTCTATTGTACTTCAACATTTAAGCAAAATGAAATGACGCCTTTATGTGTTGAAGGAGAGTGTTGGACTCAGGTGTTGAAATAAAATCTCTCGATAGTCGACACGTGGTGACTTTCACTGGTTCTTTAAAAGGGGAATTTAGGGTCTTCGCAACTACCACCTAGCACTTTCTGCTTCCTATGTTGCTTGGTCCATTGAAAGTCTTTGCCAAAGGGTAAAATGAAACATGGGTGCCTCTATGAGATTTGGATGCTGACATGTGGTGTGTTCCACTTAATGGCTACTGAATACGTGGCACACTCCGTGGTTCTCTGAAAAGTTACAAAAGGGCCTTAGAGGATGCCATTTGGTTCGCTTCATGCTTTGAAAGGTGACACGCGGCAGCATCTATGTGAACTTAATGCTTATCACAAAATTGGGACAAAGAAACAAAAGAGAAAGAAAGGCCCATGCTCAAATGATGCCACTTGGTAGCTTCTATTATATTTTGACACTTGACAGAGGATGAACCTACGCCCTGCTCCAACTCTACTGCTATGACCAAGGTATTGTTAGAACCAAAACTGTAGTGCTTGACAAAAAATTTAAGTGCAACGTAGAGTAAAAATTTTACTCTACAGTTACTGGTGACCCTTAGGACTTTTGAGCATGCTCAAAAAAGAAACTCCACCTTCTGCTAGATCAAAATTATGAAAATCATAGCTTCAACAGAGCCGTTGACAAATGTTTAAAACACTTATTTGAAAACAAAGCAGGAAAACAATAGAAAAATAATGTAAAAAAGGGAAACTATCTAACTATAATACATGAGAGACCCATGTCAATAGAAATGTTTCAAATAGATTCCATTTATATGAATCTCTTTAGGTTCTCCTTCCATCTATTTTAACTCAAAAGAATTCTCCTGCTTGCATGAGCAAATTCTATATGGACCAGTCCATAGCGCTTCAAATTTGGTGTGCTGACCTAGCTTGGCGGCTCTCGCATCCCATTTCAAAACAATCGAGCCCTCTTCAAAATTAGGATCTGAAGTCCTTTTATCAAAACAATTCTTAACCATTCATTGGTGCTTGATC
Source organism: Torreya grandis (assembly GCA_037957365.1). NCBI lineage: Eukaryota > Viridiplantae > Streptophyta > Pinopsida > Cupressales > Taxaceae > Torreya > Torreya grandis. The sequence goes on from JARHVA010000368.1 coordinate 1,634,148, forward strand.
AATGAATCATGGGCTATGTTCCTCTTTTCCTAAACTTCCAAAAGTTCTGAGTCTGACTTGCATGGGGCCATTTTCTTCAATCTCAATTTGTTTAATCAGCTAAAGGGCAGGGATCTCCAAGCTTAGGGGAATCATGATAGACTTTTCATATACCAGTTCATATGGAGATATTTTGATTACCTATTTGGGCATGATTCTATCAGCCCATAGTGCTAGATTAAGCACTTTATGCCACTCTTTGTGATGGTCAGCCCCTATCCTTTTGATGAGTCTTATCAGGTTCTTGTTGGTCGACTTTGCCAGACCATTACCTTGAGGGTAATAGTTAGATGAATTTTTCAGATATATTCCATGTCTTAAGGCAAAGTTAGATACTTTAAACCCAAGAATGTTTTAGCATTATCCGATATAATGGTGCAAGGAGCCCCAAAGTGAGTAGTAATATCCCCTAGAAAATTTAGGATCACATTTTCTATTGCTTCTTTAAGTGGGACCACCTCAGTCCATCTGGTAAAATAGTCCATGGCAGTCAATATCCATTTGTGACGCATGCTAGATAATGGATTTATCATTCTAATGAATTCAAGACCCCATTGAGCAAAAGGCTCATCCACAACTATAGGACTCAGTGGCATGGCTGCGTTCCTCTGCATCCCTGTATAATACTAGCAGGATTGACATTTTCTAACCAACTGATAACAATTTGCAAATAAAGTAGGCTAGAAATATCCTACCTCACTTATCTTTATGGCTGTGGTCTTCACAAAAAAATGCCCCCTGATGCTCCATGATGCATTTCATGTAGTATCTTCTTGGCTTCAGCCTGTTCCCACATCTTAATAATTTCCCATTTGAATTCCTTCTGAAAAGGACTTGTCTAGTTAAAACAAAATGAACTCCCTGTATCCTATAATATCTTCTCTTGTTTTGAGAGAGTTCTCTCAGATAGATCTAATTTTTCATAAATTGAATCCTGCTTGTGACCCAAGATTCCTGATCAACCTCTTGTAACTTTAGCACTGTCTCTGGCTCTTCTTCTGAATCTGCTTCCTTAGGTAACATATTTTCCAACTCTTGGGTTATTTATTGGCATAGACCCCTGCCCCTGACTAGCTTGGTGGGTCTAACCTCTACATCATGTTCTAAGATCTTAGTGATCTAGTTGGCTCTTTTCTTAGTAATCTCTCCCTCCATGACGTATTCTCTAAGACTTGGGTGAGCCATGAGTATCAAAATTTTTCTCTCTGATATCAGGTGCCTAAATTTCTTGAGGGCTTTCACCATAGCATAGGCTTGTCTTTCCAAAAAATTGTACCTAGTCTTATAATCTCTGAGAGTTCTTGAGAAAAAGGCTATTAGGTGATCCCCCTCCAACCTATCATTCTCTTGAGTCAGGATAGTAGCAATACTTGATTCCCCTCCATAGACATACATTACAAAGGGCATGGAAAAATCTGGGTTCTTGAGCACTGGGGCTGTTGAGATAGCCCCCTTGACCCCCTCAAAATCTTGCTTCCCCTATGTAGTCCACTTGAAGACCAGATCTTTTTTGAGCAAGAGGGTCATTGGCCTAACCAAGCCTGTAAAATCAAATATGAATTTACTGACAAAATTGATCTTTCCCAAAAAGGATTGGACTCCCTTTTTATTGGCTGGGAGAGGTAGGTCCATTATAGTTGTGATCCTCTCAGGATCTATAGAAACTCCTTCCTTAGACACTATGTGTCCCAACAATTTTCCCTAAGATACAGTGAAAATACACTTCTTGGGATTCAAAGATATCCTGAAATCTTGACATTTCTTGAAAACAGACTCTAGATGATCAAAATGATCATCAACATTTTTTGAAAAAATAGTAAGGTCATCTAGGTAGACTAAGATGACCTTGTTTATAAGTTCACCAAAGGCTCTATCCATAGCTTGTTGAAAAGTGGCTCCTGCATTAGATAAGCTGAATGGCATCTTTGCATAGGCAAATGTCCCCCATTTGGTAGTGAAAGTAGTTTTATATTGGTCTTCTTTAGCTATCCAAATTTGATTATACCCAAAGAAACCATCAAGTAAAGAAAACCTCTCCAATCCAGTCGTAGTTTGAAAAATTTGTTCCATGGAGGGCAAGGGATATTGGTCTTTCAAAGATTCTCTATTTAGATCTCTGAAATCTACACACAGCCTTACATCCCCATTCTTTTTCCTAACTGGGACTAGATTAGATACCCAGGTTGAGTGTTTGATTGGAAATATTATTTTAGAGTCTAGAAGTTTCTACAACTCATCTACCATTAGAGGCTCTATCCTTGGATTTATTGGTCTTTATTTCTATCTAATGGGTTTGGATCCTTCAATTAATTCTATGGTGTGTTGGATAATGTCTATGTTGTATCCATGAAGGTCTTCATAGCTCCAAGCTATGACTCTATCATACCTTTGGCACAACTCAATTAATTTTTCCTTCTCTTCTTGAGTTACAAAATTTTTGACCTTTAGTCTCTTCCCGTTACTCACCTCTACCTTAGAATAGTCTACTTCATCTACCTGGAACCTTTTCTTTTCCAGGCTTACATCCTCTGGGTCAAACAAATTTTCTAAAGTGATCAATCCCTTAGGGAGCTTATTAGTCTTCAATTGAATAATCTGATCATCATATGCCTCTTCAATTTTAGCTTACAACTGATTCAAAAACTCATCTGATTTTTGTAAGAAGGAGACCACCTGGGCATCATTTTTAAACACTTGCCAATTTTGGTCATTGTCTGGGATGGTTGGCCTCACTATAACTTTTACTGACTCATTGTTAACCAATAGGCCAGTTGCTGAGTTAAATTGTGAGCCAATATGAGCCATCCTATCAGCCTCAAAATTTTGACTTTTAGGGATTATCTCAATATTGAAGGCTTCAAAATCTTCTATCAAATCCCAAATCCTATGCTTGTAGGATCTCATTCTCACAATTTTGGCTGCTGCTTTTCCCTATATTTGCTTCACCACTAGTTCCAAATCTCCTTTTACTTTTAGGTTCTTTATTCCTTTCCTCTTGGCTAACACAAGCCCATGTACTAGAGATTGATATTCTACATCATTATTTGTGTAAGCAAATTGAAATCAGATAGCTCTTAAAATCTTATCACTATTTGGAGCAGTAAGACAAATTCCTACTCCAACACCATTTCTACTTCTAGCTCCATCAAAATTCAAAGTCCAAACCTTTGAATCTTGAGTATTAGGTGCCTCTTTCCTTATAACATTTGGGATCACCTGATCCTCATCAAAAATGACATACGTCCCCAAACTAGTACAGTCATAGTTCCCATACGGGTCATTATGCATCATAGCCCAAAACTGGTTGTTTTCTTCTTCCTGATCATGCTCGGTCCAGTCGCCTAGTTCTTCAACAAAATTTATTTCTTCTTTATTCAACATGGCATGATCTGCTTCTAATCTTGTTGTTGGCTCATTGGTGATGTGGTATTTGGACAATGGTTCAGATAGAATTTTCATCTTCAAACCATATTTGGTTCCTAGGATGAGGTGGGACCAATCAAGAGACATGTATCCTCCTATTTTTATTGTAAAGTCTCTGGATAAACATAAACCAAAGATAGGAGGGATATCTATGACAACTATATCCTAGTTGACAATTACGTTGGGACATGGGTATAATTGCAAGGGGAGTTGTTTAATCCTCCCTATGGTTTGCATTGTTTTGCCATCTAACTGCATAACTCCTTTTGCAAGGGGTTCATAATTTATTTTTAAGGCATCAGCTATTTGCTTGGGCATCACAATTGTGCTACCTCCTGAATCTATCAATCAGAGTTTCTTTCCAATGATCAGAGTCAAATAGAAAGGCTCTGGCTTGGATTTACTTACTTGTGCTACATCATTCACAAAGGCTATCATTTTTTGGAGGAACTGTATCTTTGAGATTTTCTTTTCCAGTAGGTCCTTCCTTGGTAATAGCATCCTTAAGAACCACTTGCCCTTACAGAGCTTCTTGTAGTAATGTATTTTGTTTAGGAATTGCCAGAATATCCCATATCGACACTTGTGCTAGAAGTTTTCTTTAATTGATCCATAATATTGATTGGTCCCAGAGACTAAGTTTTTTGGTAATGGTGATACCTTGTTATTTCTTGAGTCTGGACAAGGATCCCTTGATCTTGTATTGGCTATGGCACATCTCGTCTAATAGCAACACTCCTTTGCCCCTGAGATGGAATATTATTCTTGACCTGACCACTTGTAACCTTGGGTTACTCCACCATCCTCCTCTTTGATCTAGTGTAATAATTAGATTGTACTACTGGCCTTTGGGAGGTGGATGCTTCATTCAAGAAAACTACTTCCTCATCCTCAACCCATGAGAATAAATCATGTTCTAGGGCTATTTATTCCTCTTGTTGCAAGGAAATCCCTTGCATCTAGGCCACTAGCACTAAATTTTGCATGTCGGGAGACTGGTAGGCTTGATTATTACTGGTACTAGCAAACTGACCATCCATTCTTCTCTGTTCAGCTACCCTTTGCTATAGATTGCCTCAAGGACAATCTCTGGGGGTGTGAGCATAATTGCAAGGGAAACACCAAGCATTAGTATCATCCACATAATTATTCTAACCTAGAACCATCTCCCTATTTGAGTTGGGAGGAATGGTTTGTGAGGGTGTGGGAACAACAATTAATTAATTTGTTGGTTGATTGTTGGTCTACATTGGAGGGCCTTGATACTAGTTTGGTTGGGATGAAAACCTACTCCCTTGATAGCCTTGATAAGGGGGCTTAAGTAAAGTATTATGCTACCTCTTCATATTAATCAACTCATTGGAGAATGTTCTTAGCATACTCTTAATATCATCCATCTCGAATGACAGAGTAGGGACTGGTTGTTTTGCAGATGATGAAGGGTAAGCATACATAGATATAGGTGGGCTTACATGCTTAAAAACCTCTTGGGGAAAAGGAAAGTTAACTTCTGGGAATATAGGCATGGGAAGCCTTAGAGGTAACTTTCCAGCATCAATTAAATGGTTCTCAGCTCTGACCACAAGGGCATAAGCTGCTGGCAAAGTGTGTCCTCCTAGTGACTGAATCATAATAGATATATCTAAATTTAAAGCTTTGATATAGAATACTACGGCCATACCAGGGGGTGGCTTAGCTGTAATAGGGATTTTGTCCCAAGTTTTCTAGAATCTGGTATTGAATTTAGTCATGTCCTCTTAAGGTCCCCTTTGGATAGTGATTAACTATTGTAACAAGGAAGACTTATCACCCTTCTCTACAAACCTTTCAAAAAATAGATCTCTAAGCTGGTCCCATGTAGAAATGGTATTTGGGGTCAAAGACTGATACCATTCTAAAGCCTTCCCTTTAAATGAGGCTGCTAATAATTTTAGGGCCACATTTTGCTCTATGACACCATGTATGGCACAGACATTCAATACATCTTGAAGATGTTCCATGGGTGTTTTTGAGTCTTGCCTGCTCAATTTGGGCAGAGCCTTTAGAGCATTTCTTGGAATAGGGTCCCAAACAACTGGTGGTGTTGGGAGGATTAAGGGGCTACTATTGTTCTAGCTCACATAATTTCTTGGAGGGATGTTGGCTCCCATGTTCAGTACTGGTAGAAACTGGTTAGCTCTTCTTCTTAGACTAACTACCAAGGGTGGAAAAAGAATATCTAGATTTTTAGTAAATTGTGATATGGTGACTGGTCTATAGCTCCAACTCCTCGTAGCTCTTTGGTTCATGTGGTCTTGTAAGAAACTTCAAGACTGGTCCCACTGAGCGTGCCAAAAACTATTGATGGCATAAAATTGTGCTAGGTCTTAGCCAATCAACAATGGGAAGTTTCAAGCTGTGGGACAATGTGGCTTGAAATAACCTCTAGGTTTTAAAGAAGCTAGTATCTTTTGTTTTATAGGTGTTGGGGAAAGGGATAGGAGACTAAACAGAAATGCAAAATGTAGGAATTGAAACCTAACTATGGCAATACACCTGAGTGTAATCCTAATCCTAACCTAAGCTCAGTGAGACTATTATATGAATTCTATTACATTTAAGAGCAGACAAGTGCATGATCAATGTAAAAGATTGGAATAACAGAAATAGAGGCTCAAAATAGGGGAGTCTTTTGTTGAGATGCAAGAATTGTCAACAAAGGCATAGTGTTCAATCTTCTTAATAGAATCCTTTACTCAAATAAGAGGCGTAGAAGTCACGCACAGTTAATTATAACTTTAGACTCCAAAAAATGAGACAAAAGCAAATAACATTTCCAATCACAACACTAGAAAATCTACATAATAGACTAATTTGCAAACAATACAAATAACACCAACCAAGGCATGGAGCTTAAATTTCCTTAATTCATTTAGCTACGTAAAGGGCATTAAAACATGCATGATTACATTAACTTTACAACTTAAGAAAATTAAGACAAGAGAAAATGATATTATTGGTCAAAATTACAAGGAGTCTAAACTATGAGAAATCCCCCCTCTAGATTTTACAATCCTTCTTATATAGCTTTGGATGTCTCCTTGCATTTCTTTCTTTCTCGCGTAATTCCAATCCATCCTTCATTTACAAAGGATAAAATAGATGGCACTTTCAATATTGTGGGGGGCCTCCAAAAATCTACCAAATGAATTGTTCCATCTACTCGAATTAATTCCAATCAATTTTCCCTCTATTTCACTTTTCGGCAATAGCTACATGGAACACTCCCTTACATTTGAAATTGGAGGAGACACTTAGTCAATTTTCTAAAAATTATTTAGGCATCAAAAAATGACACTTGGCACTTTTGGCTAGATTCATCAAAAAACACATGGCTCTCTCCCTTCTTTGGCTGTGTTGTAGTTTTATTCGGGACTCATATCAGACTTTTATGGATGGCAACACTTGGCAACTTCTGTAGATTTTAAAGTAATGCCTGAGGCCCACCACAATATTTATTCAAAAATGAAACTTAGATGGTCTCTTATAAATTGGCACATGGCAGCCTCTACTACTTTTGGGAAGATATGTGGCATCTTCTGCTTCTTTGTCTAGGGGTGTGTGGCACCTTCCACTTCTACTGGGGATGGAGTAGAGAGAGACTCAGAGAGTGACACTTGGTAGCCTCCATTGTACTTCAGAATTTAAGCAAAATAAAATTATGCCTTTATGTGTTAAAGGAGAGCGCTGGACCCAGGCATTGAAACAAAGTCTCTTGATAGTCGACACGTGGTGACTTCTACTGCTTCTTCAAAAGGGGAATTCAGGGTCTTCACAATTGCCACCTGGCACTTTCCACTTCCTATGTTGCTTGGTCTATTGAAAGTCTTTTCCAAAGGGTAAAATGAAACACGGGTGCCTCTATGAGATTTGGATGCTGACATGTGGCATGTTTTGCTTAACAGTTATTGGATATGTGGCACGCTCCATGGTTCTCCAAAAAGTTACAAAAGGGCCTCAGAGGATGCCAATTGGTTGGCTTCATGTTTTATAAGGTGACACATGGTAGCATCCACATGAACTCAATGATTATCACAAAATTGGGACAAAGAAACAAAATGTAAATAAAGGCCCGTGCTCGAATGAAGCCACTTGGCAGCTTCTGTTGTATTTTGACACTTGACAGAGGATGAACCTGCGCCCTACTCCAACTCTGCTGCTATGACCAAGGTATTGCTAGAACCAAAACTGCAGTGCTCAACAAAAAATTTAAGTGTAATATAGAGTAAAAATTTTACTCTATAGTTATGAATGCTTATCTTACTTACCCAAATGATAGGGCAAAGCCAAGTTGAGACTTTATGCAACCTATAAATAGAAGATCAAATTCAAGTATGATTTTAATGAAAACTAGAAAAAGAACTATACAAATGAAACATGTAAATAATATATACTATAATTTTGAGGGAGATCATACTACCTGAGCTAACCCATTAGGGGATTGAACCTACTACCAAGTTGTCACATACCTGTAAAATCATAAAACCCTGTTATAAAGAATGGAGATATTGCTAAAATGTTAGTTTTGAAAGTTTAGTCATGAAATATAGGATAAATATGATGTATAAGCATGCGAATAAGCATAAAAAAATATATATTACAAAATTGGAAAGTTTTTTTAACTAAAATGACTATTTTAAAGTCAAATATATTTAAAAACTTGCAAAAAATAATTCATTTATGTTATTTACCTTGAGATATTTTTGAGCTCTAAATTACCCATGACCATTTCAAGTGTGAAAGTAGTCAACATGATGAGAGTGAGGATAATATGGTGAATGTACCACTTTCAGACATGACTAGGTTAGTTTTGATAACTATTTCATTTTTTCCCCATATTTAGAATTTCAAGCAAAACTTAGTCAATTTCCAATGAATTTTAAAAAAATCACTTTGTAGTGATTGATAAAGAGTAGATTATAGATTTGTAAGATTTTTGTGATTTTGGGTGAATTTCATTTAATTTTGGGAGATTTTTAAAGTTACTTTAGTGACAAACAAAACCACCAATCATATTACAAAACCACTACCCTTTACATGATGGTGGTTATATAATTGTCATGGCAATAGCCTAATTATCACAAGGCAATTATGATATTGTCACCCTAAGGTGGTTACATAGATACCAGGGGTGGTTACATCACCACTATAAGGTATTTTTATAACCACCATAGGGTAGTTCCATAATCATCACCTACAAACTAGGGTGGTTCTATGTGTTAGACACATGCATGAATTTTGAGTTATTTTGAAAAATAGGGTTGATATTCAGGCTGACTTAGGATTTTTTTGTTACATGGATATTACATTTAATGGATCATATCTCAGGAGTAGGATTGTCTCCCTTGAGTCTTGTTACTTCTATCAATAGATGAGTTGTCCTTGATTAACCAAGCTAAGATACTTCACATTGCATGGGTAGGGATTACTCCCACCTCCAAATAGATTTTGTGTGATCTTTTGAATTATTGGGATCCTAAGAAAAATTCTTTCATGTTCCCCCATGACCCAAGAGAGTGGATGATCACTCTTTTGGATGTATATCAAATCATTGGTATTCCCACAACTAACCAATTGGTATATATTTAGGATGGTGATAACCATTGTGAGGCTTGTATCTAGACTAATCACTTTAGAGACTCTAACACACTGATTTGGGTGCAAAGTGTAGAGTGAGACTTTCTCAAGTTGAGGGATTAGTGATCCCCAACTCGAGGATGGATATCATTAGCATCATTACCTCTTGATTAGTGGGAAACAAGGGTACTAGTAGGATTATTTATAGTTGATCATTGATTATGTGACATATTGAGGAGAGGGGTACATTATGAATGAAGTCAGTTTATGTTATCATAGATCTATAAATACTTATATTGAATGGCTTACCCAAGATTTATATCTATTAAACACTTGGCCATCATCATGGGTTGGGTCGATCACCCTTTTATGTTTTGCCTTGAGCTATGGGGACTCTAACAGCAGAATATTTTATTTCCCTACCCTACTAAGACATGTTTGGCTAATGGGAAAATGAGTGGATCTATCTTGTGATATCCACTAGGGCCACTCAAGTTTGAGATAGGTTGATATTTATTGAGGTGCACCTCATATATTAGGTACCCTAATATGTTGGTGTGACCTAAATACTCAAAATTCTAGTCCCTAGAGTTAGGTATAAGGGATTTGAAAGGCAAGATCTATGAGGTTAGGGAAACTATCATGGCATCTACTCATGAGAGGAGTGCCTATCACCTAACCCACTCCATAGGTATTTTGAGGAGAAGGAGGATAAGATTTGGGTAGTATTATATGGGCCTACCACCACCACTACCACCAGCACCATCATTGCCATAAGACCCTACTCAAGGGGACCCCACATAGAAACAAAAGCTAGGAGGTGGAGATGGTGATGGTGAGGCTCAAGTGTATATTGAGCTAGAAGAGGAACGTAAACATCAAAGAGGAGGAGGATACAAAGGATGATTATGATCTATAGGGGGATATACGTAAAAAAAATTAATTTTTTTCATTTGTGATTACAACTCACATTTTAATTATTTTTAATTGCTTAGATGATTACATGCATTAGATTTTTATATCATCTAGATCTGATTTATCATGTACTTTATGATTACATATACTTTGGTTGGTTTGAGGTAGATGATCAGGGACACCCTAGACAATATTTTTTAGTTGAGAAATGGTTAGACGCAGGACCAACTATTGGTAGGCCTTGGGCTCCTTGTAGGTATTAATCACCATACATATGTCTTTTCCATAGTGTACCATGCTTCAATGTTGATGAAAACATTGAGGATAGAGAACAACACTCTATTGTCTAGAGAAAGGATGCTGGAGGCCCTAGTAGATACCATGGTGGGTGGGGGAGGTGTTAAAGCCTTTAACCATATGACAAGGGAGATAGCCTTGTATGGAAGTACTAGTAGGAGACACCATTAGAGCTAAATCTCTAGGCACTCTTCTACGTTAGGCCCGCTCATAGGAAGAGGATAGGTTTTTAAGGCTTGTTTATAGACATTTTCATTATACCATTATATATTTCAATTATTGTTAGATGCCTTGAGGCATATTGACCTTTTGTAGATGCGATTGTATTAGATATTTTGTTGTATAAACTTGATAGTTTACATGATATATATAAATGTTTTTGGTGTAACTCATAGTGATTTGTTATTATGTGTTACATGATGTAACTTAAATATTCATATTAGGTTTTCATTTTATGTACTCTAGATTACTAGATATGTGATGGTGTATGTGTGTGTATTTATTTGTTTTTGAAATGTTGCCTATGGGATATGCTTATGTATATGTGGAAATAGAATGAATGTAGATTATGTAATGTAATGAATGTTATATGGAACCAAAGTTTTACTAATTATTTTTATTTTAGGTGATTACTTAATTAATTTATTTATGTAATATATGACTTCCAATTTGCAATGAGGAATGAAAAGGGAAGTAATATAAATGTGAGGTGATAAAGGGGGGAAAACCATCAATCAAAACTTCACATGAAAAAGGGAGATGACCTATTCCTTATGAGCAAAGGGGAATATGTACTTATTTATAAACTTATATAACTCTAACTTTATTATCTTCACCTAGAGAGAACTAGCCCTAATAGAATTAATAAATGGTAAAAGGTTACCTTCTTTAAACATATACATATACGCAAAATTCTTGAAGAAATTTTTATTTAGACATTTTTTTTGTTTTGTCATTGATTCTAAACTTGATTTTATTAACTCTTTTTGTGACCCCCACACTTAGTCTCATGTGACCAAGAAGACACATGGGCTCATCACCAAATACTTGATGTAGGCAAGTAATGCCATATCTCCCCAACACTAGCTCCATGCAGCCATTAAGATAGAGGCATTAACATTGAGGGTAAATAGAGGGTGAGAGATGTATAATTTTGAATTTTTTATTTGCATAAGCTTTTTATTTTCATATGAGTATCTATTTTTTTATTAGTAAGGCCTTTACCCCCAAACCTTGGCCCCATAAAAATAGTAAGATGCAAGGGATCACCAAGGAGAAAGATAGCCAAGTAAAGTTACCTTATTTTGGGTATGTTAATGTTCTATTTTATAAAGTCACCATAAGGGGATCATATATCATGGACAAGTTTTTAGACTTCCCTGTAGGTTATTATTATTCTAAGTTATGCAAGAAAATGTAAGGAAAGAGGTTCACCTTGCTCAAAATAACTAATACAAAGACCCAAGTGACATGTTTATTTTGAGAATGTTTTCTATGGGGTGATAGGGTAATGTGAAAATGAGGTAATGTGTTATGTCACATTTTTAAAGTTTTCATATTGTGTGAACTAACCAGCTAAACAATCATGAAACAACACATATACTATGCAGGTGGACATGTAATAGATGGGAATTTAATGTAAGTGAGATCAAGGTCATATATAATAATTAAATATAGAATATTTTTTTATAAAAAGAGTTTAAAACTCACCAAAATATTTACCTTCTAGAGTACATAATTGATTGGCTCCATTATTGAAATCCTCTATCAATGGGTAGGGGCCTAACCAATTGGGTCTAATTTTTTGACCTTCTCCTTTCTTCTTGTTAATTTAGTTATTAAGTCTAAGGATGAGGTTCCCCTAAATATATTGGGTATTTTTGGTCATAACTTTAGATCTTATAAAACCATTCACGAGGCATAATTAACTTTGGTTACTTGACTATGGAATTTAGATATGTGTAAACCAGCACATCTGATAACTCAAACACTTGTTCACCATGATTTTCCCCTAGCATAGAAAATATAATAAGATAGTCTTATATCTTATAGAACTAGTGGTAATACATGACTAATTTTACATTGTCTAATGTCAGGTCATAGTGCTCATAGGATAGCCCATCGATATTCATTATTAGATTGATTACTTTTATAGGAGAGGGATCCTAACTTCAAGAAAATTTGGGTAGTTATGAGGACAAATCTTAATCCCAATGGTGCCTATCATTAGAGTATGACACATTTCCTAAATCATGGGAATAGTCAAGGAGAAATGGATGTCTCAGGTAAGTGTCTAAAAACTAATGGTGAAACTTGGAATAACACTTAATTTTACATGACCAAGCATCAAATTAATGTGATGGTAATGTTATAATGAGTTATTAAAGACCCCATCATCCCTTATTATTCTTGTCACATGGATATTGGGAATGATAGGAGGTAGGATGATATAAAGGGCTAATGGAATATCACCTCCTCTATTGTGGGTAACTACTTGGTCATTAGATATATTGGGGATGAGAGAATCTATCATATATGATATTAGGAAATCAAATTTTGGTATGTTTAAATGAGGAATGAAGCATGAAGATGAGGTAGCCATAGAGTCAAAAAGTTTTTTTATTTATCAAGGGATTGATTCTATATATATATATATATATATATATATATATATATATATATATATATATTTAAAGTCCTTGGTAACCTCTTATACCACATTATTTTATAGTTTAAAGTGCTTAGTTTTGGTTTTATAGTCTTCAAAAACTTGTTTTGAAACTAGTTGTGAGTCACCCTAGATCATTAAGTTTTGGACACCTAGGCATTTCTCAATGATTATGCCAAGAAATAGAGCCTCATACTCAAATCCATTTTTTTTTACATTTAAATTATAATTTGAATCCAAAATGCATGACCCACCCTTCAAGATAAATGAGAATGAGTCCTCCCCAAGTGCTTATATGTCACTTGGTTCCATCATAGTGAAGGACCCACTGATTGTGTGTATAAGGTGGGTAGTCCTCAGGTAAGGTTTCTTGGTCTTCCAAAATTTTGACCATATGAATACTAAAATTTTTAGATAATCCCCTTTGGGGTCCCTAGCTTTTAATCTCAAGAAGACAATGAATTCATCCCTTGTGTTGAGAAAACAAAAGGGCTTGTGAAGGTGTGGATAGCTTAGTATCATGATGAAAATAGAGGAAGGGAAGAAATTTTGGAAACCTAGAATGTTGGTTTTAGGCTGTAGTTCAAGGTAGATAAGAACCTCTAGAAACTTTAAATACTACTTGTTTAGCTTTTTCCTGAAGTTGGGAAATATGTCAGTACAGTTAGGGTTTCATCTAGGTGTAGGGAGTATGCCAACATAATCTAGATCTCATATTGATGGAGGAGGTGCATGGGCATAGTTATGTAGATAATAATATTATAGGTAGGACATGGGTAACATTGTTTATCCTATCATTATGTGTGGAAAGGATTGAAGGAACCCAATAAGTGACTTCCTACAACCCTCTTCCTTCATGATGGGAAGAAGTCCTTTTTCAGGAATATATGGGTAATAATGAGTTCTAATTTTGATTTATATCCTACCTAATGTCACAATTCGAATATTTTCCCCAATCACTGGGGTGACCTAGTGAGTTTGAATGACCTGGTTGACTATTGGTAAACTTTGAGCATAATGAGAAACAAATCTAGGTGCAGGTTAGAGGAGAATGACTAACATCTCTAGAGAGAGAAAACTTAATGGGTCAAAGACCCTAGAAAATTGACACTACTCTATTATGTTATCATCTATGATCATACTCCAAAGTATCTCAAAAGTGACAAGGGTAAAATGTGAGTTATGACTTATTTTTTTAGGGTTAACCTTTGGTTGGTTGTGGTGATAACCATTGATATTTTTGTCATGAAGGCGAACTTTCTCATTCTTAAACACCTATATCATGAAAAGGTTGGTAGGATAGATATCCCATCTTATGTTGGAAGCACAACCACCAATAGGGGGCTTTGAATCATTGATCTATTAAAAATTTCTTCAAGTTATTTAGTTCATTAGTCAAGCATCAATGCAAAATCCATAGAGCAATCAAACCACAACAAAGAACATAAAGACATAACATATGATATAAGTGGGAAACCATTAAAGGTAAGAAAACCCACATTGATCACTATGTGGACAACATGTCATAAATTAGATATGTAATGAATTAATAAGATTGATGAGCACTAACTCATCTTAAGGCACCAACTCCAAATAGTCAAGCACCAACTTGACAAAAAGATTCAGCAAACACCCACTTACTAGGAAGAAATAACTCCTTGATTTGTAGACACTAATTTATAGGAGGCTTCAACCCCCTTTTCCAAGCACCAACTTCATCTACTTTAGATCATCCACATTTATCAGTTGATTCTATCAATAAATTATGGTACAATTCTTCTTATCGATCTCATATTCATTTTGTTGTTTTTCTATTTATCAATCGAATAGACACATTAAGATCTCTTTCTCTAATTTTTATTTTCAAAGACTCTATCATCTCTACCTTATATACTTATCAATTTTATATTATTATACATACTCTAGAGTTAATTTCCCTATGAGTCATTTGAAGATTTCATATGCATGCCTCTCTATCCATCTATTCCTCAATAGACCTTTGCTCTACTTCTTAGCAAAGTTATATATTCATCATCATTATTCATGCTTAAAAAAGACAATTTCATCTCACTTATATACAAGATGTTGATCAATAA
The DNA here is from genome assembly GCA_037957365.1 of Torreya grandis. NCBI lineage: Eukaryota > Viridiplantae > Streptophyta > Pinopsida > Cupressales > Taxaceae > Torreya > Torreya grandis. The sequence continues at coordinate 1,649,202 of JARHVA010000368.1, forward strand.
CCTCTTTAAATTAATCTAAACAAAACTCTATAGTCTATTATATAAGTATTGTCACTCAATCTTACACCCTAGAGATGGTTGTTCAAGCCTACTCTAAATTGAGTATAGGTTTAAGGGATATCACCCTAGATTGGACTTTGATATCTTATCACCTACAATACTTGTTTAATTGGATGAAAATAGATATATATTAACATGAAAATAACCTATTCTAATAAGGTGATATACCAAATTTATATCCACTAGACTACCTATGACCTACACTATGAGATATTGTTCACAAGATTGGCTTTAAACTTCTAGGATACTCCAACATAAGTATTTCAAATATGAAGGTGATATGTACTGCACTTCTCAAATGCAATGGATAATAGGACTAGTCGTAGACATTAATGCAATTCCCTATACTTAGAGATAGACAAGGACAGTAACTATGCTCCATATGACATATTAGAGAATGAATTGCTTGCACATAATATGAGACAGTAAGATGAATGCAAGGATAAGTTATTAACACTTATCATTTAACTTTTACACTACTCCACACACTTAGACAAGTAATTTTAGAAACAAAACTATCTTAAAATATTTATTTAAAGGTAAACATCAATATTTAAACTAGCAAGGCTTCACCATACCAAACATGGATTAGATACAAATGCCAAAATGGCTTGCATAAATAGAGTTTGGGAGAGGAGAGAGAAGAAGTGAAGTTAAAGGTTCATAATTCCAAGTGTCAAGGCATGAAAATAAATTACATTTTGAGAGAATGGAGTGGAGAATATACCATGAAGGTATTCTTGGACAAGTATCCATCTGAAGCATGACAAACTCTTCAAACTAGTATAGAGTTCTCAAATAGGCCTCTTGAAAACAACCTTCACGATGAAGCATCACTTGACCATTTGAAAATAAAATAGGAATTCTTGACACATATTAACTATCTTAGGGAGGTTAGAAACAAGCTATGACAGTCATCAGATACTTCCCTAACTGATATCCTTCCTCTTGACACTTGTATTCACTGTCTATAGTCACTTACTAGCTCTCTTGACCTCAACCTTCATATTTTTCACCAAGATGACATGTATTTTTTCAAGTAAATCCATATAATATGTGTTATAACACCTATGTAGAACCCTTTTTATTTCCACTTCATGAGTTAGACCTTAAAAATATCCCAAATTAGACCTCTCATCTTCTCACTAGGTAGTTAATTATCATTTTCACTATCTATCCAAGACTACCTATAGTAAATTGTTTAGTAGAGGAATTTTCATGCTTATATGTGGTGATAAATGAATATAGGGAGTTATAATAAGTCACTATTGACCTATTTCAATTTCATTCATTCAAAAAATCTCTTTTGCACTTGTAAAGCACCACAAAACCTACAAGAAACCCTAAAATAGGCATGTCTATACAAGAGATAGTATGAATAAAATAGGTGTCAAGGAGCTAGAGAGAGTCTTAAACAAGTCCAAAACACTTCCAAGGCCAAATTACCCCTTCTATATTCAAATTCTTCATGTTTTTTCCATCAAGTCTTAAACAAGGGTTTAAGGAAGGTTTTGAGTTATGGTTCTTAACAATGATTCATAAAAGCAAGATGCTCAAATTCCAAAAAATATATATACATACCAAATATAGGATCACTTTCAACTATTCCTATCTCCTTGGGGTACCATTCAATGTTTTCATACATGTATGAGCACTTTAAAATAGCCTATCAAGCTTTCCCTTGCATTCTAAGTACCCCTGAGATGGTTTTTAGTCAAGTTAACTAATTTGTATTGTTCCTATACAAATTTATCTTTATTATAGATTCTATACCTTCCCTTAAAGCTTATAAATTTTTTTTTAAGGATCATGTAGTCATAAAAATGATACTAGGCCCCTATAGGGTTTAGGCCTAGTTTTGGGCTTAATAGGCCTAACTATGTTTAATGGCCTATGACCACCTCTAAGTGGTTTCTAGTTATTTAATATACTTCATATCACTCCTTCATACTCAGATAAACCTCTAAAATTATTATACAAGGCCTATTTATTCTCCCTTTCCTCCATTCTTCATTCATGTGCTCTACTTGCAATCTTATCTTGACTAGGAGTGCCCTCTATCTGAGACAAAATAGACAGAATCTCCCCTATTAAAATGGATAAAATGATATTATAGAGGGATTTATTAGGTCATATTTATGATTATTTAATAATTTTCATGGTTATATTACCCCTCTAGAGTCCTCAAACTTCCAAATCCCTCAAGACTACCTTATTAGAGTTGATGAATGTGTGTAGGATTTGTATCCAGAGTTGGGATTGACTATAGGTTGAGGTTTTAGTTCACCCTCTATGTTTATTTACTCTAAACATAATATGAATTTGATTTAAACACTATGGATGTGGTATCAATCATTTTCAACATCCTACATCTTTGCCAACCTTCTCAACTCACATCTCTCCTTTGCTAAAACTAGTCTGTGACTATGTTGACTATAGATGTCTCATCTTAGGCAAATGAGATTCCTATATGTATCTATGAATATTTTATTGATGCATTAAGATTTTATTTAGGTTACCAAGACCATACCATATTTATTTTAACTCATCTCATGCTTAGAAACTTGTGCTCACATTTAAACTGCCTCTTTCCACTAGTGTGAGTTAGTCTATCTACTCAGTCAGATTGTGTTACCTATAGATGTGCATTAGATATAATTTTAATAGCTCCTATAGGTGTTCATATATGCATGATTACTATTTTTCATTAGTTTATCCTTCACTTTGGCATATTCATCTCATGCCTCAAAAATAAGTGCCATTCTCTCATCATCAATGCATCTTGTGCCACTATTGTACTTCAAGGTTCATTTTGGGTCTTTTTGACACTGTAGTTACTGAATATCCTCAGTGTTGACTTGATTGAATTAAAAACATATTTAACTATCAGTATCTTGATATAAACACTTCTTATTGTGCTCATATGTCATATCTAAGGCCTAGGCTATAGGAAATAAGACATTTAGACTAACACATACCTTAAAATCCTCATCATAAGATGGTACTGATTATGCACAAAACTTAATTCAAATAAATTAAGGTAATTTGTCTCAATTACAACTTTCCAAACTTGTGAATTATAATGACCTCACCATTCTCACCATGATGCTTTCTACATTCTTAGACCTCAATGAAGGTTTCAAATGAGTTCAAAACTCCTTCATCTCAACACTCTCTACCTCCTTTAGACTGACCTCATACTGCTATTGGAAGTTGCATGTAAGTGAAGACATTATCTGACTGTGTACTAGGAATTGGTTCTCCCAACCAATCTCTAACTCTATGAACAACTCAATCTCATAGTTGACCAAATTTGACTTTTAGGTCAAATTAGGGTACCCCTAGGTAAAAAATTGGTATTTAGGTGTTTTAGGGGGTCTAACATGATATCACAAGGTGTTATATAGTCTAATTGATGTCATTAATGTTATACTAGGCTTGGTCCTTAGTCATTTTGGGTCATTTCAAGGCCAAAAAAGGTGTATTTAATGAATTGTATGGATTTCTTGGGAAGTGTGAAGGTTTAAAAATGTGATGTCATGTCCCATGTGTCATTATAGGTTTTAATTAATTGACATAACTAAAAAGTAGTAGGTTCATCAGAAGAGGCAGTTTTCTTGAGAAAGAAGAAGAAAATGGCACTTTTATGACTCCTTGGGAAGTGTACCATGTGGTAAAGGATCAAACAATGCCTCTTCAGCTTCCCCAAGCTTAGTTACATGTTTTTTTATCTATAGATTCTATTTTTGCTCAAAACTATTCTACTCCTTTTTCACCCTTTTTGGCATGTAGAAGTGACCTTCAAGTTTGTGATTAGTATAGATAGCTTAGGAGGTTTCAACTCAAAATCTTTTAGAATGATGAATTAAACTTAGAGACATTCATTTAGATATACTAATTATTAATAATGGTGTCATATTCTTCATGAACCATCCTCATGAAGTTGACTATGTTCTTCTACTTACAAATCTATGTACCTTATCAGTTTTGCTCCATTTTTGTAAATTTCATTTGAACCAGTTGTGAATTTAAATTTAAAATGATTTTTATTTCCTTCTCCAATGTTATCCATACTTATTTTCATGTTTCATGGTGTTTGGATAGGTCAAGTGCATCAACATTACAAGATAAGCATTATTTTATGTGGTGGGTAGGTTTTTATTATTTACAGTACCTTCATGATTTGGTAATGGTTTCATAATGTGGTGATAAGTTAAATATAATTTTCTGAAATTAATCTCAATCCCCTCACCTTTCACTCTTATCCTCCAAAGCAACATCTCATGAATTGCACTTATTATACACACTTGCACACAATCTACTTACATACCTTTCAAGATGCCTAAAAGAGTTTTTAATAATTGAAATGTGATATATAAGCTTTACTAAAGTTATTCATTAGACATTATTTATTTCCTTTTACCCTTTATATATCATCTATATTAGTCATGAGATCAAGATAATGCCTGTTGTCCATCACATCCTCATAATCACATAGTCATCCATTAATGTGCATCTACAGGTATCATCATGGGGAGTTTCATGTTTTAAAGAAGCTATGAAATGTCCTTGACAACTAAAGGAGTACATTTTCAAGTTTTTAGAAGAGTTTAAGATCATAATAGGTCATAAAACATGCTCATTTCCTAAACTCAGACTTACTACCTATGTGGAAAATGCCTACCTACAAGTGGCCTGGTCAGAGAGTCTAAGAGCTACTTAAGAGAGGTTATACATGAGTTGAATCCATCCTTGAAATATTCAGATGATTTTGAGAGAATTTAATACTTTATTTAAAATCCTAGACTACTAAACAAGTGAATAAATACTCTCAAACACAAAAGGATTGTTTCATGCCCATTTTCCCTAAAATGGTAAAATAGAGTTCCTAGGGGTTTTGATGATATATTGGAACATGGTTGAAATGATATTTCAAGATTATAAATGGTTATGTATTATATTATAAAAATAATATGAGAATTATTTCAATTTTAGGAGGTAGATTACCAAGGAAAACTAGTTGTTTAAGGTCCTAAAGATGCCCACAAAAGCACTGAGAACAAGTAGTGAAGTTTACAGTTCGAGCTTAAAATGAGGTTCTCAAACCCAAGGGGAAATTTAGACTATACCACCATGTTAGATTGGTTTTTAAATTGTGAATTTAAATCTCATGACTTAAATGTCTTTGAAATAATTGGTACCCTATACATAGGCCCCCAAATATACACCTATAAGCCTCTAATTCATACAAACATAACCCTACAAGCTGGCTTTAGGGTCACCTTGAGGAATAGGCCAAATAAATTTGGGAATAGACTAATTTTTTATAATTATAATTTATTTAAGGTATATTATGGGTTTTTAATATTTAATTATGGTTTTATAACATCATAACCAAGTCATAAGGAGAAACCCACACCTATAGGAATCAATATGCAGGTTTTCATAGTCATACAGGGAGGTCTCAACTAGGTAAGTCTAAGTGCATATAAAGAGGATAAGTGAAGTTAACATGATAAAATATATTATTAATACCTTTAATATATCTATTATTACCTCATCAAGTGTGTTATTTATGAAACAAACTTAAAATCCTCTTAAATCTGTGTAACTAATGAGTGAGAAGGTAATGTTTCCAACATGAATAAAACCTAAATGTGAAGAAAATGGGCTCAAAAAATGTCAAGTTACTTTTTTTAATTCTAGGTGGATCCCAATTATTTTATTCAAGACCCAACTCAAACATATATTCAAATTCTACAGGTACCTCCCAAAAAGGTAAATACAGTCAAAATCTATGTATGCAGTCAGTAGATAGTGAGCATAAAGGAGTAGGTCTAGGTGGTGATAAAACATTAAAGATAGAGAAAATGAATTTAAAAAAAGTTTAAAATTAATATATGGGATTATAAATAATATTTTTACTTTGTTTTTGAGATAAAACCATGAAATTAAAGGGGTCCAAAGGTAGGAAACATAGTTAGTTCACTGTTGCAATTTAGAACAGGGAGGTTATGTCTTGAGTATAGAAGGTAATCAAAGGTAAGTCAAGAGAATAATATCATGTAAAATTATATTATAAGATTATAATTTTACTCCCAATAATTTTCTTATGTCAAACTCATTTGAGCAAAGCAGCTTACAAGTAGGCCTAAAAGATAGGGGTGTCTCAGTCTTTCAAGGGAAACTCAGTCTTGTCCCAGTCAAGGTGTCAGATGAGAACATGAAGGTTGAAGTGAGTTTAAAATATAAAATATCATTAATAATTTTCATAAAAAAACCTCATGATACTCTCAAAATGGTCTATCAAGCAAAAGGAGTTCAAAAGAAGCAAAACATAGTCCTCAGTTTCAAACCCTGTTGACAATTCCTTCACATAAGCATTTTTAGGTTTTGTAAGTTTTGAGAGGGAAAATGACGTCAAAAAGGGATGAATTTTATTATAGATTGTCCTTGAAACCTTTATAATCACATAAAACACTTGTTTTTCCTAATCAAATATGGGAATTGACCTCTATTTTGTCTCAAGTAGAGGACACTTTCCCCATGATAAACCCTACAGTATGATCAAGTGGAGAGAAAAACATGAGCCAAAAGCTATAGGATCCTTGTAATAAATTTTTTAAAGTTAAAAAATTATATTAAAACATTAATAACCTTTTAACAGAGGGTGAAACTAGATAGGTTATCTTAGATCATCGAATATGCAGACAAGCCTAGTGGACATGGTGAGGCCTAGTGCCCAAATGAAGGGTCAATCACACTTATAGCCCTAAAAATTATTTATACCTTATTGGAATATGTTCATTGGATGACTATAGGTGTTTAATAACTATCAAATGAAATTAAAACCATCAACCTAAGGTGTATTTAGGCCTTTTAGACAAGGGTCAAGCCTAAGGCCAATTGGGGGTCCACCATCACTTCTGGTTTTTGGTGAGTATTATATATGGTGGGAGAATGTTTATGAGGTGTAATTAGACATATTTGAGATTTTATTGTGTATAATAACTTATAGGAAAGATATTTCTAGCCCTGAGATAGTCTAAGCATGTAGAAAAAAGGAAAACAAGCTTGATAGCCTAGTTTCATATGCTTACATCTTTTTGGATGGTTTGAATGAAGACCAAGGGAGTTTATGGATGTTATAAAAGGTCTTTAAATATGAATTTGTGGAATTTTTTGGTAGGTTGGATGTCATATCTTTATGAACCAATCTTAAGAGTAGAAACAAGCTAAAACCCTTGTTAAACCCTTATAGAGACCAATTTGAGAAAATGGAGTTAAAAATCTAATATTATGGGATATTTTGAAAATTATGATTATTTTAAATTATAAAGGACTCCCTCAAGATACTCCCCATGATTTTTGGATGTATGAATATGGAAAAAATAGGGTATTTTACCCATTTTTTGTGTTTTTTAGGTTCTATAAGGATTATTAGCATGAAATAAACTTTTGGAGGAATATATATACTTTTGATAACTCCTAATAGTCATTTAATGCTTTATAACAACTCCTAATGGTTATAAAAATAGCTCTCATTTTAGCTAGTCAAAACTAACATATTGGACAAGCTAGTGAAAAGTTTAAGGGAAAGTGATTTTAAGGTATCCCTAATTATTTTGGGCCATGGAGGGTCTTGAAACTTGTCATTAACTCCCTCCCATTTATTTTCATGATCAACTTATGCTAATTTTGAGGAAAATTATGTAGGGTGCATGGAAAAGGAGTTTCCTTAATAGCAGATGATGATGGATCACTTCTAGATGATTCTAGAGGACCAAGCATGAAAATAGTGCATGGAGAGTCATTAATAAAACCCTTAACCTTATTTTAAATCATCATACCTATCCTTAATCAGTTTTCAGATGTTCAAATAGGTCCAAATTATGAAGGTAGTTTTCTGAGCTAGAATGAGGAATCTTATGCCACTTTTCATGAGGTTTATGACTTGATTTGACACTTGTAATTCTTTATCTTGCATGATTCATCCAAAATCCTTCTCTCATGCATAATTAAATAATTCTCTTATATTTAAAAGTTTCCTTTTGACCATTGGACTTCTCTCTTCTCCTCTCTCTCTCAAGTTCTATAAGAAGTAGCCATTTTGGTATTATAATGGATGCTTCACTTGAGTATGGTGAATCCCTAATCAAATGTATACCTTTTGATAAATAATAATACTTATTTTTACCTCTTCCATGACTATTCTTAGTGTTTCCATCTATAATGTTTGATTTTGCATAAGTGAACACTATGGATTCTTTAGCATGTTGTTTCATTCTATCATCTATGTATAGTTTGAAAGCTTCTTCTTGTAGGGCATGTGAAGTGTTCTAGGAAATGTCAAGGGTTGAGTGAGATAGTATTTTCATTAGTGTCATCATAGGCCTCTTGTCTAGTCCTCCTATCTTTTCACATTCATCCATAACTTCACAATGTAAGATTGATGTAAAAAGATGAAGATTGGAGAAGTGTATGTTCAGTTTGTCCCTTAATTTTAAGTGTAACATGCATATGGTTGGAATTCATAAATATATTTGGTGTATCACTTCCCTTAGGTTAGTTTTATTTTAGTTTTCTCTCTCCCTTTTCACCCCTAAAAGTTAAGTTTAGTTGTATTCCAAAGTGGTACATCAAGGGCACTATCCCTATATAGATATTCATCTCATCCTTAGGCTACCCACAAGCCTACAGGTGTTTCTATTATGCCACTTTGATGAGGAAAACTTTTACATTTCCTCAAATGGTGAAAATCCAAGTGACAATACATTCTGGCATGCCTAGTGGGACTTTTGGTCTAGGAGGTTGAGAGATTTTTGGTGTTGTCTCTCAACAATCAAACTTTAGAGGCATCTATCAAAGCATCAATGCTGACTCCAAAGATATATCAACTAGTCAAGTATCCTAGGTTATCCTTTGAATATTTTTGGTAACATTTTCCTTTGTTTTATTTCTTTTAATGAAGTTTCATGGCTAGTTTTGGTATTGAGCATTATTTTACACAAGTTGGTGAGACTTTTCAATCTTGTGCCATTCCATACAAATATGAACAAGTTATTAATCAAGCTTTTCATGAAGTGTACCAAACTTTTCATGAAGTATATTATTATTATTATAGCCAGCCTTCTCAATGTCATGTTTCTCTTAGTTAACATATCCAATTCTCAACTCCATCCATCTCCACCTTAAAGCAAACACTTTTAGGCTATGAGAGGTACATGTTGGATCGTGACACACAAATAGGATATGGTATAGATGTTTTTGATTATGTCATTAATAAGGTGAGATAATCATTAGAGTTGGTCAAAAGAGAGTGGGTACCTATTGAGAGAGTTAATTAGCAAAGGCTCACAAGTGAGATGCTTGATGTGAGTGACCTAGTTTCTTATTTAGAGGATAGGCTATGGTTTCATGAAAGGCAACCTCAAAAAACCTATCAAAATTCATATCCACATCCCTAAGATCGATATTAGCCATATTTGATCCCTTCTCATGAGCCAAATCAAGGATATAAAATTCATCCTTTTCCCCAATTAGTTAGAGGAGAGAGTTGAAAAGAGAAACCTTGTTTTTGAAGATAATATTGATAGGCAAATTGAGTTGGCTAATATGCATATGCGATAGTCCATGTTAGTAGCAAAGGAAGTGGATTTAAAGACTTTATTTCCCTCTCACATTACATCCTAACCACCTCAAAAATATACTTCTAATCCTAACATCCTAATTTAGAAAAAGATAGTGGAGTTATGGGGAAAGAAAGAGGATAGAAGTTTGGTTGATAATGAGTGTGAAGTTATGAATGAAGTTGATCCTTTGCAAGTTCCTCCCATCCTTCCTCAAGAAAATTATTGTGTTCCATGTCAGACACTTTATTCCTCATGAAGAATCCTATGAACTTCAAGAAAGACTTCTCCAAGAGATCCCAACCAAGCAAATTGAAGAGTTAGAGGCAAAGATGAAATTTCTAAGTCAAGGTGTGATGGAAGGTTTAAACCTAAAATAATATCTTATGCATAAACACACCCCATTAACCCTTCCTCAAGATATTACTCAAGATAAATTAGATGTGAATGAGGTGGTTTTCGAGTGGAAGGAATAAAATCAATTTGTCTTAACCCAAAGTCTACCTCCCCTTCCTCAAGAGCTTCCAAAAGAGTCTCCTACTTTTCACTCCCAATCTGATTTTGAGTTCTATGTGCCACCTCCACCAACTAGTTCATCTTGTCCTCACCCCATCACTTTTTTCCTTAATGTACCTATGGTATGGGAACCTAAAGAGGAGTATTTTTTTTTTTTAAATCATAATTCTTGATTGAGGAAAGTCTAACTCCATGGCAGCCTCATTGGACCAAGTCACAAGACTTCAAGATGTCTAATCTTGGAATCACAAAGAAGGAAATGGAAGATATTTTATCCCTTGAGAATCAAAGTCATGATGTGAAAACTGAGACACAATTTGGGATCCCTCAAAAGGTCCTAATTATTAAGAAAGAGGTAAGCCATTGTGTTGAATCTTTGTGTTTGGTTGATAGTGAAGAATGTTTTTCTTGTGTTGAAGAGGAAATATTGGATGAAGTCCTTTTGGATTATAAAGAAGAGGTTGAAGGAGATTATTTTGTTTTTCTCCTTCATGATTATAATCAAGAGGAGGATGAGGACTTGTGGTATAATTTTTAAAACATTTACAATGAGTTCAAGTCTCTCAAGAGGTCTACTACTTCTGTAGAGTTGATTACAAGTGATGATGAACAATATGACATTGCCCAACATGTCATGGATGAATAATAATAAGTTATTAATCATAATTTGGATTATTTTTTTGAAGTCATTTGATTAGTATATACTCCTCTTCAAGGAGCCTATGATCTATTCAAATATAGAGAAGGCAACCTTGGTACTCAAGTAAGTATGCAAAGTAAAAACAATCTTTCAAATATCTCCTTTCAAGAAGCATATACATTTCATTATGATTTGTTTTAAGTAATAAAGATGGGATATCATCCTCTTAATTAGTTAGGAGAAGCACATTAGCTCTTGAAGGATGGAACAAACTCCTATTGGCCTTAATCTTCTAAGGAACAACAAGTTAATCCTCTTAAATCCATGCCTACTAAGGAGATACAATGAAGTATGTGAAAATATTCAAGAGGAGTATATCTACATTGGATACCTATTTAAGTATGATATACTTGAGATTAGATCAAGTGAAGTGCCAAGGAATAGGTCTGATATACAAAGCATTCAATCCAAGGAGAAACATGTTTGGCACTATGTTTTATCTCATCATGAAGATGATTCAAGAAGTTTTCCTTTTGATCCTAGAAAGGAGGTATGCTTAGTCTCTATTTGTGCATAATAGTTCATTTTTAGTTTCCCTTAAGTGCCTTGAGCGCATGTGTGTGTGTGTCTTATTTTATGTGTGTCCTTTGCTTTATGTGGTTGAGCTAAATTAGTGGTCTTGTATTGATGGTCAATGGTCAAATGTTTTATTGTTTGTTTCAAAATTTATATGACTCCCTAAGCCTAATATACTAATAAATCTACTAGACTAAAAGTATAGAAAGCATAAGACCACTATGAGTCACCAATTTGTTGACCAAATTTGACTTTTAGGTCAAATTGGGGAACCCCTAGGTAAAAACTTGATATTTAAGTGTTTTATGGGGTCTAAAATGATGTCAAAAGGTGTTTTATAGTCTAATTTATGTCATTAATGTTATATTAGGCTTGGTCCTTAGTCATTTTAGACCCTTTGGTCATTTTGGGTCATTTTGAGGCCAAAAGAGGTATATTTAATGACTTGTATGGATTTATTGGGAATTTTAAAGGCTTAAAAACATGATTTCATGTCCCATGTGTCCTTATAGATCTTAATTAATTGACATAACTGAAAAGTGGTAGGTTCATCAGAAGAAGAGGTGGTTTTCTTAAGAAAGAAGAAGAAAATGGCACTTTTATGGTTTGTTGAGAAGTCTGCCACATGGAAAAGGATCACACAATTCCTCTTCAGCTTCCAAAATCTCATTTCCACATTTTTTTGATATATAAGTGCCATTTTTTGCTCAAAACTATTCTACTCCTTTTTCACCCTTCTTGGCATGCAAAAGTGACCTTCAAGTTTGTGCTTAGTATGGACAGCTCAGGAGGTTTCAAATCAAAAAAAATTGAGAGGATTAATCAAACTCAAATAAATTTATTTTAATATAATAATTTTTAATAATGGTTGACTATTCTTCATAAACCATCCTCATGAAGTTGACTATGTTTTTTTGCTTACAAATCTATGTACCCTATAGGTTTTGCTCCATTTTTGGAAATTTAGTACAAACCAATTGTAGATTTTGATTTAAAAGTACATTTACTTACTTATAAAATGGTATTTGTACTTATTTTCATGTTTCATGGTGTTTTTATAGGTCAAGTACATCAAGGTTGTAAGATAAGCATCATTTTATGTGGTGGGCAGGTTTCTACTATTTATAGTACCTTCATGCTTTGGTAATGGTTTAATAAGGTGGGGATAAGTTAAATATATTGTTTTAAAAGTCCTATAAATCCATTCAAATTTTAATATTATCCTCCAAATCAACATCTCATGAATTTTTCTCATTGTACACACTTGCACACAATCTACCTGCATACCTTTCAAGATGCCTATAGGAGTTTTCAATAATTAAAATTTGATATAAAAGATTTTATAAAGTTATTCAAACCATTATTTATTTATTTTTCATTTAATTATAATGTATATTAGTCATGATGTCAATACAATTCATGTTGTCCATCACATCCTCATAATCACGCAATCAACCATTAATGTGCAACTATAGGTATCATCATGAGGAGTTTCATGTTAAAAAGAAGATATGTAATGTCCTTGATAACTAAAGGATTCCATTTGATTTTTTTTTTAATATTTTAAGATAAAAATAGGTCATAAAACATGCTCATTTCCCAAACTCAAACTTACTACCTGTGTGGAAAATGCCTACCTATAGGTGGCCTAGTTAGAGAATCTAAGATCCAGTTGAGAGAGGTTTTACATGAGTTGAATCCCTCCTTGAAGTATTGAGATAATTATGAGAGAATTTAAGACATTATTTGAAATCCTAGACTAATAAACAATTTAAGGATTACTCTTAAACACAAATGAACTATTTCATGCCCATTTTCCCTAAAATGGCAAAACAGAGTTCCTAGGGGTTTTGATGATATATTGGAACATGGTTAAAATCACATTTGAAGATTTTAAATGGTTATGTATTTTATTATCCATAGAATATGATAAAAATTCCAAGTTTATAAGGTATATTAAAAAGGAAAATCATTTGTTTAAGGTCCTAAAGATGCCCTTAAAAGCACTGAGAATAGGCAGTGAAATCTATAGTTGGAGCTTAAAATGAGACTTTCAAACCCAAGTGGAAATATAGACTATACCACCATGTTAGAGTTTTTTTTAAATGGTTAAATTAAATATCATGACGTAAAGTTATTTTAAATAAGTGTTACCCTATAGACAAGCCCCCAAACATACACCTACAGGGGTCTAATTCATACAAACATGACCCTGCAGGTTGGATGTAGGGTCACCTTAAGGAATGGGCTAAATAACTTTGGGAATAGACTAATTTATAATCATGATAAGTTATTTTAGGTATATTATTAGTTTTAAATATTTAAGGAAGGTTTATAACATCACAACCAAGTCACAAGGAGAAACCCACACCTACAAGAATTAATATGCAAGGTTTCATAGTCATACAACGATGTCTTCATTTGGTAAGTTTAAGTACATATAAAGATGATAAGTGAAGTTACCATGATAAAATAGCTTATTAATACCTTTATTAGATTCATTATGGAATCATCAAGTGTTTGATGTATGAAATAAACTTAAAATCCTCTTAAAGCCCTTGTATGTAACCTACAGTTAGGTGTTGCCTATAACAAGTAGTGAGTGAGAAGGTAATGTTTCCAACATGAATACAACCTAACTATGAAGAAAATGGGCTCAAAAAATTTCAATTTAATTTTTTTAATTATAATAGGATCCCAATTTTTTTCTTCAATACCTAACTCAAACATAAACATCTACAAGTACCTCTAAAAAAGGTAAATATATTCAAAATCTATGTATGTAGTCAATAAACAGTGAGCATAAAGGAGTAGGTCTAGGTGATGATAAAACATTAAATATGGATAAATTTAATTTAAAAATGTGTAAAATTAATCTATTGGGTAATAAATAATATGTTTACTTTGTGTTTGAGATAAAACCATGCAAGTAAATGGGTTTAGAGGTAGGAAACATAATCAGTTGACCGTTGTAATTTAGAACAAGGAGGTTATGTCTTGAGTATGGAAGGTGATAAAAGGTAAGTCAAGAGATTAATATCTTGTAAAATGATATTTTTGTATTATAAATTTACTCCAAATCATTTTCTCATGTCAAACTCATTTGATCAAAGTAGCCTACATGCCGGCCTAAAAGACAAGGGTATCTTAGTCTTTCAAGGGAAACTCAGTCTTGTCCCAGTCAAGGTATAAGGTCAGAACATGAAGGTTAAATTGAGCTTAAAAGATTAAATATAACTAATTATGGTCATAAAAAACCTCACTATACTCTCACAATGGTCTATCAATAAAAATAAGGAGTTTAAAACAAGCAAAACATAGTCCTCAGTTTCAAACCCTGCTGACAGTTCCTTCACACAAGCATGTTTTAGGTTTTGAAAGTTTAGAGAGGGAAAATGATGTCAAAAAGGGATGAATATTTGGCATTTATTTTCCTTAAAACTTGGATAAACACCTAAAACACTTGTTTTTCTTGATAAAATAGGGTAAGTAACCTCTATTTTATCTTAGATAGAGGGCACTTTCCCCATGATAAACCCTATAATCTGATCTAGTGGAGAGAAAAACATGAGCTAGAAGCTATATGAGCCTTGTAAAAAAGTTATTAAATTTGAAACACATCTATTAAAACATGAATACATTTTTAATATAGGGTGAAACTGGATAGGGCATCCTAGATCATTGAATATGCAGACAAGCCTAGTGGACATGGTGAGGCCTAATGCCCAAATGAAGTGTCACTCACACTTCTATCCTAAGCATGATTTATAAATTATTGTAATATGTCCATTGGATTACTATAGGTGGTTTTTATCTATCAAGAGGCAAGGAAAACCATCAAGGGTCATTTTTATCCCTAAGGTGCAATTAGGCTATTTAGGCAAGGGTCAAGCCTAAGGCCAATTAGGGGTCCAACATCACTTCTAGTTTTTGGTGAGTGTTATATATGGTGGAATAATGTTTATTAGGTGTAATTATACATTTTTTTATCTTTTTTTATGAAAAATAACATACATTAAATTTATTTATATCCCTAAGATAGTCAAGCATGCAGAAAAAAGGAAAACAAGCTTGATAACCTAGTTTCAGATGCTTACATATTTTTGAAGGGTTTGCATGGAGAAAAAGGGAATTTAGGGATGTTATAAAATTTATTTAAATATTAATTTGTGGAATTTTTTGGTAGTTTGGATGTCAAATATTTATGAACCAACCTTAAGAGTGGAAACAAGCTAAAACCCTTGTTAAACCCTTGTAGAGACCAGTTTGAGAAAATGGAGTTAGAAATATAATATCATGGGATATTTTGACTATTATTTTGATTTTAAATTATAAATTACTCCCTCAATATACTCCCAATAATTTTTGGATGTACAGACCTATATTGATATGGTAAAAATAGGGTATTTTTGACCAATTTTTGTGTTTTTTAGGTTCTATAAGGAGTCTAAGAATGAAAAAAACTTTGGGAAGAATATATATACTTGGGATAGCTCCTAATATTCATTTAATTCTTTATAAATACTGTTAAATTTTTTAAAATAGCTCTCATTTTAGCGAATCAAAACTGGCATATTAGACAAGCTAGTGAGAAGAATGAAAATTTTAAGGGAAAGTGATTTTTAGGTGTCCCTAATGCTTATATATCCATGGAGGGTATTAAAAAATTTCATCCAATAAATCCCATTTATTTTCATAAACATATAATGTTAATTTTGAGGCCAAGTGTGTAGGGTACATGAAAAAGGAGTTTTCTTGACATCAGATTATGATGACTCATTTCCATATGATTCCAGAGGACCAAGCATGAAACCAATACATGGAGAGGCATGTTTTATACCCTTACCCTTATTTAAAATCATCATATCTATCTCTAATCAGTTTTTGGATGTTCAAATAGGTCCAAATTATGAAGGTAGTTTTTTTAGCTAGAATGAGGAATCTTATACCACTTTACATGAGGTTTATGACTTGAATTGACACTTGTGCTTTTTTATCTTGATTAATTCATCCCAAAACCATATATAATTAATAATTAACTAATTATATCATATTTACAAGTGTCCTTGTGACCCTTGTACTTCTTTCTTCTCCTCTCTCTCTCTTAAGTTCTATAAGAATAACCATTTTGGCATTATAATGGATACTCCACCTGAGTATGGAAAAGCCTGCTCAAATGTATACCTTTTGATTAATAAGACTAATTATTTTTACCTCTTCCATTAATTTTCTTATTGTGTTCACTTTTAATGTTTTATTTTACATAAGTGAAGACTATGGATTCCTTAGCATATTATTTCATTATGTCCTCTATTTACAGTTGGAAAGCTTCTTCTTACAGGGCATGTGAAGTGTTCTAGAAAATGTCAAGGACTGAGTGAGTTATTATTTTAATTATTTCCCTCATAGTAATATTTTATATTCCTCTTATATTTTCACATTCATCCATAACCTCACAATGTAATATTAATTTAATAAGATGAATATTGGATAAGTGTATGTTCAGTTTGTTGCTTGATTTCAAGTGTAACATGCATATGGTTAGAAGCCATAAATATATTTTGTGTATCACCTCCCTTAGTTTAGTTTTATTTCATTTATCTTTATCCCTTTTCAAACCTAAAATTTAATTCTATATTTATTCCAAAGTGGTACATCAAGGGAGTTATCCTTATCTAGAGATTCACCTCAGCCTTAGGCTACCCATAAGCCTAGAGGTGTTTCTATTGTACCACTTGGATGAGGATATATTTTCCATCTCCTCAAAGGTTGAAAATAAAGTTTAAAACACTTGTAATTTACACTTTAATTGTATCTTCACAATCCTTTAAACATTCTTGTTTCATCAGTATGACTGATCAGGGTTTAGTTCCATTTGACTATAGGTGATAGTCAAAAGGAAATCTAACTTTGCTTATGTGTTGGGCCTATTCACTCCATAAATGATAAACCTTAAAAATAAAAAATTATAAACATGACATAATATATTGGAAACAACATATCACATTTCATTACCCTTATTCTAAAAATCAAAATAGGGAGACAAGCCTCTGGAACTAATAGAACATTATTTGTAGATTGAGTGGAGTCTTCTACTAGAAAAGTGAGATGTTCATGTATATATTATTCATGCCACATGAAAATTAGACTAAAATATTATTATTAGGATTCTCATACTCATTAATATCATGTATAACACTTGGCTTGTTTAGATCATGCAAATGGAGAAGGAAGAATGAGGTGTTAGGGATGTGTAAGAATTTTTGAGAAGTTAACCTTGTTAGCAATGGTTCATGATGCACAAATAATCAAACCTATTACCATTTCCATTAATTATAAGTAAAAATGGACTATTACCATCCAATAAGTGTAATTTTTATAATTCACCTCCTCCTGTCTATACTAAAGGAAGACTGGTTGACCTTTTTAGCTTGTCTAAGAGAGTGATGGAAAAGGAGAATCAATTTTGCTCAGTATTAGGTATATAAAATTTGATTGAGCATGGAAGTGAATTGAGGGAACTAAAGAGATACTTTTTAAGTCCTCCCACGTCCCAAATGTGTTGTACATGTCATATAACTACCTAAAATCCCTTAAACAAACTGATCTTATCTTTTCCATGTCGAACCTACAATTGTCAGTTTAAAATTACCATCTCTAACATGTACCTGACATATGGTACATTGGATATTCTTTTGAAACACTTTCACTCTTATATAAACTATATAAGTTCATTTAATTACTTAAAAGGTGACCTTAGAATGACATAAGAATAACTTGGATAAAGATGACAAAGCTAAGGCATATTATACGATCTCATTTAAGACTATGGGACACATTTTACACCCTAGGGGACCATATGACAAGTTTTAAATACATAGGGGGTTGACTTAATTTAACTTGTGGTCAAATTAGTCAATAATAATGATTTATTTTTATAAAAAATAATTCACATTAGATTATATAAAAGCTCACTCACACAGGTCAGCCTAAGTGAAATGAATCTAGAGTAAACCAAGAAATCATTATAATAAATTTATAAATATTTTTCAAACAAGTATGTAGTAGTTCTATTGAAGTTTTTAGAAGTCTTAATGAAATTTTTAGTAGCTCTGATGTAGTATGTAGCACCTGATATAGTCCATGGAAAATCTAATGTAGTCCATAGCAAACCTAATATAGTTCATAGCTACATGCCCAATAGTTTTAGACACAATATTATTCTCCATAATCCTTAGATAACCTTCCTTAACACAACATATTTTTCAATGGTTTTTAGTTTAAATTAATTCTACAATCTATTTCTATGTCTCCATATGATATAAAATATAGATATCAGGTGTTAGAGGTAACATACACTAAGAGGTGAGGTGAATTAGTGATGGAAAATAATCAAATTCAATTTCAAAACCCCTAAAAATATTTAATAATTCAATACAGTCATTCATGAAGCATACAAATCATTCATAGAAGTGAATAATTAAAAAAATGCAATATCACATATAAAACATAAGATATACATGGGAAACCCTCTTGGGGAATAAAACCCCCTCTCAAGCCTAAAAAAACATGTACTAATATATTATAAGATGATCAAAAAATAAAATATTCATCAAGTCCTTCTGATCATGAACCTTGATCAAGTCCTTTTGACCAAAGGCCTTTAGTGAAATAGCAGTCCATAAGGAGCACCTACCCCTAATATGATCAAGTCCTTTTAACCACATGTTCATTAAAGTCCTTCTAATATATAACCTTTATCATTTCCTTTTTACCAAAGTCTTTAGTGAAACCATTTTTCATAAGGAGCAACTTCCCTTAAAGAAGATCAAGTCCTTTAGACCCTACTTGAAAAGAATACTTCCACATTAAAATTGATGTACTTAACACTTGATGATTAACCTTTGATTATATGAAAAATACACATAATCTATCTCTAAATCATATATGCCTCTAACATAGGCATGCCACAATCTCTCTCCTTCACTCAAATAGTCCTCATATGCACACTCAGATCTCTTTGCACAACTTCAAACTACAAAAACACTATACTATCATAAAAAACATGACTTAAAAATCATACATATAGTCATTAATATTCCCTACTCATCAACCTAATATTTAGGCACTCTCACTCTCCTTTCCTTTCCTTAACTTTCCAACTCTCTCACATATAGGTCTCTCTCAAATCTCTCCCAAATCTCTCACTCACAAATATAGAAATCACCATCTTTGATTTCACTATTTATAGAGCATGCTTAATAATCATCACCTTAGTCATTAATTAGTAATTAATTATCACTTAAGTCATATCTCACATGAATACATATCTCAAAACAAGATTCATAGGTCTACCAAATCACTTATGGGTCACCCTTAAGTACCTACACCTTATAATAAGGCCCTTGTAGCTCTTATAAGTCTCATGGAGACTTATTTCACCCATTTAGAACTTTTATAAACATAGGAAAACTTCCAAGTACATAGGTCCACTCCTTATGTCCCCTAGAACATCCTAAAAGTATAATATTAATTCATTCTCACCTCTATATATGCTCAAACAACTCAATCATTGGTTTGGTACATAAGAACACTATAAACAAACACACAATCAACTTTTTAACTTTTGTTTATATATAATAATGATTGATCACACCTCAAAAAACCATAAATATCATCCCCATTGAGTCTAAAACACCCCAAAAATTTGTAAGTCATCATGAGACATGGAAACAACATCAAAATGAGTTCAATTACCCTTCTCGAGTTACTTGCAGAACATGCACAAATACATAGTTAAATTTGTAGATAAATATATTTGTCTTTATATATAATTATACCTTCAAATTCATATTTCCAAATGCACCTTGGAATATTATAAAACTTTTATTTTTTCACCATGAGCAAATTTTACATAGATTGAAAGATATGGCACAAAAACTAGACACTGGTATTTTTCTTTGCATAATTCAAATATTCAAATTCAAATGGTCATGGTTAAACTTTAAACACTATGCTTTCATCTTGTGTCCTCTTAGCTTATATTAATTATTCACCATTGATATTGTCTAAACTTTAATGCATAATCACCAATTTTAAATGTTAAACCTCAATCACTTTGACCTCATCTCATGTAATCTTTAAACTTTGACTCAATGTGCTCCATTGATCTTTGAGGATCAGTCTGGTCTTTATCATACAACTAGTACCATTTGATTAGTCTATATGAAAATTTTCTCATCATTATATCCTTATCATGTACATTTTCTTAATCATTAAACATCATACACTTTTCTTCATGTCACTACTTCCTAAACATCTTGGATCAATGTGCACTGTTGATCTTGATCAAACTTTAACTTGTGAAAAAATTAATAAGTATGGGAACATTTGAAATATGTTTAGAAGGCCAATTTTGCATAGTCATAACTTTTTCCTCACTCACTTGCATGTTCTCAAATTTGGATCATATGATCTCACATAGGAGAATCCAACCATGTGATAAAATATTCCTAAAACCTTCACATGTGTGAGATATAACACCATTAAAATGCCTTCTCAAAATATTCAATCACAGAGTTAACTATGCTTAGAATTTGTTTGGGAGACCAACTTTGCCCCTGCATAGCATTTTTGCACTTTAGTGCATGATCTCAAATTTGGAAAAAATTTAACTATGCTCAAAAAATGAACAAACCCATATGATCAATTTTTATTGACACCTTAACACGTGCAAGATATAATACCATTAAAAATCTCATTTGGCTCTTCTTTCCACATTGCAAAATTGGCTAAGTATGAGAAAACACAATCAAACTTCCTAGGAGCCTAACTTTGCACATGCCTATATTTTTATGTGCTTTATCACATGATCTAAAATTTAGTGCATATAAACTAGGAAAAAAATTTAATAAACCCATATGTTCATTTTATCTAGACACCTCCACATGTGCAAATTATGACATTATCAACATTCTTACTCAACTCTGCTTAAACCCTTTGAAAATTTGGCTAAGTGTGGGAACTTAGTGAATTTTATCTCAGAAGATAGATTTGCACCCTCATATCTTTGACTATGCTTCGATGCATGACTTTAAATTTGTAACATAATAACTAAGAATAAAATTTAATAAACCCATGTGACCATTTTCTCTTGACTCATCCACACGTGGCAATGGTGATGTCATCAAAATGCCTACTCAAATTTTCTACCACTAGACTCAAATTGTCTAGATGAAAATTATGGACTACCAAATGAATTACACTTAATCACATAAGCTCTCCAAGCATATATAAAATATTAGGGACCTATTTCACATGATCTAACCACCATACTCATCCCTAAACATCTCTAATCATGTCAAAACTAAAGATCAACCAAGGTAACTTAAAGCACACTAGGACAAGCACATTGCACACTTTATCATTGTTACTTAGGCTATCAAAACACTTCATCTACTCAC
Organism: Torreya grandis; assembly: GCA_037957365.1. Taxonomy (NCBI): domain Eukaryota; kingdom Viridiplantae; phylum Streptophyta; class Pinopsida; order Cupressales; family Taxaceae; genus Torreya; species Torreya grandis. Next base: position 1,671,086 of record JARHVA010000368.1, read on the forward strand.
TAGGACAAATTTATTATATCACCATGACATCACTAAAAACTCTCCAAAAATCTCCCCCTTTTTCATTGATGTCAACAAACATCATATATAGCAATATACAACTCACCTTCTCTCTCTTCAAGCACTCCCACAACAAGAAATTTCTCCCCCTTTGACACAATGCAAAGTGGGCACTAACTGATCCTAAGGACCTAAAAATACCATAAATATGAAAGGACCATCTCACTAATGTGATACAAATTCCCCCTTACCTTGAGTCTATTTATGCTTGTCTTGACAAATTCCTCTTTCTCCATGTCAACACTCTCTTCAACCAAGCACTATAATCAATGAATAAATAACACAACAAACACTAAAATCTAATGGAACTTACCAAGAGACAAATGAGAGGGACTCCCCCTAATATTTTTGAACCATTTCACCTCTTGAGTATCTTCAGATCTTTATACACCACGAAGAGCCACCACACATACTTACTAGCCTTCTCTCTCAAGCTACCATAAAGATCATCAACAAAAATTCATGCCACTTACCAAAAAAGAAAAATTCAATCAATCAACTTGAGAAATCTCCATGAAACAAACATACCTTACTATTTTTGAATAACTTAGTAAAAAACACTATTCTTCACACTAGGCCTATCTTAGACTCCTTGTAGCCCTACCTAAAACTTGTAGAGCCCACACCTTTCAGTAGATGCATTTTTAGGACCTAAAACTTATTATCTAGAGCACTCTCATATTCTCCCTCAAGAAAATAAATTTTTAACAACAATTTGATCCTCTATAACATACTTCCTTCACAACCCGACTACCTAATTAAGCCTCTAACTTAACAAAAAATTGAATAACTTGAGAAACACAAACCTTAAAATCTTTGTGAAGCTTGATTTGTGAACCCATTTAGCTCATTAAACATATTAATAAGCCTTAGACCTAAACTCATAAGGTAGACCACTTTTATAGCAAAGTCCAAAACCCTAGAATTTTAAAATAAACAAAGTCAACACAACACCTTCTAGTCAACATCCACCTCTAAAACTTATTTTTCACCTAGATATAACCATTACACACTTTTGGACCAATATTTAAGCTTCCAAACCATTGGGAACCTTGACTTCATATAACCCATTTTAGGACTTGCAAGCTATTAAGCATAAATTGGGAAACTTGAGAGCTAAAAAAATCTCCAAATTGACTTCAACATACCTTCAGATCACAAAACCACATAGAACATGATATAATAAGGTCAATAGACCTTTTTATATAGAAATTTAATCTTGATAAAACACAAGTCCTCCTTTGTCATCTAGGAACCTTCAATCTGACCTTGCATACTACTCTATATATAGTTATCAACATCATGACATCACCTCAACATATTTTCCACCTGGACATACCTGTTCTAACTGAGAATACTCAACTCTAGTCTTTTATAACCATCTCAATAACACCCTAGCAACACTTTCTCCTCCACTAAAATGAGTCTCTTAATAAGCATAGATAGAGACATCCTCTACACCAAAATTTTCTACCATGGTGTGAAACTAGGAGTTGCCCATAACTCCTCATATTCCTTCTCCTCCTTGGTCATTTGATACTTATAGTTCTTATTATTCTTCTTAGGCTTAAGAGAAACAACTTCCTTAACCACTACAACATTCTCCTTTTCTTCTATGATTGGATTGACAATACATGGAGACAACATAGATTCATGGCATACCTTTTTATCTATAGAATCTTCCTTGTAGCTTGGAACCTCATCACTAGGTACAAACAATTGATGTTATTTGCATGAAGCTTGCTCAACAATAGTAAGAATTTCACTTGGATCCATACTTACTTCAGAACTAGCCTCAACCAGTACCTTGGTCTTCTCCTTGAGCTTAGTCTCTTCATTCTCAATATGAGCAAATAATGAGACCTCTTGGGACTCTTTAATTTTTGAATCATTCCCACCATATAAAATAGATTACTTAAACCTATATACTCATCATGATTCATACTTATCACCTTTAGTTTCCATGAGTTAAATTGCCTTCTTCCTTGCATTCTTGTATCCTAATTGAACATTTTCTCCCTTGTAGGCCTTTGCTTGTAGAACTTAGCAATGTGACCCCTTTGTTCACAATTGAAGCATACCATACTTTTTTAAATAATCTCTTTCTACCTTTCTATATTTGGAAAAAATCTTTCAATGTGTCATATGTCAAAAAACCTATATAACTCAACATTTATTAAAGGGAACTCAACTTGTCTTACCTTGTTCGGACAAAAACTATCAATGTGTCCAATGTCATGATAACTAAAACAAACTACTCTTTTTGAGCAAGACTTACCTTTTCTTTATTTATTTTTAAAATGCTTAGAAAAGTGTCATTCATTAAGATAATTGAACCACTTAACCTTGCTTGCTCTTTTTGACTGATGACCCCCATCATAATCCCATGCAAACTTATTTTTAACAAGTCTTCTACATTCTCTAGCTCTATGCCCAAACTAATTACAAGTATAGCAGTAACCATTTAAATTTGTATACCTCATGGCATTTGGTTGTCTAATCTGATTTTTCTTTAATCTATTTTCACCATCATTCCTTACTTGATGATTTGTCTTCAAATCGCTGATTTTTTTGGTTCACATTAGTCTTCATCTCGTCTTGAGTTACATTCTTTGTTCTTCTTCATGTCCAAGACTAGTTCTATCACTAGCATGCTTTTAACCACTCATAATATTTTTTAGATCACATGATCTCTTTTTAAATCTCAAAAATCTCTTCACCTTATTATATGTCTTCTCTAACTTAGATTTCAAAGACTCATTTTCAAAAACATACCTTGAACATTCATCTTCTTTAGATTTTAGGCTTGTAGACAAAATTTCTAATTGACAACTAAGATGCTTGATCATATATTCATGCTTCTTGGTGTCTTAATTCATTAAAGCCTCATACACACTAAATTTATCCTCATAGTCCTTGAGTTTAAATTTAATTTTCTTATTGATCTTCTTCTCAATATTTAGTTCTTCAAGAGAATTCATCAATACACTCTCGTAGTCCTCTTCATCTTCATCATTATCTTAATCACTCCAAGTAGACTCCTTCTGATGTGATCAACTTCCTTCCTCATCCATTAATAAAGATTCATCTTCATTAGGACCATCATCTTCATGATCATATTCTAATTCACTATCTTCACTCTCATCTGATGAACTACAATCTTATTTGGTGTAGAGACTCTTCTTATCTTTGAAATACTTCTTGTTGTTGTCAAACCTTATGAATCTCTTTCTATTTTTATCAGACCTACATGATATCTTGCCATCATCATGACCTTTATTAGGCTCTTCATTAATATCCTTCTTGTACTTATGAGGGCACTTATTAGCAAAATATCCTACCTCTCCAAAATTGAAGCATTTGAAATACAACTTACTTTTATACTTGCTTAAGCCTATTATCAATTTCCTTGTAAACAAAGCAATTAGTTCATCCTCATCAATATCAAACATGTCATCTTCCTTGGGTTTCCTACCTTGGAAATCATTTTTTGGCTTCATCTCTATTTTGAATTTTGATTCCTTCTTTGGTGGTATATCATCATTTAATCTCATCTCATATGTAGTATAGGTGCCATGCAATTGATCCATCTTCAACTAAGTAAGATCATTAATTTATTCTATATCACATACTTTTGGATCAAACTTGAGGGATAGAGACCATAATATCTTTTTAACTATAGTATCCTCTTTAAGGTTCTCTCTAAGACCTCTGATGGTGTTTAAAATCTCATCAACTATCTAAAGAAAGGATGCCACAAAATATTCTTTCATTTTGAGGCTCTCAAATTATCTTTGATGAGTATGTAACCTTGTCAAATTGACATTTGAATTTACTTCAAAAATAATCTTCAATTTATCCCATATTATTTTGGTCTATGTGCAATGAACTGCTTTGGTGACCTCAATTTTTATAATACCACAAGTGCTGGCATTCATTTCCTTAGAGTTGTTCTCAAATAACTTCTTATCTGCAACACTAGATGGAGGAATAGTAGGAGAAACATAACCATCCAAAATAGATTGGCATACATCAAACCATAGGGACATAATGTATGTATTCATCTTATCACTCTAATATTCTTAATTATATCCATTGAACATTGATGCTTGCTTAGTAGAGAAACCACCTTGCACATTCTGACTAGCCATTTTACCTAGGATCACCTTCAAGTTTTCAATCCTTTACCAAAGGACCTGGCTCTAATACTAATTTTTAGAGGTATGATCTAATGAGAGGTGGGGGTTAATTACTGATAGAAAATAATCTAATTCAATTTCCAAACCCTTTTAAATATTTAAGCATTCAATATAATCATTCATGAGACATACAAATCATTCATAGAAGTGAACATTAAACACAATACAAGATCACATACACAATACAAGATATACATAGGAAACCCTCTTGGGGAATAAAACCCACTCTCAAGCCTATAAACACATAGAATACTATCATATAAGATGATAAAAAAAGATACTAACCAAGTCCTTATGATCAAGAACCTTGGTCAAGTCCTTCTTACCAAAGGCCTTTAGTGAAATAGTAGTTCCACAAAGAGCACCTACCCCCAAGATGATCAAGTCCTTCTTACCACCTATTTTATTAAGTCCTTATGACTTAAAACCTTAATCAACTCCTTATGACCAAATGTATTTAGTGAAACCCTATTTCACAAAGAGCAACTACCCCTACGGAAGATTAGGTCCTTTAAACCCTCCTTGGATAGAACACTTCCACCTTAGAACAGATGTCTTCAACACATGATGATGGACCTCTAATTATCTCACAATTACACAAAATCTCTCTCTAAATCATACATGTCTCTTTCATATGCATTCCATAATCTTTCTCCTTATTCACTCAAACAGACCTCATATGCACACTCAGATCTCTTCACATAACTTCAAACTACAAGAACACTATATTGTCATCAGAAACATGACCTATAGATCATACACATAGTATTTAATCTTAAGTACTCATCAATAAAATATTTGGGCACTCTCACTCTCCTATCCTTTCCTTTTCTCTTCAATTCTCTCACATAAAGGTCTCTCTCAAATCTCTCCCAAGTCTCTCACTCACAAATCTAAAAATCACTATCTTTGATTTCACTATTTATAGAGCATACTTAATAATCAGCACTTTGTTTGGATATTGGGAATTATTTATCCCTTAATTCATATATCACATAAATATATAGCTCAAAATAAACTTCATAGGTTGTCCAAAGCACCTATGGGTCACCCTTAAGTAGTTACACCTTTTAATAAGGCCCTTGTAGCTCTTATAGGTCTCATGGAGACCTATTCACCATTTATCACTTTAATAAACATAATACCAATTAAAAATACATATTTACACTCTTTATGTCCCATATTATATCCTAAAATTATCACAATACTCATACTCACCTTTGCGTTTGCTCAAACAACTCAATCATTGACCTGGTGCATAGGAACACTATGAACAAACACATAGTCAAATTCTTAACTTTTATTGATAGAGAATAAAAATTATCACACCTCCAAAAACCACACATATCATCCCCATGGATTCTAAAACACTCCCAAAATTCTAATTCATCATGAGACATGGAAACAAAATTAAAATGAGCTCAATTATCCTTCTCAGGTTACTTGTAGAACCATGCATGAATACACAGTAAACTTTGGATCTTAATATCTTTGTCTATATATTCAATTATAACTTAAAATTCATATTTCCAAATTTACCTTGGAATAATATAACACTTTTTTTTTTACACCATGAGAAAATTCTACATAGATTGAAAGATATGGCACAAAAACTAGACACTGGTATTTTATTTTGCAAAATTCAAATAGTCTTGGTTAAACTTTAAACACTATGCTCACATCTCATGTCCTCTTAGCTCAGATCAATTATGCACCATTGATCTTATCTTAAATTTAATTCATAGGCTCTAATGATCAAATGTTAAACCTCGGTCACTTTGACCTCATCTCATGCAATCTTGAAATTTTGACTCAATGCACTATGCCAATCTCTATGGATCAGTTAAGTCTTTGTCATGCATCTCACACCATTCAATAAATCTATAGGAACACCTATTTTCCATTATAGCATATCATTTTCTTAGTCATTAAACATCATGTACTTATCCTCATCTCATTACTTCCTAAATTCTTGGAGCAATGTGCATCATCGATCTTGCTCAAACTTTAACTTGTATAAATGACTATGGGAACCTTTGAAATATGCTTGGAAGGCCAAATTTTCATAGTCATAACTTTTGCCTTGCTCACTTGCATGTTCTCAAATTTGGACCATATAATCTCTTCAAATAGGAGAATCCAACCATGTGATAAAATTATCTTGAAACCTTCATGCATGTGATATATAATGCCATTAAAATTCCTTATCAAAATCTTTTGTCATAGAGCCAACTATGCTTAGAATTTTTTTGGGAGACTAACTTTGCTCTTACATAACTTTTGTCACATTTCAATGTATGATCTCAAATTTATCATAAATCAACTATGCTAAAAAAAATACCCATATGATCAATTTCCCTTGATATATTCACATGTGTAAGGTATAACACCATCAAAATACTCACTCGATTCTTATTTCCACATTGCAAAATTGGCCATGGGAAAACACAGTCAAACTACCTAGGATCCCAACTTTACACATACATATATTTTGATGTGATTCATCACATGATCTAAAATTTAACATATATAAATTAAGCACAAAAATAAATAAACCCATATGGTCATTTTGTCTATACACCTTCACACGTATGAATACTAACATCATCAACATGTTTTCTTAGCTCTGTTTGAACCCTTTGCAAATTTGGCTATGGGAACTTAGTGAATTTTGTCTGAGAATAAAAATTTTCACCCTCATATCTTTTATTTTTATTTGATGCATGACTTAAAATTTATCACATAATAACTAGGCATAAAATTGAACAAACCCATGTGATCATTTTCTCCTGACTCATCCATATGTGCTAATGGTGATGTCATCAAATTGCCTACTCAAATTTTCTTCTACTAAACCCAAACTATTTAGATGAAAACTATGGACTACTAGATGAATTTCAGTTATGCACACAAGCACTCCAAGCATATATAACATCTTAGGGACCTCTTACACATGATCCAATCATCATACTCATCCTTAAACATCTCTAATCATTCCAAAACTAAAGATCAACCAAGCCAACTTCAAACACATTACACACTTTATCATTATTACTTAGGCTATCAAAGCACTTCATCCACTCACCAAGACACCTCTATGATATCACCATGACATCACTGATAACTTCTCAATAGTAGGTCTCTTAGTCAATTGACAACTTCATCAAAAATAACCTTTATGGCAAGCTACAAACTCAGTCAGTAGCTATAAACTTTGTAAAAACTATAGACTCTTATTAGAAAAATTCCATGACATCAATTACCATATTATTTATTGAATATCAAACCCTTTGACATCAATGAAAACATCTCAAAAAATTCCCTTTTATCATTGATGACAAACCTTAACAAGTTGATGACCTGAGCAGATTTTATCATTCAATGAACATACCTTTACACCATAACTTGACCTTAGTTTACTCTTTCCCCTATCATTTCTTCACCAAAATCAACTAGATAGTAGGTACACAACTTTTTATTTCTCTCCCTTATACAATTGTCTCTACTATTGCACTATTTCTCCTTAAAAATGGTCAACATGCTAATTTTACCCATTTGACATCAATGGCAAAGGGTTGCACAACCTAAAATCTATTTGATCCCAAAAAAAGTGTTGATTCTTCAAAACTGATAATATCCATCTTCATTTCCTTGATTATAATTTCATAAACCTCTTCATATAAAATTGCAAGATACTATTCACTACTATAGACACCTAAAACTAGCCACCACTGGCCTTCAACCAGTATTTAAAATGATTCCTACCAACCATTGCAAATTAAGCTTAGAAATCACTAAACATCCCAAATTTGCTTGTGTATCATTAATAAAATCTCATAATCATCTTGAGGCATCCCTAATTTCGGTATTCTATCATATTTAATCATAACTTCTCATGAATTCATCTATAATCACCTTGCAACATCACAACATTCAATTTGGTCTGTGGACCTATTAAGTAGGGCACATGAACTTAAATCAAATCTTAAAAAGAGTTAATGGTTAATCAGAATTAATTAAAAAGTTAAACCAAATTAAATACCTAGTTAAATTATCCATGTAAAATTAATGAATTAATAAAAAATAAAATTTAAAAATATGAAATATCCTATCTTTTCATGATTACCTTTTGTGAATTGTCAAGCCTTTAAAAATATCTCACTCATGCCTATTCATTGCCAATCATTAATTCTTAACATCTTTTAACTCTACTAGGTTTAATTAATTCACTTAGGTTAGGTTTGAACTCATTCCATGTTTAAACTACACCTTGACTCACTTTGTGTTTGGGTTAGTTCCTAAGCCTATAAATATAAGACATTGCCTATTGAAAAGAGGAGCTTGGAAATTGTAAAGTTACAATGCAAGTTTTGTAGCATGATTTATATCAATAGTTTTATAATAAGAAAATATTGAGCCAAGCCACATTAAGAAATCATAAGACATATTAAGCCACAATGGTGCCAAGGAGAGAAGGAGCAAAGAAAACTCCATTACCAAAGATTCTTTGAGCACAAACTGAGAAAGCCACATAATGAATCATTTGAAGCAATCAAGGAAGGTAAGATATTTTTATTATTTTACATTCTAGTTGTGTTTTCAATTGGTTTTATTCCTTAATCTCCCCCTAAGATTTAGGATTAGATATGTTATCATGTTATGTGTTCTTTTTATTATTTTATGGACTAACACTTGATCTAACCTCCTCTCTATTATCAAATTATTATGATCACAAATGAATACTTGACTAATTTAAAAATTAGAGTTTTAACTTTGTTTTTATTGTATTATGTTTTTTGGTGTTAACTCAGATTTACATAGAGACCGACATCAATTTTGCCTAAGTGGCATCAGTTTTATCTAACCATCATCAGTTTTAGTTGACCATCAATGGTCAAGGTGCGAGGTAGGACATGACTTAAAAGTTTGGATTTTTAATCTCCTTAACACTCTTAGCTATTATTTCTTTGTTTCATTAACTTGTATTTTACCTATTTAATCAATTTATTATAGGTTTTGTGGAGTTTTCATAATATTTTGAGTTAACTAAATTTTTGGGAAATATTATGTTTTACCTTCAGGTTCATAGGTAGCCGATGTCCATCTTTATTGAATGGCATTGGTTCATTTACAACTAGAATTAGTTCTCTATTAATTTACATTGGTCACAACTAATCGATACCGGTCTCTATGTAGAAAATATAGAGAAACCCAAGAACTATCTTTTTAAAACTTGTATACTCATACATAAATGTGATTTAAAATAGAATGAAACTCTCTAAAAATTTTAGGACCAAGCTAGGATTAAAACATAACTTTTTAAGTTTAAACTCTTGAATACTTCATTTTAGTGCCTAAAAGGAATAGTTAAGTCTTGAATATTTGGTTTTAGTGCTTAAAAGGAAACTAGGTAATTTGTGTTAAGTTATTTTATGAAAATTATTGAAACATTTTTCAATTTAATCCAAGGGACAAAAACCTTCATCAAAACATTTCGTTTGGGGCATAAAATTAACACTTAGATTTCAAATTCTTAAAAGTGTTTATTTTATTACTTGTTTTTTTGTTTGTGAAAAATGAAGCGTGTGTATGTTCCCCCTCTCCCATATAGGTAACTTGGGTGACCAAAATCACCTTTTCCTTGTAATTTATGCCTTTATCTAAGGTGTGAAAATAATATTGTCTAGGCTCTTCCCAAAACCGTATGGTTTTGGGTGATATAAAAACAACCTCTAAAGTTTTTTCACTCAGTTTTATTTTATGCAAATTAGCTTATGAAGGGGATTTCATAGCTTATTCATGAGTTATTTAGGGAATCTTTAACCTAGGGTTTCATCTCCTAGCATTGTTTCAACCCCACTCCATAGTGGTGTATATAAATCAAGGTAAACATACTACAAGATCTATGGGGTTGAGTGGCTAACCTCTCCTTTCATAACAAAAACCTAAGTCAGGTATGGTTAATCAAGGGATTCTACTATGCATTACATGGATGGAATCACTATGTAAATGAATAGACCATTTCATAGTAAGTTAATCTATATAAAATAAATTGACATGAGACATTTTTAGTGTTAATCACACTTATGACCATCTAGATGATCAAAAATTTAATATTTAGACAATCCCCACTTGTCATGGGCATATTATTGATACAGGGTGAGTAACTTGAAAGTCCATGTCACTATATGATCTCTTGGGAGAATGGGGGTGTAAAAAACCTACTACTTCATACACTTTTAATTTTATATTAACACTTAAATCCTCCCAAGATCACATATATAGATGGATTTCAACAATACAAGGTAACCTTGTCAGTTTAGGGCTTATGATGATTTACCTGGTTGTATTTGTCTTTTCATTTATTATTTGGTATTTGAGTCTCAAACCATTTGTTTGTTTGTGCCATGTAAAAATGAATTTTGTGTCCACATCATTCCATCATTTTAGGTAGAATTATGTCATTTGTTTGATCGCATGCCTTTACTGTAAACCTTTTTTTGTCAAAAATGTTATGTGTGTCACTTGATTGAAATGGATAATGTTACACTACCCAAATAATTTCAAGTTTTGTGCCTTAATTCTTAAAACAAACCATCATTCATACCTTTAGAGAATGATAACATTATTATGCTACTCAATTCATTTCATATACTTGTTTGTCTTGTTTCCAAAAATCCATTTTTAAAACTAAACCATGTGTGTCTTTAGGGTCTTTGACTAGTACCATTATGCCATTCAATTTTGTCTACCTTGTTTGTTTAATAAAAGCCTAGTTTTCCTAAGTTGAGTTTTTAAATAACCTTGATAAGTTCAAATCCAAACATTGATTGATTTATGTTTATGCCTTGTCTAATTTGGGGCTTAGACATAGATCTTTCTCTTTTGGGTCACGTAACTTAGGTTAATTCTTTACCCAAATTCAAAAACTATTATTTGTACCTTTATTTGGGAGAAAATAGTTTATCTCCAAATGCCTTTTGTTTCATGCCTTAAGCTAATTTGATCAAGTTCATGTCTAAATTCAAGTGCATAGTCTATGCCAAAGTGTTTCATATTTGTTATATTAAACACTCCTTTTTTTTTTTTAAATATAGATTTTGACACTATGTTTGGTCAAAAATCCTAACACATTCCTTTGTTTGATCCTAGCTTGTGATGTCGTGTTTGGCCAAAAGACCTATCAACCTTTACTTTCCTAGATTAGACCTATTTAGAACAATTTGAACCTAGAGTTTGGAATTTTGTTTTTAGTTCATCTGCTTGACATTTTTTGTGTGAGACATTTAATGTTAAACATTTGAAATGTTATCTTATTTTATACCAAGTCTTTACAAAAACCATTTTGGAGATACATATCCATCCTTTGACCAAGTTGGATCAATTTGAACCTTTTATCTTTTTAGACATTATTTTTCAAAGTTTATAGAACTCTAAACCTCTCTTGTCATTAAGTGATCACAATTGATTTAAACATGTCTCATTATACTCATAGTGGCATCATGTACAATCCAAGATATAGTAATATGGTCATACAAGAAGACCTTGTGCAAGACCCCTATAGAGATTATGTCATTTTTGAGATAGATCCTTATCCACTTTAAAACACTCAAATAGGGGAATAAATCCAAGATCCTTTATCCCATTATTTGGTCAACACACTTCCATTCTCAGAGCAGGGCTAAGAGAAAATAGAACAATACCTAGCTAGCAAACCTTTAATTTCTAAACAAGTCCAATAACAACCATACTACCTTATAATGCAATTAACTTGAGACCCTTATTTTTTTTATGATCACTTGATTATGAACAAGGATGAAGCCTTAATCAAATCCATGAAGGTAGGGAGTAAGTTTCTAGTAGACTTTCCCCATGAAAAATTACTGAGTCTAGTAAGAGTGCCTTATAAAATGCCTTACAATTAAAATAATGAACAAGCCTCTTATAGCAATCCTCAAGATATAATGTTGAAATAATATTATAACCTTCATATACTTGTCATAGGGAAGAGCCTCATGGAGGACCACTTCATACAAATGTAGATAACATACCAAACTTATTTGAACTTAGCACATAACTTCAATAACATGACCATGTCAAATTTTCCTCTTATTGAGATAAATCATTCAATAGAAGTTTTAATCTAATTTATAGGCCAATAAAATTGGGGGATAGATCTATTTTCACAAATAACTTTAGTGTGAAACATGTTCAATACCCTAACTATCAAATAAGTGTCTTTTAATTCCACGTAGCATAGTGAGCCAAATATAGTGGACAATATACAAGTATCATCCAATCTCAACCAAAGTGGTTTAAATGTAAAAAAAACTAGTCCACAATAAAATTTAATTTTATTTAACACCATGATTGGTTAAAAAATACAAGGGGTAGGAACTTATACCTCTCAACCTCAAAAAATAACTACCTCTAATCCTCAACTAGTTGCTTCTTCAAATACATAACCTCAAGGATTAAGTAGTCAAGTAATGACTAGTGCCATGCCTGAACAAAATGTGATGAATGTTACTGCACCACAAAAAGTGATGAAACAAATTCCACAAAAAATAGCACCATCCAAAATACCCATGCAATAGAGGCAAAACATTCTACCACATCAATAGGGGGCAACCAATGTTCCACCTCACTAAGTAGTGATGAACATACCTCTTCAGTCATGGACCCACATACCATTACAGTCATAAATCATGTCTAATCAATAACATATAAGTATTGATCATAAACAAATGTTGAACCTTCAACATGCATCTACTTTCCAATAAGGATTCACATAACTAAAAGGTTCTATTGTTCTACAAGTGTTAATCTGGCAATAATTGCATTTTTTTCCTAATGTGCCACAAGTTCAATAATAGGGCCTTGGTTCAAAAGTTTCCCTTAATAAGCAAGGTTTGACTAGTGAAAATAAATTCCTTTATCAAACTCAATAGGCACAGTACATCACTCCCAACCATATCTCTCCATCTCAGCTATAATGTCCCCAAATCTAGGCCCATATACCAAACCCTAACCAAAATGTCACACATGTGTAATTTAAATAAGTTCACCCTGATCCATGTATGCATATTCTTGGTCAGTTATTTAGCCAAAAAAAATTCCCTAACAAATGCTTCCATTATACCCTGGTCAAATTAATCCACTCATGACCACATAGCCTCCAACTTAGACTAATGTTCCCTATGATTTCCTAGCCCAAAAATTACCACAAATGATGTAATTACATACATCCAAGATGGGAAACAAACCAAAAATTTTAAGTTGGATGATGTGTGTTCCTACCCTTTCAACGTGGAGTATTTATAAATGCCATTTCTTCCAGGGTACAAACGACCAAAATTTGACAAATATATGGGGGAAAGAGACCCCAATGCCCATTTGACATAATTCAAAGTTGTTTTCCAACTAGTTTCCTACATCAACATATAACTCTTACTATTATTTCCAAGGATCTTAACAAGACAAGTGATGGACTAGTTTCTGAAATTGCCAAAGGATTCAATTTTTGACTTCGTTGATCTTTTAGACAAGTTTGTGCAACACTTCTCTTATAATCTCGAGCATGAAATTTCATTGGTAGATTTGACACAAGCCAAACAAAAGGCTGGTGAAAGTATAGTGAGCTATCTATAGTGATGGAGATCACTTTCCAATCAATTTACCCATAGTCTAACAAACAAGTAATTACACAATGAGATATCTTAGCATATATAACTATGGTCTATACATACTTTTAAAGAGATCATTGACAAAGTTTTGTTAATCAAAATATCCCTTATTAAAAAAGGGATCTTTTAACTTACCTCATCAAATTATACCTAGAATCAAAACTAGAACAATGGCCAAAATTAGAACCAAGTCCAATCACATGCATCACAACTAGCCCAAGCCAACAATTATGACAAACCCAAGCCATTCAATTGCAATAAGAATGTTGTGGGAAATTGAGTAACTAAATCTCAACATGTCCAAATGGTGCAAACACCATCTACTCATCTTATGTTGCATATACAAATTACTCCTAACTAATAACCTCTTCAACAAACACAACAAGCATAATAACCTAGACGAACATAAAAAACACAATAACAATTGCCTTTAAAAAACCCTCCTCTAAGGATAAATGTGCCTACTTATCATGTCTTTAGTGATCTTGGAGAACCCATTAAATTGTGTTTCTCAATCTCATCACTACTAATCTTTTTAGATGGCCTATTCTAAAACACTATCCTAAAGGCATTCCTTATCCAAATTGGTATAGGAAAAATGAATTATGCAAGTATCATCAGGTTAATGGACATAATTTACACAATTATGTGTAAATTCAACATTTAATTGAGACTATGTTGGAAAATGGAGAGATCACATTGTACATGGAGTTTCCACATCTAATTAGAACCTCAATGTTTATCAGAATCCCTTTCCACAACATAACAATCAATAGCAACAATAATTGTGGCCAACACAACAACAATAATAGTATCAAAAAATAAGATAGAACCAACAAAAATAGTATAAATAGAATAGACATGATAGAACCAAAGGCCAGAATGATACTAACAGCCAAAAGACCTACCATGTAGTTGTACATGACTATAACAAGGTTGTAGGTCACATTGTGAGAGGTTATGTTTTCACCATTTACATTAATCTAAGACCAAGTACCAATTAAATAAGACCATTGCTAATTAATTCTAATCAACCAACCCATGTCGATGATCCTCCCTTGACTTGGGACTGCATACAAGTGTACCAACAAGTAGGGATTCCCACTTTTGGAACCTATATTGATAATTCATCATTAACCTGACTATGTACTAGT
The DNA here is from genome assembly GCA_037957365.1 of Torreya grandis. NCBI lineage: Eukaryota > Viridiplantae > Streptophyta > Pinopsida > Cupressales > Taxaceae > Torreya > Torreya grandis. The sequence continues at coordinate 1,686,185 of JARHVA010000368.1, forward strand.
GCACCAATAACTGAGACTTATCTTATCTGATCCCCCACCACCATAATTTGTTATCAATAATGGTCCTATATATAATCCTAATTATGCAATCATAACTCAAAGGTCAAAAATTACCATTCCATGCCCATAGCCATCTGCCACATCACCCATATGACCAATCATTCTAGCTAGGAAGAAGCCATTTACCATTGTCCAGTAAAATATATTTGATATTATGGAATAATTGTAGAATATGCACACACAAATCTCCATTTTGGATTTATTACATACATCCACCATCCATAATAATATATTGATAGAGTTCCTTAGCCAATCCCACATTCCTAATGACATATCTCCAAATAAATTTTAGGCTTTGGTTGGACATCTAGTTCTAGGCCAATAATTAACCTTTGACCAAAGCAATATGTCATCCCTTGACCCTCTGCATAACAATCCATTATACATCAAAGTTGTCATAATGTAACACAAAGTCAAACATGTCCTTATAGACAATGGATTAGGTCTCAATATTGCATCTCTAAAGATCATCAAGCTTCTTAGGTACACTATGGCTGATTGGGATACACTATGGCTGATCTCTAATGAGAAATAATCATAATCAAGGCCTATGACAATGAAGAGAGAGAATCACAAGGCACCATCATCTTTCTAGTTATCATTGGGCCCTTGACCCATGATACACTATGCCATGTTTTAGACCTTAATTTGTCATATAATATGGTTTTGGGTAAACCTTGGATACATGAGATTCATGCAATCCTTTCAACATTGCACCAGTGTATCAAGTTCTCCCATTCAAGTATAGAGGTCACCATTTACAGAGATTTTTAACCACACAAACATTGTAAGCATTTATAGGCCGAGTACCAAATCTATAACTACCATTTCATATTAAATCTAGTTCTAAAGAAGGATAAGGGAAAATAAATATTTTTTGACTCACTAGAATCTAATTTCATTGATCCAAATACCCTTAATTCACTTTCCCACATGTCACCTCCTAAAATATCTAATAATTATACTATCTCAGCTAATGGCCTAAGAGAATATTTGACCCATGATACATTCCACATTGCCAAGCTTCCACAGAACCAAAGTCCTTTGGAAGAGCAAAATCCAAACCACATTACATGAAATAGTAAAGAAAAGGCAAAGGCCACCTACATAGTTCATCACCTATCATTTTCACATGAGCCATTAGCCAAGAATAGGACCCACTTGTAGATGATGAATCTTGGTTGTATAGTGACAAACTGGTGAACTGTTACCTAAATGCCAAGTACCCCATTTCAAATAAAATCATGGAAAACATGCCTATGAAGGAGGAGGCCTTGGTATAAATCAACATGGTCTACTTGACCTAATTTATACCACTTAGTACAAAGGAACATGTGGTCTTGGATTTAAACCACTTGGAAGTGACCCCATGTACCTTATTCATGTTCCAATGCCAATGACTAGTGATGACAATGATGACAGTGAAGCAAAGTCTAATCATAGCCTTTTTTATGACTTAGCCTATACCAAATTTTTTGATACCAATGATATTTATACCCTTTAACTAGTTATTTTCCATAATTTGATTCCTTTATATTATCCTCAACTTATAGACTAGGACCAACAATAATCAATAGTGTTGATTGATGAGTTAAAGAATGATGAGGCCTTTTAAAACTTTCTAGGCCTTAGGCATAATGTTCTATTGGGAGACCACAAACAAGGGTTCTCAATCAAACTATATCCTAAAGCCTATTTTGGAGAATGGGTGAACACCCTTAGCCAAAAATAAATAAATAAAACATTAAGGTCCCAAATTGAAAACCTTTTTGAGGTACTTTTGGACTAAGGAAATGGTAAAGAGAAAGGCCAATCTAGTGGTGAAAACTTGTTTCAAGCACCATTAAATGGGGGTGTTCAACCTTCCTCAAACATATCTTATGATACCATTGATGATAAACTTACCTATGGGTCTAAGTTCAATTTTGAAGAACAACAGGATTTTGATCAAATCATCCAAGATTTCCCAATAGTATTTGTCACATGGCCATCCCTACCATTGGGAGATTTTATTCCTCATACCTTAGAGAACTTGAAGAGTTAGTCTTGACAAAGGACTCTAATGTTTTAGGCTAATTTAAATCTTTAAAAACCATTCTAGAAGATGGTTCGACTCTTCTTATGGAGGATAATATAGAAGTAAACATCAAGACTCCAAACAACCCAAAATGGATCAAATTAGGCACATCCCTCACTGAGGAGGAACATGAAGTCTTTATAAGCATTTTGAGGGAATTTTTTGATATATTTTCTTGGGCATATTTTGACATACCAGGTTTAAACCCTACCTTGGTTATGCACCACCTTGGGTTATATCCTAATGCCAAACCTATAAAATAAAAATTACACGAAATACATCCTCACATTGTTTTATTAGTGAAGAAAGAGTTGTAAAATCTCTTGAAAGTAGTATGTATTTGATCTATTGACTACTCAGAGTGGATCCAATGTTTTACTAGTTAGCAAGAAGCCAAAAGGAGTCAAAATATGCATTGATTTTAGAGACATTAATAAGGCCTACCTAAAGGACAACTTTCCTCTACCAAACATTGACATGATAGTTGACTCCATAGTAGGTTATGAAATTTTTTAATTCATGGATGAGTTCTTAGGGTATAACCAAATCTGAATCATGCCAAAAGACTAATAAAAAATAGCATTCACCACTCTGTGGGGAACATTCTATTATTAGGTTATGCTATTTGGTCTCAAAAATGTTAGGTCCACCTACCAATGAGCCATGACCATCATATTTCATGATATGATGCATGATATTATTTAAGACTACATCGATGACACTATGGGAAAATGAAAAACCATGGTTGATCATCCAACAGTACTATAAAGGATATTTAAGCAATTGCATGAATACAAAATCAGCCTCAATACTAAGAAGTGTGTTTTTGGAGTTACTTCAGGTAAATTTCTTAGCTTCATTATGTCTCACTAAGGAATTAAGGTCAATCTATCTAAATTACATTCCATAACTCAAATGCCACCACTGACCAATTTAGAGGAGCTTTGTAGTTTGCAGGGCAAGATCTAATCTATTAGATGCTTCACATCTCAATTGGCTAACAAGTTCAATCTTTTTACACACATCTTGAAGAATGGTGTTACTTGTCTTGGGATGAATAATGTTATAAAGCTTTCCAACAATTGAAGGACTTTCTAACAAATCTACCTATTTTATTGCCTCCTATGCTAGCAAAGTCATTCTTATTATACTTGTTAACTACTAAAAAATCCTTGGGGGCACTTCTAGCTCAAAATGATTATAAATGAAAGGAGCATGTTATGTGCTATCTAATATGTACACTGGTAGTGTATGATCATTACTATACACCCATTGAAAAAGCCTATTTAGCTATGGTCTTCATAGTTCAAAAACTATGGCATTATATGTTAAACAATAAGACCATGGTTTTTCAAATGTAGATCCACTCAAGTATCTAATATCCAAAATAGCTTTACAAGACCATATGGCTAAATGGATCATACTTCTCAATGAGTTTGAGATAGAATATGTCAACCAAAAATCCATCAAGGGATAAGTTATTGTAGATCAAGTTGTTGAAGCACCCCTTGCATATACAGATCCACTAACATTTCAATTCTCAGACAAGTCCATTATGACCATCATGGATACACTTCTTGATGAGAAACACTGGAAGCTATATTTTGATGGATCATTCACAACACATGGATTGGGGGTAGGATTTTCATTTATTATGATATATGGGGATCAAATCGTTAAATCATTCAAGATCAACTTTACTTGTACCAATAACATGGCTGAATATGAAACACTCATTGTAAGGCTTTGACAATTGGTACAATGGAACATACAACATCTAAAGGTTTATAGTGATTCTCAGTTAATCATCAATTAGGTTATAAACCATTTTTAGATCAAAGATGACAAACTGGTGCCATACAAGGCCATGGTCAACACTCTCAAATAATAGATTATCAATATCCAATTTAAACATATACCATGGGCCATTAATATAATAGTAGATGTCATAGCTACCATTGGATCCTTGATTTGACATACATATATGTCCAAAAAATACTATTTCTTTGTTGAAAATATGCTAGTACCAACTTATGAGCCTTCAACCATCACAATAATCTATGATATTATTATTCATATCTCTATATGGTATTCAAACCTTTACACCTATATTCATGACCAAATAATGCTACCAAACCTATCATGTAAACAATTTAAATCCTTTTTCCACCATGCTACATGTTATACCTTAATTAGATTAGCCCTATACTACCATAGTTTTGATGAAACTCTACTTCATTAGTTAACTTTGAAAAAATATACATTAGAATTATGGGAAGTTTATGAAGGAATATGTGGATCCCATACCATTGGGGTTAACCTATCCAAAAATCTCTTGCATACTAGGTATTAATGGTCAATGATAGATGTAAATGTAGTTGTTTATGTTAAAGGGTATGATAAATGTCAATGGCATGTCAATCTAATTCATACCCTATCCAAGACTCTAAAACCAATGATTACACCATGGCCATTTACTAAATGGGGCCTTGATCTCATTGGGAAGATAAACCCCACCTCATCCAATGGCCATAAACATATCCTTACTACTATTGAATACTTCATTAAGTTTGTTGAAGTTATACCCCTCACTTACATGACCAAAAATAAAAATTTCAAATTCATATTTAACCATATCATTTGTCTCTATGGTATCCCCTCTGAGATTATATCATTCAAGAATAAGGATGTCAAATTGGTATCTATTGAGTACAAACTCACTCAACATTTTTCCATGGCATATTACCCAAAAGGTAATTGCCAAGCCAAAGCATCTAACAAAACCATTGTCAACATCCTCAAAAATATTTTCAATAATATTAGCTATGATTGGCACCTTCAAATATTCTACACCCTCTGGGCATACCATACCATTTAATGAACTCCAATAAGAGCCACTCCATCTTCACTTGTTTATGGAATTGAATCCATTCTTCCCATTGAGATCGAGTTACCTTAATTACACATCTCTTTGAAACATGTCCTGGATGATGAAGACTATTGTGTAGCTCTCTTACAAGAGCTAAAGTTACTTGATGAGAAATGTCTGGCCATAGTTAACGATCTATAAGCATACCAAAACTGACTTTGTGGACACTATAATTGGCATGTTAAACATAGATAATTTGAGCTTGGTGATCTTATTCCTAAATAAGACCAATAGAATACCATGACTGATAAGAAACACAAAGGCAAGTTTAAACCCAACTAGATAGGCCCTTTCATTATTGTTATAAACTATAGTGTTAGAGCATATAGGATCACTAGACCAAATAAGGATGAACTTAATGAACTGATGAACATTAAACATTTCAAGCATTACTTCATGTAAGAGACATGTCATAGTGTTTATGAGGCACATTTTAGTTGTACCATAATATTCTACCACATTTAGTTTTACCATACCTTTCCTTTCGACTGAATTCTTGTCACCCTATCTACCCATCCCTTTGACCTTGGTTTCATTCCATTGGTTCCATTACCGCTTTCAACATGAGGATTCAGATCAAGTTTTGGTAGTTATTTCAATATTCCAAATAAAGGCCATATTTTAAAGTAGTATGAAAATGGTTTGAAAATTACATCCTTCATTTCTTGTTCTATTCTATACAATGTGGGTCTGATTGTAACTACCTTTGGGCAAATTAGTGTCTCACCATCATGCTATTAATTATAACCACCTATGGGAAAATTAGTATCATTTACCTATGTCATTTTTTCCTAATTATAATTGCTTATAAGTAAATTAGGGGCAACAATTGTTTATCATGCCTTGAAGTACCACCTTATCATGCCTATGTCATATTATGCCATTTGCCAACTTTGTTTATTTTGTTTGATTTGGCTACTATACTATTTAGATTCCTCCACTATAGGTTGAAACTATAGTGACATGAGGTCTCATCTTGAAACTATATAGGCAACACTCTATGTATGTTGAGGTCAACTCAGTCACCCTTTTCCATGCTCTCATAAGTTTTTGAGAAACCTAGCCATGCTTTTTCCATTTTGTGAGCAATTCTTAAGTTTATACACTTTCACCATTTTGCAAACTTGGACTATTCAGTGTCTCATCATTATCCATCAAGTTGAGATGATCCAACAATTCTAAAAACTTTTATTAAACCATTTTATAAAATAAAAAACATTCACCACTTCTTTACCTTGAGGATTTTAGGATCCCTAGCATATTCACAAGAAACCACCTGTCATTTAGTTTCTCCATCCTTTTTGTCCCGGTATCCCACACACTAGCCATTTTACAAGATCATTCTCACATTCTTCTATAGCATTCACCATTATTTCTTTCTCAATCATTTTATTCTATCCCATTTCTTGGGAGAACTACATTTAGCCTAAAGTTTTTGTTGGATATTATGTCCATAAAACTATGTAGGAAGTGTCTACTTGCCTAGTGCATCTAGAGATAGCTCAACCACCCCCTTCCTTTTATTATTTTCCCTCATTTTCTTTATTTTTTATGTTGTCTCTTCTGGTCTAAGGGAAATGTTCATCATCTTGTTTATGTCATGTTGTTTTTATTAACATTATGTTTAACCTTTGTTTGTTTGTTTTTATTTTATTTTCTTTCTCTTTATTTTGTTTTGTTCTTCCTTTTCTTGGTGTTTTGTTTGTTTATTTGTTTGCCTATTTTTTTGCTTTCTTGTTGTGCCTTGATTTAGTCTATGTGCATTCATTTAGGTGATTCCTTACATATTATTCCTGAATCTATCCATATTTATATGTCAACATTATCATTATGGTTTTTATCATTGGTGTATTATTTATAATTGAGTATTGGATCACATGTCAGTCCTTATGCATGTTTAGTCCAAGTACTCATGGTGTTCTATCATGATTTATACCATCATTTGCTACATCAAAAATCAGATCTAAGATTCTACATAATAATGCAGTAATGATATCTCCTTGGCACCGACACCAATCCTGATCTAATCCAAATCATATCCTACATAGAGTAATTAACAATGAAAGAATGTTCTTTCTAGCTAGTTTAGATGTGCATCTCCCTACTTGCAGGTTGCCCAAATTCATCATTCTCCTCTTTAATAATTTTCCATCATATTCCATATAATGTTTGTCATAATCAAGGTATAATACTTATAAATTCCTCTGGGCAAATCATTATATACCGTCCCACTTGCATTGTTAATGACTCTAACCACCTTTAGACAAATTATTACATTTCAATCTATTTAAAGGTTAACGATTATAACCACCTTTGGGAAAGTCATTATCTTTCTTCTATCTAATTAGGTCATGTTTTTATTGTGATAATGCTTATAACCACCTTTGAGAAAATCATTACCTTTTTCATCCCACCTAATTCAATGATTATAACCACCTATGGGCAAATCATCCTGTTTATCAGCCCTAACTGGGGTAGCTCATATGCCATTGAATATAACCACTGCTGGGTAAATCATTCTCTTTCACCCCATTTCATCTTTTTTGATCTAATCATTTCCTCCTTTCAAGGGACTGATTGCTAACCCCTTTACCAACCTCTCCCTCAAGGGGGAACTTACATTCCATCCATTATTATTGAATTTGTAAGCATATAAGACCTTTTCATTCTTTGAGAAGATGTTATTGTGCTTTCATCTTGTAACACCTTTCCAAATAGGGGTGAATTGTAGACACCTAAAATTGGCCACCGTTGGCCTTCGACTAGACTTCAAATTGATTCCTACCAACCATTACAAATTAAACCTAGGAATCACTAAACATCCCAAATTTACTTTTACATCATTTGTCAAAGATCAAAATCATATTAAGGCATGTTTAATTGGGGTATTATATCATATGCAATCATAACCTCTCATGTATTCATATCTAATCACCTTGTGGCATCACAACATTCAATTTGTCTTATGGACCTATTAAGTGGGGCACATGAACTTAAATCAAATCTTGAAAAGATTTAAATGGCTAATTAAAATTAATTAACAAGTGAAACCAAATTAAATACCTAGTTGAATTATACATGTGTAATTAATGAATTAATAAAAAAGGAAATTTAAAAATATGAAATATCCTAGCTTTTCATGATTACCTTTTGTGAGTTGTCAAGCCTTTGAAAATATCTCAACCATGCCTATTCATTAAAAATCATTAATTCTTGACATATGTTAACTCTACTAGGATTGATTGACTCACTTAGGTTAGGTTTGAACCCATTCCACGTTTAAACTACACCTTGACTCATCTTAGGTTGGGGTTAGTTCCTAAGCCTATAAATACATGTCATTACCTATTGAAAAGAGGAGCTTGAAAATTGTAAAGTTGTAATGCAAGTTTTGTAGCATGATTTATATCAATAGTGTTATAATGTTAAAATATTGATCCAAGCCACATAAATCAAGAATAATCCATATCAAGCCACAATGGTGCCAAGGAGAGAAGGAGAAAAAAAACTCCATTGCTAAGGACTCTTTGAGCACAAACTGATCAAGTCACACAATGAATCATTTGAATCATTATAGAAAGGTAAGATAATATTGTTATTTTGTATTCTAATTGTGTTTTCAATTGGTTTTATTCATTAATATTACCCTAAGATCTAGGCCTGGATATGTTAGCATGTTAGTGTGTTCTTTTCATTATTTTATGGACTAACACTTGATCTAACCTCATCTCTATTATCAAATTCCTATGATCACAACTGCCACTTGAACATCTTTTGACTATCATAGACTCTTTACTCTTGATCCTCAGAACTAAAGTATAACCAAAGGTTAGCTCCCCCTCAGTCCATACATTTATTAGTGACTAATAGAAGAAATAATTACTCCTAAATCCTACCTTAAAAACTCAAATGTTTCCCTTTTAAGAGGTTTTGTAAAAATGTTTGCAACTTGTTCTTTTGTGGTTACATACTCTAGTTTGATAATTTTATTAGCTACATGCTCCCCTAGAAAATGATACTTGATTAGAATATGCTTAGTCCTAGAATGCATGACTGAATTCTTAGATATATTAATGGCATTGGTATTGTCATAAAATATATAAATTGGACTATCATTCTTAATCTTAAAGTCACTCAAGGTCTATTTCATCCATAAAACTTGTGTGCAACATGATTATATTGCTATGTACTCATCTTCAATATTGGATCAATAAATTTATGGTTATTTCTTACTCAACCATGATACAAGAATATTTCCAAGAAATAATGCACCACCACTTTTCATCTTTCTATCATCAATTCTACCTACCCAATCTACATTAGTAAATGTTGTTAAATAGAAATCCTTACCTTTTGAGTACCATAAACAAAATTCCTTAGTACCTTTGAGATATTTGAATATCCTCTTGACTTCTTATAAGTGTGTCTCTTTTTTTTCCTAAAATCTAGCCACTAGACCTACTACCTATGTGATATTAATTCTTGATGCAATAGTATACAATAGACTTCCAATCATAGATCTATAAAAGGTCTGATTGACTTTTGATCATTTATCTTCTTGACTCAACTTGAAACTTTTTGTCATTGGATTACTTATTGATTTATAGTATTTCATATCAAACTTCTTCAACATTTCCTTAATATACTTAGCTTGATAGATGAATATTCACTTATATGATTGAATTACTTACAATTTAAGAAAAAATGATAGTGTCCCTAACATAGACTTCTCAAATTCTTGTTACATTACTTCTGTGAACTCCTTAGACATATTTTCATAGTCACTACCAAAGATAATATCATCAACATACATAACTAAATTAATTGATTCTCACCTTCTATTTTTATGTAAAGTTTTTTATTATCAACATCTCTCTTAAAGCCTTGATTTGGCAAGTATTTTTCAATTCTTGCATACCATACTCTAGGGTTTTTCTTTATCCCATATAATTCTTTCTTAAATCTATAGACATAGTCCTTATTTCTTGACAAAGAGAAACCTTTAGGTTTCTATATATACACTTATTCTTCTTAATTTCCATTGAGAAGTGTAGACTTTACATCCATCTAATATACCTTCAAATTCTTGAAACCAACACATGCCAAAAATAGTCTTATGGCTTCCAGTCTTGCCATAGGTGCAAAATTTTCTCAAAGTCAACACCTTTTACTTGAGTGTAGCCTTTACATACTATCCTTGATTTATTTATTGTGACCTAACCGTGTTCATTCAATTTGTTTTTAAAACCCCATTTGGTTCCAATGACATTCTTGTCCTTAGGTCTGGGAATAAGTTCCCAAGTCTCATTTTTTTCAATCTAATTGATCTCTTCCTCCATAAAATTCACCCAATGCTTATCAATATTGGATTATAAAAATGTTCTTAGTTATATTTTTGAAAATAGAGAAAAGTTTACATTTGTTATGTATTTATAAAACTTCTCCTAGTTTACACTCCAGCATCGATATCATCGATGATTTGACTTTCTACATGATTTTTTTGAATGAATCTAGAAGGTGGCCTTATATCTTTCCATTCTTCTTCTTTTTGACTTTTTTATACTACTTCTTTTGATGTTTTTTCTTCTTCCTTGAGGTTAATCTCCTCTACATGAACTCTTTGTTATGTGCTAACCTTCTTTGATCTAGTTTCATCCACTCTCCATAATATTCTAATATCTCTTATTGTAGTATCTATATGTAGAACTAATTTAAGAATATCCAAGTAAGATGCCTTCATCATCACTTGAATTAAATTTACCTAGATCCTCTTCATATGTCTTGATGAAACATATGTTTCCAATAACTCTATAGTGTTCCACTAAAGTTTGTCTACCTTTCCACAGTTCATAAGGGGTCTTATTCTTATTTATTCTTATTTGACCTTTTTTTAGAATGTGTATTATTGTGTTTACAACCTCTCTCCAAAATATATCAGATAATTTGGACTCATTTAACACTATCCTATCTATTTCTTGAATAGTCTTGTTCTTCCTTTCTATCACACCATTTTTTTATGGTGTCCTTGCAACCAAAAATTGTCTCTTGATTCCATGTTCTTTACAAAAGTCATCAAAATCATTTGACTAGAATTCTCCTTCTCTATAAGATCTTAGACACTTGATTTTTAAGTCCATATCATTATCAACTAGAACCTTGAACATCTTGAACTTATCTAAAGCCTCATATTTCTCCTTTAAAAAAGCAACCTTAGTCATTCTAGTGTAATCATCAATAATAAGCATGAAGTAACTTACACCCTTGAATACTTTGAATTCTAGTTGAACCACATAGATTCTATATGAAATAATTGTTTCTAACTATAAAGGGATTTTATAGTTGAATATTATTTTGAACCTTGAAGTAGGAACCCCTTCTTGGAACAGCTTATATTCAAAAATTCCTGATGATAGGGTTGTTGGCATGGCTTACACAGGGCTTCCAATGTTTATAGGCTTTTTGATATTAGGCTAGAAAAAAGTGGAGATTTTTTTGAATGTTCCATGAGTACTTCATAACAAAAGAGTCCACAAATTTCACTTTATATTTCTAATTTCTTAGACACAAAGTAGCTTATCTTTACCAAGTTATTCGCTCATTTTAGATGTCCTATTATTCTACGGAGTCAAGGCTAGCTCTCATCAGAGTGGGAAAGTTATAAAAACACTAGCAAGGAGAGTCTAGAGGAAGGAGGAACAAAAAGTGGGCATTCAAATTCCAGTGAGGAAGAAGTGCAAGATAAGAATGAGAAAGGAGTCTATAGAGGAAAAGTCTAAAAATAACAACCATGAGTCTGAGGAAAACTACAAGTGTTTAAGGAAAATGATAAAGATAGATGTTCCTCTTGGATGATCCATGAAAAAGAAAATCTAGTTCAGGTTGCTAACCAATTATTGGAAATGGGAGCTCAAGTAAAGGAAGTAAGTAACAAAAAAGTTAGCCCTGCTGAAACAAAGGAACAAAAACGAATCTATATTGAAGAAGTTGGAAGCAATCCTAAAAAGAACATTAGAGTGACAAAAGGAAGAATAACAAACCTACTGGCCAATTGCAAAGCTGATGCTACTCCAATTCAATCTGGAAATCAATAGGAAAATGGTAACTTGGAGGGTAAACAAGAGGCTTGGAACAAAATTAACATGGAAAATTATATTCCATAAAACTCAAAGATTATGAGAACAACCTGAAGGGAACTCATAAAGGAAAGTAGATTAAAGATTGACTTCTAGCATGCTCCTGTTAACATTATCAAAACTTTGGAGGGGCCTAGCTAGACTAACAGCTCAAGAAACAAAGCAATGCAAGAGGGATCTATGAAGGCGATTTCAATCCTTTAGTGAAGATGATATTGGAACTAGAAGAATAGTTCACTTTTAGTTGGTTCTTAGTTGGTTGTGTTTTCTGGTCTTGGTCATTTTACTATAGTTTCCAGATCTCTATAAAACTTGGGGTCTTTCTTTGGTTGTTTGTTTGTTAGCTTCAGGTCTTTGTTTCATTACTTCGGTGAAGTATGCTTAAGGCTTGCCTGTGGACGTTAATGTTTTATCTTTCTCCTTTTGTTTAGGGTTTTGGGGTCCCTTCAAAACCTATTTTTACCATAATCTAAAACTTACACCTTGAATAATTTGAATTCTAGTTGAACCACATAGATTTATATGAATCAACTATAAAGGTTTTATAGTTGAATATTATTTTGTCTTGAACCTTCTTCTTTTATATTTTCCATGTTGGCATGCCTTACACAGGGTGTTTAAAGGCTTAGTGATATTAGGTATGTTCCTAACTAATTTCTTAGTACTTATCTTTACCAAGTTATCAAATTTTAGATGTCCTATTATTCTATGTCAAGGCTAGCTCTCATCCACTTGACTCATAAAACACCTATCTTTCTTAATCTCATTCAAAACATATAAATTATTTATAGTCCTATCAGCATCTACTACCAATATTCTTGAACTTGTTTTTCTTATTTCACATCCTTTAGCATGAAAAGTTAGATAATGTCCTTTATTTCATGTTTGACTAACACTCAACAAATTATGTTTCAATCCTTTTACATATAACACATTCTCATTTTTATTTTTCTCATTTTCAAAACTTAATATTCTCTTGCCAATAATATTAGTTTTTGTATGTCCCCAAAATTGATTCTACCTTTAGTAGTCTTCTTCAAAGATATAAATTTATTATTATCACCTATCATGTGGATTGAAAAACCAATGTCAATGTACAATTTCAAACTCTCATCTTGAATGTAAAAAGCAATGTATGCTAACATGGATTCTTCTTCCTTTGGACCATAATTTTCTTACTCCCTTTTTAGTATTTTCAAAGGTTTTGACTTCTTATCAATTTGAACATACACCTTCCTATTTTGACCAGGGAGTTTTTCCTAACCCAATCTACAAAATCTTGTAATATGTCCAATTTGATTAAATCTGTAACAAATCACACTATTTCTATTGATATTTGACCCTTGAACTAATGAATTTGAGAATATTTTTAGAAATCCATGACTATTCATATCACATATCCATGCATGATTATTTCTAGAATTTGATCTAAAATCTATAGATCTATGTCTAAACTGGTTACAAGAAAAACAATAGCCATAAAAGGAATTCATGTGCCTTATTATATTCAATTTCCTAATAGGAATGATCTATGAATATTTTTGAAAGGCATTTTGACATTTTTTTAATCTCTAAGAGGAGTGATAATCTTATTGACCTATCTTAACCTATGACTATCATTTGCAATCTTAGATTTATTTAAATCATTAGTATATGTCTTTGGCTTACTAATATTCTTCTCTTCCTTGATACTCTTCTAGTCATCCATGTATCCAAGGCCTATTTTTATGAGAGGTGACCTTTGACTGTTTAATATCAAGAATCCCATTGCTCTTTTCAAACTTTTGATAATTTTTTAATTTGACTGTGAACTATTCTAAATCTAACTTTAATAAACCTATCTTATATTTATACTTAGTACACTCTCATTGGACTATATACTTGCATTTGCTTTTTCTAAGTTTTGAGATTGTTGATGTCCTCTTCAACTTCTTTGGCACTCTGAGTTATCTCAGTTTCCAAGATACATATATGTTCTTCATGATTTTTGACTAGAGACTTCAAATTTTTATTTTTATTTATTTAAATCTTCAATTCATCCAAAGCACCGATAAGTTTTACCTCAATACCAACCTTAGATAATTCTTCATACACTTCTTCATCATCCATGAATACTTATTCTTTTTGACTATTCCCATCTTCAACTTCAATAGCCATTAAAAAAATTTCATCACTATCTGAGATATCTTTATCACTAACTTTAGAAGATTTGTTGTCTTCTTTAGAATATAGACTCCTTTTGTTATTGAAAAAAAAAATCTTATAGTCACCTTGATTGAAATTTTTATTACTCTTGTTATACTTCTTAGACTTCTTATTCTCTTCACCATATTCTTCATCATGATCATGTTTTTCTTTGTGAGGACACTTGGTAGTAAAATGACCAATCCTTCCATAATTAAAACATTTGAATGGTAGCTTGCCTTTTTACCTACCTAAACCTTTCTCATTTTCCTCACAAATAAGGATTTATCTATGTCTTCATCAACATCCGTGTCACTATCAATTTAAACCTTTTTGATTTATTTTTTCTTTACAACCTTGAAGGTTACTTCCCTTTTGGAATATCTTCCATCATCAGTCCTCATCTCATAGGCAGTAAGTATTTCATGAAGCTCATCCATTTGTAACTTGTCTAAATCTTTTACTTCTTCAACTTATGACACCTTTGAGTCAAATCTTAGGTTCAAACATCTTAGAACCTTTTGAGCAATAGTTGAATCATTAACCTTTTCTCTAAGACTTCCAATTATGTTGACTACTTCATCAAATCTAAGAAGATATTCTACAATATTATTTTCTTCCTTCATCTTTAGACCTTACAACTATCTTCTATAGGTCTGAAGCTTTGAAAATTTTACCTTGGTGTAACCTTCATAGATAAACTATAACTTATCCCAAATTAACTTAGCTGACTCACATTACATCACCTTGACAAACATAGATTCAACCAATCCTTACAAAATACCATGCATAGCCTTTAAATTATTCTCATTTTCTTTCTTTCTTACAGCATCAATTAGAGGAGTTTGAGGGATCATATACCCATCTACAACTGACTACCAAATGTCAAACCTAAGATCCATAAAAAAGGTCTTCATGATAATGCTCCAAGAGGCATAATTTGTTTCAATGAACAAAAGGACCTTGTTTATTGAAAACCCTTCTTGAACTTGATGACTAGACATTATGCTTCTTAGGATCTACCTTCCAGCTGTCAAGCTTGACATTAAAGGACCTACTTTGATAATAATTTTTGGAAGCACATCCACTGAGGGGGGTGAATTAATGATCTCTTAAAAATTTCTTTAAATTCTTTAGTTTGTTAGTCAAGAATCAATGTAAAATCCATAGAGCAATCAAACCATATCAAAGAACATAAATACATAACACATGATATAGGTAGGAAACCCTTAAAGGGAGGAAAAACCACATTGATCACTACATGGACTATATGTCCTAAATTATATATGTAATAAATCAATAAGATTTATGAGTACCAACTCAATTTGAGGCACCAACCCCAAATATTCAAGCACTAACTTGACAAAATGATTCAGCAAGCACCCACTTGATAGGAAACACCAACTCCTTGATTTGTAGACACCAATCTACAAGAGGCTTCAACCCCCTTTACCAAGAACCAACTTTAGATATTTCATATCATCTACCTTTATTAGTTGCTTCTATCAATAAATGATGGTATAATTCTTCTCTCTCTACTTGTCAATCTCATATTCATTTTACTATTATTTTGCTTATCAATCAAATAGACACATTAGGCTCTCTTTCTCTACTCTTTATTTTCAAAGACTCTATCCTCTATGCCTTCTCTACTCATCTCTTTTAGATGATTTTATATACTCTAGGGTTAATATCCCTATGAATCATTTGATTATTTCATATTCATGCCTCTTTGGCCATCTATTCCTCAATAGACCTCTGCTTTACTCCTGATCAAATTTATGTATTCATCATCATTCTTCAGGATTCAAAAAGGTAATTTGATCTTGCTTATATATAAGATGTTGATCAACAACCTCTTGAAATTTAGCTAAACAAAACTCTATAATTAGATATATAATAATTTATTCTCTTTTAAAAACATAGTTTACATTAGATTATATAAAATCTCACTCACATAGGTTGGCCTGAGTGAAACAAAGCTAGAATATAACAAGCAATCATTAGAATACATTTAGAAATACTTTTCAAACATAGAGGTTATATTGAAGTCTATAGTAGCCTTGATGCATTTTGTAGCAACTCTAATGTAATCCATAGCACCTAATGTAGTTCATAGAAAACTTCATATAGTCTATAGCAAAACTGATATAGTTTGCAGTTGCTTGCCTAGTGGCTCTAGACATGATCTTATTCTCTATAATCCTTAGATCACCTTCTTTCACACATAATAGATTATTCAATTGTATTTAGTCTAAATTAATTTTATAGTCTATTTTTGTGTATCCATATGATGTAAAATATAGATAATGAGTCTCTTATTCAATGGAAAACTTCACCAAAAACAACTTTCATGGCAAGCTATAGACTTAGTCAGTAGCTACGAACTCTAAAAAAACTATAGACTCTTATCAGTAGAAAATTCTTATCATCAATGACCATATTCTTTATTAAATAGAAAACCCTTTAACATCAATGATAAAATTTTAGGGCTGATAGCCTTGAGTACCAAAGAATCCATAGGTTCTTACTCCTCATAGATTGAATGGGAGGACTAGGGGAGTGTCCTTCTCCAAGAGATTGATGGTTTTAATAGTAGAAATAGTGGAAACCACTATAATAGCAATTGGTTCTAAGTCAAGGGTATTTTCAGCCATAATTATGTCATTTTATTTTGGTTTATCATTTAACAAGGCCTAGGGTATTTTTATCCCTTTATTTAATATGGATACTTTAGGTTTTGAAGATCTAATGGCATTGACTAATTATGGGAGTTTCTTGACCTCATTGGTAGGTAGGTGATAATCGATGTGTAATCTAGGTTATTTGTCCATGGTGGTTTATAACATATCTAAGGGTTTAGCATTCCATTGGGATATGAAAACCTTTCCTAAGTGTAAGAATCAAACTTGTTGGAATAAGGTGTAAGGGATGGCCTTAATTCAATATAGCTAGAGTCTTCTAAAGATCATATTGTAATTGGTGTCCTTGTATATGACATAGAACTATGTTAGTATCATCTTGTGACCCAAAGTGATTGGGAGTATGATAGTCCCTATGAAATCAAACTTGAGACTATCTTAGCCTCATGACGTGTTGTATGTTATAGAATAGTTGGTTTTCCCATAACTAAGTTTTTTAAATAAGGAAAAAGGGACAATGTTGAAAACCACTCCATCATCTACCATGGCTCTTTTCACATAGTTCTCATAAATCTATACTTGTAAAAATAAGTTTGAGATCTCCCCTCTTAGCCACTTTAGATTCAAGAATAAAGATTCATAAATTTAATAAATAACTAGAATCTTGTTATTCCTGACCTGATGGGAACATATTTAAATTAAAGTGGTTAATTTGATATTACAGAGGAGGGGTGATATTGAATAAATTCCCTAGTCCAAGTACATCAAGTAAGTCTAATTGATGAGTTGGATAGTTTTTAAGCAAGTTTTGGAATGAAGTGTGGGAGAATGTTTTCATCAAATTAGAGACTAAATCATAGTTTCCCATGGGTTTAGGAATTGCCTCTATTTTAGGAATGTTTAAAGGGTGGATATCCATAGGCTAATACTCTATAGTGTGAGTAACAATGTTTGATTCTTCTTATAATTCAAATTTTAAAAATCCTATCATACTAGTTTTTCCTTGCAATCCTAGTTGAGGAGCCACATTAGGGTTTGTAGATCTTAAGGTGGAATATTTAGCATCATGAGTACCTATCCTCATGGGTTGGCCATGTTTAATGGGATGACCATGTGGGCTAACATATTATTTATTTGAGTGACATGTACTTGATGGTTGGGGAAAGGGTTGTGGTATATATGTATGTTCTATTTTTTGGGAGCAATAAGATCATTTGAAGAGGTTTGGGTGTTTATATTAGCATTTCTTAGGAATATGTCCATGAATGTTTGCCTTTGGTCTTTTAGAATCCTTTTGATGAATTTGTTATACTCTCTATAGCTCTAAGTTTCATGACCCATGACCTTGTGGAAGAGTCAATAAACATTGGGATTGTAATACCTAGGTCTCATGTTTTATCCTTACTACCTGAACCCTTATTGGTTATTTCATGAGTAATAGTTTTGGTTTTGAAACTAAGAAGTTTTTCACCTAGTTGATATTGATTTTGTTTTTGATTTTGATATTTCATATTATGAGTTGGGGGTTGGTTGAAATCAACTACATGAATAGAAAAAGGAGGATTTTAATTCCTAAGAAGTGTTATTGGTGTTATTTGTAGGTTGATATTGATTTTTATTTAAGGGGTTTTGTTTATTACTTTGATCAATGACATAATTAGTCATAGCATTTCTATTATGATTTAGTATTTGGGGACCTTTGTTATTTTCAATATTTAGGATTGCATTTTAGGCTCCCCCATTTCTTTGACTAGGGGTAACAATATGCCCATTAGTCTCATACATCTACTGACCACTATCGATGGTTACCTGGTCAATACATAGGGCACTCTTGATAGCTTCTTCATATGACCAATATGGGAACTTCTAAACACCCTCCCTCATTTCTTTATTAAGGGAATGGAGGAAGAGAGTGCATAACTCTTGTTAATCCATGTTATGTGTACTAGCATAAGATTACAAGACCTATCATCACCTTGTGATGAAGTGGGAAGCCAAATCATTATGTTCTTGATTGATGTGTAAGAACTCATGTATGCAATTATTTAGAAGTATGTTCATGTCAAAGGATTTTACAAACTTAGCCATAAGATTCAGAAGGAGTGTATCAACCTTTTGGTGAGATGATAGTACCAATCAAGTGTTATCACTTCTAGAGTTTTGGGAAAGATATTTACAGCCCATACCAAGGTAGGAGTTCCCTAATGGTAGTAGCATAGGCTTTACATATGCATTGGGATCCCCCTCACCTTTGAACTTGGGAAGGTCTTATAGGGAAAATGGGAGAATAACCCCTCATATATTATCATTGAGAGGTTTCTTGTGATATTCAACATAGGTCCCCATGTTATTAAAGTCTGTCGTTGTCATAGTAGGACTAGGATGAAAGTGGGGAGTCAAATAAGGGTTGTTTTATTAACTGTCAAAAGGAAGATCAAAATCCTAATAAGGTAAATTAAAATAAGCTATAAAATAATCCTCTATGTGAGTAGACTTGTAATACATGTAGAAGTAAGGATTGATATTTTTATAAGAGGTGTGGTGATATGCTATGGTGGGGTATGTGTATTTTGTGTATAACCTTATGCTATGAAGGGTAGAATGTAGCTTATTTTTATAGAAGAATTATAGGTGGAAGGCACATGGCTTGGTGATGTAAATAATAGTGGATTGTTTGCCATGACATTATTTTATAATGATAGAGTGTACATGCATACACTCCATACTAGAACTTAAATGGGTACCTAGTAATATGAATGGGTTTTGGAGGTGTCAATGTTAGGGACCCCATAAGTGAGGATATATCCAAATGGTTGATGAGATAGATGGTTCTATGGTGATACATGATCCTACATTGGTATAAGAATGGAGGTTTTTTGTTGTGATATTGGGTAAGTTATCATTTTAATGAGAGAAAAAGAGGGATGAGCTAGTGTAAGAGGGTTTGGGTCCATCCCTTGACCCAGATCTTGTTGACTATTCTTGAGGTCATAAATACAACCCACTAGGTTGATAATGAGTTGGTTTGGGCTGATGTTGGTTTTAAACCCATGAGTATCCAATGCAGGAAGGGTAAATGCATGAGATGGGGTAGTATATGGATATTTATTTAAGGTAGGTGCCATAGAGTATTATTTTTGGTCAATGGTGGTGGGTTGGAGGCATCTTGAATCTTACCAAGATCATGTGCCATAGCTTACATATAGTTGACCTTATCTTCTAAATGATAGATCCTTCTTAGGTAGTGATCATATTTGTTGACACTTTCTACATCTAGATTTATAGGCTAATAGATATCTTAGTGGCTATATTAGGAGTGATCATGCCTCCACCAATAAGATTCATGGTGTTGGAATTTGTGTGGTTATTTATAGTTTTAGATACATCATGTATCTCTTGAATGACAACCTCACTCATTTTATGGGTGTTAGGAAGAGATAATCATAAGATTGATTGTCAATGTGAGTGTCAAAGGTTGGGTTATTCCAACTCATCAATAAAGGCTCACTAGAGATGAGTTAGATTCTCATATAACCTTCTAGGCTAATATATATATTGATGTCATGTATAGACATATTCTAGGGATATATGAATACCCATAATAAACATAAGGAGGATGAAATGTGGATAAGGGGAAGGGTAAGAAGAAAAGGGAAAAGGAAATTTAAAGTATGAGTTATTTCACATCAAGTTCACCAATTTTTATGGACATAAATATCACATGCTAAACTATGCACTTGACTTCCTGAGGTTTGACTGAGGCATCTGATGTAATGGATGTGCTAGGGTTTTGGTTAGTTGTTTGGTGGAATGGGATTTGGGATATATGGTGGAAATGCGTTATCATAATGGAACTAAAATAACTTAGAAATGTCTTGATGCTTATTGAGAGTGTCAAGCTATGATAAAATATGTATCCAAGGTCTTTCAATATATAATATCACAATAAGGTGAAACTCTTGGTTAATAATAGGAATAGTGTAATGAGAAAGATCAGGTTGAATGACTCATGGAAAAAGGTATACTCTTTTGGGTTGACTCTACTTGGTCAATGTCATCTACTTGGTGTGAATGATATAGGATGAGCCTAGACCTAAGAAAAAAATATTTGGATGGGAATCTAGGCTTAGATGATGTTGTATTGACATCCTCTATTTTTTTAGAGGAAAATGATAGGTGGATTAAGAATACAATATTATTCTTCTAAAGTGGCTAAAGAGTCTACAAAGAGATGAATAATGGGAGAAGAGTGGAATAGTTATTGTCTTAGCTTGATAATAATACCATATTATGAAATAATGGTGGGACTAGTTGCTCTATCTATATGGAATAGACCATGCCAGATAAGACATGGTGTCTCAAGAAAGGGTCTTCTAAAGGATGTTAGGCAAAAGCCAAGAAAAAATGTATGAGCTTGTTCAGGTAATGGCTTATAATATGTGCTTGATAGAATTTTGAATTAAAGATTTATGAGGTGTGT
Source organism: Torreya grandis (assembly GCA_037957365.1). Lineage (NCBI taxonomy): Eukaryota > Viridiplantae > Streptophyta > Pinopsida > Cupressales > Taxaceae > Torreya > Torreya grandis. The sequence continues at coordinate 1,707,690 of JARHVA010000368.1, forward strand.
TTGTATGGATGGATAAGTATTTTCATATGATGATTTTATGGATGGGAAAATATTAGATGGAATTTTTTTTCTTGCACATGTTTTCAAGGTTTTTTTGACACTATTTTTGTTAAGTTTTTATTATTTTTGGATTTTCTTGGTTAAATGAAAGTAAATGCTTTGTTTAATGAAAATGAAATAAATAAAGTAAATGAATAACAAATATGAAAAGAAATAAAATAAAAAGTCTTGTTTTTTTATATTTTTCCAAGATTTATAATGCATGCAAAGGAAAAGAGAAGGAAACTATGATATTGTGCAAGATGTAGAATTTTCCTAGATTTATTTGTATGCAAACTAGATGACAATATTTTTTTTCCAATTGTTTTTTATGAGGTGAAATAAGTATGTAAGTTGGAAATGGATGTGAAAACAATGTAACAATAAATATAATATAAAATAGAAACATGATAACACTTTCTTTGTATTTTCTTTATTCATTAACAAACTAGACTAGCTTTTCAACTTCTCTAATTTGCTATGAGCAAGCTTTTTTAATGAATGGATAAAATGGAAACAAGAAATGCAAGTTCTGACTTTATTTTTTAAAGAGAAAAAAATCATTAGTTTTAAGACTCCAAAAGCAAATGGAATCAAAAATATAATACCCTTTGTATATGCGCCTATGATTGTCTAAGTTTATATGATTGTCTAGATGATTGTTTGGAATGGAAGAATCTTGTTTATATCTTAAAAAGAGGAATAACTTGAATATTTACTAGGATATTTTATATAATGATTCATAAAATGTATTGATAATAAGGATAAAACTAATCTACTAGAGTGAAAACACAATTCAAAGCTAGCTATATTTTTATAGTAAAGATAATGAAAAGAAACAAATCTCTTTCCCTATCAAATTTGTTCTTTTTATGAATATGGAAACTAATCTATCACAACAACAAATACACTAAATCTAATCTAATAAAGATAAACAAATGTTGGAAATCAAAAAGAGCTCCAACCTAACCAATGAAAAGATCATTTGAAGTGTATGTGATGTGTTTTATAAGAAAATCTTGAGTATGTTAGCTTCTTATGCTCTTTTATAAATTCTAAAAACTCTCTAGCTGAAGGATGCATAATCTATGAAACAAGATAGGGGGAAATAAGAGACACAACCCAAATGGAGATCAATTTAATTAAGGTTGGCTAATGTCTTCATTTGTAAAGTCTAAGTTGCTTAAGCCAATAACACTTATTCACTTGTAGCAATGTACTTGACTCAAAAACAATAGAGGATAAATATTTAGGTAATTGTAATAGGAGTATGGCTACAAAAGCTTCACATTAGAAACTTCTAATGGTAATTCTCATAGCTAAAATCAAGCCAAAATTGGTCTTCTTATAGAAAGAGTTGGGAGCTTGAATGGAGGAGTTAAAATGAGACCAATGGGGAATTCAACTTAAGATGAAATAATTAGGATTAAAAATTGAAGAGGGAGTGAGTTGGGCCTGATTAGAGGTGAAAATAAAGTGATTAAAATAATAAACATGACACTAGTCATGAAAACACATCAAAACTAGAGTCACAAGAGATAATTCTAGAAGATGTTTAAACCATCATGAAACTATTAGAGAGTTGTCAATGATGTCATGATGATGTCATGGAGGTTTCTTGGTGATTGGATGAAGCACTTTTATATCTTAAGTAACAATGACAAAGTGTGTAATGTGTTTGTCCTAGTGTGCTTAAAGGAGGCTTGGTTGATCTTTAGTTTTGGCTTGATTAGAGATGTTCAGAGGTGAGTATGGTGATTTTGACATTTGAAAGGGGTATTATCAGTGGTTAAGGATGATCGAATAGCTTATGGGTATGAGTGGTTTTCATCTGGTAGTCCATATTTTTCATTTAGATAGTTTGGCTTTAGTGGTATTAAATCTGAGTAGGTAGTTTGTTGACATCACCATTACCACATGTAGATGAGTCAAGGGGAGTTGGTCATATGGTTATGATCACATTGGTTCCTAGTTAATATTAAATAAATATTAGATCATTCATTTAAGCATATTCAAAGATATATGGGTGCAAATTCAGGCTCCCAAGCATTTTGACAATGTTTTCCCATACTTAGCCAAATTTACAAAGTAAGCATTTTGATGGTGGAATAAATCACATGTGTGAAAATTTTAAAACAAGATGATCATATGGGTTTGTTTATTTTTTTTCTTAGTTCATTTTTTCTAATTTTTATGTCAAGCATTGAAGCATGGTAAAAAATATGCATGTTTAAAGTTGGCCTTCCAGACAAGTTTTTTACATTATTGGCTCTGTGGCATAAAAATCTAAGTGAGAATTTTAATGTTGTTATATATCATATGTGTGAAGGTTAAAAGATCATTTTGACACATATTTGGATTATCCTATGTTTGGAGATCATATGGTCTAAATTTTAGAACATGTGATTGAGCGAAGTAACAGATACGGAGGTGCAAAGTTGGTCTTTCAAGCAGATAAGCAAAGGTTCCCATACTTCACCATTTTTGCACAAGTTAAAATTTAAAAAATACATGAATGGATATACAAATCAGATTTTCTCCAAGATGTTATTAATTATGGAGATAAGGATAGGTTTATGATGTTTAACATTGAGCAAAGGTAAAGGATAAAGATCGAAGGTTCTTGTGTATTCATACAAATTGATCTAATGATGTGAGTGGAGTCAAAGTGATCAAGGTGATAGTCATTTAAAGGCATTAAATATAGAAAACTATCAATGGTGTCTGATTGATATAATATTTTAGTACATGATATGCAACCATATTATCTAAATTTTAACTGTGAATGTTTGAATTCAAATATTTGAATTTATCAAAGGAAAAACTAGTGCTCTGTATTTTGGTCATATCTTTTTATATATGTATAATTTACTCATGGTGTAAAAAAAATTGGTAGAGGGATCCAAGGTGCATCTATAAATATATATTTGAATATTTTATTATGTGTACATTCAAATATATTGAGTTTCAAAGTTGACTATGTGCTCATGCATGTTCTACAAGTAACCCAAGAAGGGTATTTGAGCTTGTTTTGATGTTGTTCGATATGTCATGATGAATTATCTATTTGGGAGTGTTTTAGACTCCATGAGGATTATTTTTGTGCATTATTAATGTTTTATTAATCTTATTTATTATGAAAAAAATTTACAAAATGACTGTGTGTTTGTTTATAGTGATTATGTGCACAAAATGTTGTTTGAGCAAATTGTGCTTAAGTAGAAGGGTATGGAACTTAAGGAGGACCTCTAGATCATGTGGCATGGGTTAAAGAGTTGTAAAATTGTTTTTGTGTTCTTAGTTTTCTCATATAATGGTAAAAAGAGTTGAATGGGTCTCCATAGGACCTAAAAGTGACTTATGCCTATTTGAAAGTGGATTGTGCTTAATTGTGACCCATGTGAGATGCCTTAAGGGTAAAGGCATGTATTATGGTTGACAAAAAAAATATAGTGAACTTTATAATTCATGAAAGAAATATATATATATATTTAAACTAAATTAGATGGTTTTTAGATTTTGAGAGGATTGTGTGAGTACAATATTTGTTAAAGTGAAGAAAAGAGGAGACCAAGTGTGCCCAATGGTTGGGTTGATGAGTATAGTAGATTGAGGACTATGTGTATGACCTATAGGTCATAATTATAATGGCACAATAGTGTGATTTTAGGTTGAATATAAGAAAAGAGTCTTGTGTGAGTGGAGTAGAGTGAAGAGTTGAGGAGCAAAAAGAGGAAGTGTGCCCAACGGATGGGTTGATGCAGTAGAGTTGGTTCATGATTATATGTATGACCTGTACTTCATACTTCTATGTCATAACAAGTGCTCTTGTAGGTTTGATGATTTGAAGTTTGAGTGAAGGATAGGTGATGTTTTTGTTATCTTAGAGGTTGATTTTTGAGGTAGATCATAGTGTGGTTTGTGTGAATGACCTCATGGTCAAGTTGTTGTTATGGTGACAAAGTTTTTGTAGGTGTGTCGAAGTGAGTGTGAGTGAAAATTTGGAGAGTGGGATTAGTTTGGATATGTAATGTTTCTTTTTTATCTTTGTGTGTTGATAAAAGTATGTAATGTGCTTTGGCCAATAAGGAGTATTGAGTGAAAGAGTGAAAGTGAAGAGTGATAATCAGAGGTACATCATCAGGTGTTGAGGACATCAGTTCTAAAGTGGAGGTGTTCATTTCAAAGGAGGGTCTAAAGGACTTGGTCTTCCTTAGGGGTAGTTGGTCCTTGTGAAATATGTGTTTCACTAAAGTTAGGTGGTCTAAAGGAGTTGATCATCTTAAGGGTAGGTGCTCTTTGTTGAATAGGTGTTTCATTAAATCTTGGCCAAGAAGATTTGACCAATCTCTAGTTTATAATATCTTATAGGATAAGTATTCTAAGTGTTTTTAATATTGAGCATGGGTTTTATTCCCAAAGAGGGTTTCCCATGTAAATGGTGTGTTTTTGTGTTGTATGATATTTTTCATGCTTTGGATATATGTACTTTCATGTTTATGTTACTAAGATCAAGTTGATGTATGATGGAATGGTTTTGGAATTGAATGTGAATTATTGTATACTAATTTACCCCCCCCCCCACCTCTCAGTAACTACTTCCAATAATTGGTATCAGAGTGGGTCCTTTGGAGGAAGCCTAATAGTTTAAAGGTGATCCTAATTAGGTACATAGATGGCTAAGCAGTTGAAGAAAGAGAATCAATAGTGGAAGGCTATTATCAAGGCACTTGAATAACATATATGTACTTTGAAGAAAGATGTTAAAGAGGATGAGAAGGTTATTAATGACCTCAAAGTTTAGCTAGAAGATTTTAAGGAAAGTTTGAGTTCAAAAAAGGAAATTTATTCAAAATAAAAGGATAATATGAATGAATAAGAAATGTTATATGATAGTGAATAATATGAGGTTGATCTAGGAGCTAAGCTCATAAAGAGGAATCACAAGATGAGGTATCTGATCAAATGTCTTGAAGCACAAGTCAATTATTTTGAGGGAAGTTTGATATAGCAAGAATGTAGATTAAAGGATGACATGGATAAAGAAGTTAAGGGGGATAATGAGACTATCCAAGTTATCAAAGGTTAGTTAATGGCTTTAATTTAAAGTATGAGAGCTAAAGAGGATGAGAGCATTCAATTGGAAACTAAGCTAGATTCATTAAACTATGAGCATGAGCTTGTTATAGTCAAGTTGGATAAGCTATAAAAGAAGCATGAGAATCTTGAGTATTTCAATGAGAATACATTCTTTGAAAGAAATGAAAGAAGGTTTGTTAGACAACCAAATGTTTTAAGGTGTGCTAGTTTATTCCATAGTCATTGTTATACATGTAATAAGTATGGTCATAGAGCTAAGGATTGTGGAAGGAAGTCAAACAAGTATGCATATTTATAGATCCTTAGAAGAAGGAGCATTTGGTCATGGAGAATTCATAACTCATATCAATCAATAGGTATGTTGAATGATATTGTTTGATACATTTGTAATAAAGTAGAACATATTACTAGATTATACAAGAATAGTTTGAAGAAGCACTTTGTTCCTAAAAGTCAATCAATGGTGTTAAAACCCAAGACTATGAGGGATAATCTTGATCAAGGTGGACTACTTGATACAACAAAGAAGAAAACATATATGAATAAGATACAGGAATGCCAAGAGAATTTGTCTTCTATCTAGATAGAAAAATAAGATCACAATCATCATCAATTAAAAGGTATGAATGATCTTTATTATTTCAGTTTTCATAGAGTTAGTCACATTGCTAGGTATTACAAGAATATGTTGAATGAGTTCCCAAAGAAAAATAAGGTGTATGGAGCTCCTAACATGCAAGAAAGAGGTCACAAATGGGTATGGAAACCTAAGCCTACTAAAAGATATTAGAATGAGACCAAAGATGGTTTGTTTGCCATGATAGACATGAAAGAAAGTCAAGAATTTCTATTGACAACATTTATTGACAAATTTGAAGAAAATAATGAATTCAAGGATTCATTCAAAGTCAAATAGGATTGCAATTCAGATGAGATTATGGATACATGGGACTCTCCAAAGTTTTGGGATGTTTAGTCTCTCTTTTGTCAAAGGGGTGTCTCTCTTTAAGCTTCAAAGAGACACTCTATAGAAAGAGGAAGCATGGTGGATGTTTGTTGGGTATTGATTGATGTTGTAAGGCAAATAAATTCATGAGAAGATGTGTTGTCTTATTGTGAAGGACTTTGTTGATTGGTATACCTATGTGTCAAAATGTTCTTTGGTTGATCAGTTTACTCTCAAGTTTTGAGGAACTAGCCTAAAGGATGAAAGGCAGTGATTTGTGGTTTTGATGTCTACAAACCCTAAGGTGTGTGTTTGTGATGCCAATAACTTAGTTTTGGTATATGGAGCTAAGTGAACATTAGGTGGAGAATATGCAATATTTTCATTATTTGGTGGCATGCTTGTAATACATTATTGATCCCATTTTAGTGTTCTTTATCATGAAAAATGTTGGTAGTATGTGCAAAGTCTGCAAGTAAGGTTAGAATGGGTGTTTATAGATGTCCTAATGAGATTGATGCATTGTAAAGATGATCATTTTACATATAAAGGTATGTTGACCTTATTCTAGCATGTTCCATTTGGTATTGAGGTCTTAAGGTAAGCTAAAGTTAAATTGGAGATTTTTTAGTGCTCTTGGGTTTCCCAGTTTGTGCTTAAGAGTATGTAGGTCCTAAATTGGGTTGTAGGAAGTCTATGTTCCCAAAGGTATGGATTATAAATTTTTGGTCCAAAAGTGTGTGATTGGTGTCTCCAAGTTTGAAATAAGTTTCAAATGTGGATATTGACCAAAAGGATGTTTGTTGACCTTGTTTATTTTGAGATTGTTAGGTTTTGGGCTCTACTAGAAAAGTGGTCTACCTTATGAGTTGAGGTATGAGGATTTTTAATAGGTTTAATGGTAAAAATGGGTTTTCAAATCAAGCTTCATAGAGATTTTAAGGTTTGTGGTTTTTAAGTTATTCATGTTTTTGTCAAGATAGAGGCCTAATTGACAAGTTGGTTTGTGAATAAAGTATATTTAAGAGGATTATCTAGGTGTTGTAAATTTTTATTCTTGAAGGGTAATAAAAGAGTGCTCCACATATGAATTTTTAGGTCTTGAAGATGTGTCTACTAAAATTTGTGGGCTTTACAAATTCTAGGTATGGCTACAAGGAGTCTAGACGAGCCTAGTAATGAAGATGTGATGTTTTTGCTCAGTTTCTCTAAAATATCAAGGCATGAGTGTTTAAAGTAGATTTATAAAGTTTGTTGAGATAATTTGTGTATTTTGGTGAGTGGAATGATTTTTTGTTGGTGGTCCCTAAGGTGGCTTGAGAGAAGAGGCTAATAAGCCAGTGTGGTGATTCTTCATGGTGTATGGAGATCTGAAGATGATCAAGTGGAAAAATTCCTTATAAATATTAGGGGGAGTCCCTCTCAAATTTTTATTGGTGATTTCCATCAGATTTTATTTCTTTTGTGTGTTATTTTTCATCGGTTGAAGTTCTTGGTTGAAGAAGAGTGTTGGCATGGAGCAAGAGGAAGTTGTCAAGGCAAGAAGAGGTTAGTTCAAGGTAAGGGGGAGTTTGTATCATATTTATAAGATGTTACTTTCCTATTTATGGTATTTTTAGGTCCTTATGATTAATTACTACCCAATTTTTCATTATGTCAAAGGGGGAGAAAGTTCCTATTGTGAGAATCCTTGAAGAGAAAGAAGGTGAGTTGAATGATGTTGTGTTGACATCAATGACAAAGGGGGAGATTTTTGGAGAGTTGTTAGTGATGTCATGATGATTTAATATAGGTTTCCTATTGAATGGATGAATTTATTTGATATCCTAAGTAACAATGACAAAGTGTGCAATGTTCTTGTCCTAGTGTGCTTAAAGGAGGCTCAGTTGATCTTTAGTTTTGGCTTGATTATAGATGTTTAGGGATGATTATGGTGATTTGATCATGTGAAATGGGTCCTATCAGTGGTAAAAGATGATTTGAGAGATTTTGGGCATGATTTTATTTCATTTGGTAGTCCATATTTTTCATCTAGATAGTTTGGGTTTAGTGGCAGAAAATCTAAGTAGGTAGTTTGCTAACATCGGCATTACCACGTGTGGATGAGTCAAGGATAGTTGGTCATATGGATATGATTAAATTAGTCCTTAGTTTCTATGTGATAAATATTAGGTCATGTACCTAAGATTATTCAAAGATATGTGGGTACAAATTTGGGCTCCCAGGAATTTTGACAGTGTTTTCCCATACTTACCCAGATTTGCAATGTGGCAAGAAGAGTCAAGTAAGAATTTTGATAATGGCATATCTCACATGTGTGGATTTTTTATAAAAATATTATTATATGGGTTTTTTTATTTTTTTTCTTGGTTTATTTTTGATAATTTTTAGGTCAAGGGCTAAATCACAACAAAAGATATGCATGTTCAAATTTGGCCTTCTAGACAAATTTTTTACATTGTTGGCTCTATGGCAAAAAAAACTGAGTGAGCATTTTAATGTCATTATTTATCACAAATTTGAGTGTTACATGATAATTTTTTCACATGTTTGGATTCTCCTATGTGATTAAATCATATGTTCCAAATTTAAGAACATGTGTTTGAGCGAAGTAAAAGATATGGAGGTGCAAAGTTAGTCTCAAAGGTTCCCATATTTATCAATTTTTGCACAAGTTAAAGTTTGAAAAACCTAAAAAGAGATAAATGGAGTGTATTTACTCCAATGTGTTAGGAATAATTGAGATGAGGATAGGTGAATGATTTTTAATGCTGAGCAAAGGTAAAGGAAAGGATCAAATGGTTCATGTGTATTCGTATAGATTGATCTAACAACATGAGTGGAGTCAAAGTGGTCAAAGTGACAATAATTTAATAGTGTTAAAAATATAAATATATAAATGGTGTATGATTGATATAATATGTGAGGACACAATATGTGAGCATAGTATCTGAAGTTTAACTATGACTATTTGAATTCAATATTTGAATTTATAAAAGGAAAAATTAGTGCTTTGTATTTTGGTCATATCTTTCGATCTATGTAGAATTTTCTCATGGCATAAAAATAAAAGTGGTAGAGGGATCCAAGGTGAATTTTTAAATATTGATTTTAATATTTTATTCTTTATATATTCAAATATGTTGAGGTTCAAATTTTATTGTATGTTTGTGTATGTATAACAAGTAACCCGAGAAGGGTATTTGAGCTCCACTAATGTTGTTTCAATATTGCATGATGAATTATCCATTTAGGAGTGTTTTAGACTCCATGAGGATGATTTTTGTGCATTATTAAGGTTTTAATAATTGTATTAAATATGAACAAAACTTTATAAGGTGACTATGTGTTCATTCATAGTGACTGTATGCACAGAATGTTATTTGAGAAAAATGTACTTAAGCAAAAGGGTATGACACTTAAGGAGGACCTATAGATCATGTGTCATGGTATCATGAGTTGTAAAAGTGTTATTGTGTTCTTATTTTTCTTGGATAAGTGTCAAAGATCTGAATGGGTCTCCATAGGACCTAAAAGTGACTTAGGCCTATTTGAAAGTAGATTGTGCTTAAGTGTGACCCATGTGAGATGCCTTAAGGGTGAAGGCATGTATTGTGTGTAACAAAGAAAATATTTTGAAATTTTTAATTCATGAATGATCTATATATAGTGAAACCAAATTAGGTGGTTTCTAGATTTTGAGAGGCTTGTGTGAATATAGTATTCATTGAAGTGAAGAAAAGAGGAGACTAAATGTGCCCAATGGTTAGGTTGATGAGTAGAGTAGATTGAGGACTATGTGTATGACCTGTAGGTCATAATTTTGATGGAATAATAGTGATATTTTAGGTTAAATATGAGTGAAGAGGCTTATGTGAGTGGATTAGAGTGAAGAGTTGAGGAGCAAAGAGAGGAAGTTTTCCCAATGGATGGGTTAATGAGTAGAGTTGGTTCATGATTATGTGTATGACCTGTAGGTCATATTTCTATGTCATGACAAGTGCTCATTTAGCTTTGATGCTTTGAAGTGTGATCAAATTATAGGTGATGTTTATGTGAGATTTGAGGTTGATTTGTGAGGTAGATCAGAGTATGCTCTATGTGAATGACCTCATGGTCAGGTTATTATTGTGGTGACAAAGTTGTTGTAGGTGTGTTGAAGTGAGTGTGAGTGAAAATTTGAGAGTGGGGTTAGTTAGGATATGTAATGTGTTCTAATTGATCTTTGTGTGTTAGTACAAGTGTGTAATGTGCTTTGGTCAACAAGGAGTATTGAGTGAAAGAGTGAAGGTGAAGAGTGATAATTAGAGGTCCATCATTAGGTGTTGAAGACATTAATTCTAAGGTGGAGGTGTTAATTTCAAAGGAGGGTCTAAATGACTTGGTCCTCCTTAGGGTTAGTTTCTCCTTGTGAAATAGGTGTTTCACTAAAGGCAGGTGGTCTAAAGGAGTTGATCATCTTAGGGGTAGGTGCTCCTTGTGAAATAGGCATTTCACTAAATCCTTGTTAGGAAGATTTGACTAGTCTTTGGTTTGTAAATACCTTATAATACAAGTATTCTAAGTGTTTTTAGGCTTGATATTGGGTTTTATTCCCCAAGAACATTTCATATATAGATGATGTGTTGTTGTGTTATATGCTCTTGCTCATGCTTTAAATAAATATACTTTCATGTTTATATTGCTAAGATCAAGTTGATGTATGATGGAATAGTTTTGGAATTGAATGTCAATTATTTTATATTGATTCACTACCCCCCCCCTCTTAGTAGCTACTTCTAGTAGGAACTACCATCTTATGCAGGGGTGGTTACAAAACCACCACCTATACTGATAAAACCATCACTATAAAACATGAAATGGCTACCAATATAAAAAAAACACTACCATTTAAGTTTGAGACCACCATTTAAGTTATAAACCTATAATTATGGTTGTGTAATGGAAGGGGTGGTTATATAACATAAGGGGGAAGTTTTACCACCTAGAGTGGTGGTTCCATCACATATGGATAGTTTTCAAAACAAGGTGAAAGAAGCTATGAATTTCAAAAACAAGGGGACCAAAAGGTGTCAAGGGAGGATTAAAAAGGTAGAGGGAGGGAAAAGGGGCCATATATTTCCTTGTGGAGCACAGAATAGTAAATCACTACATCATCATCAGATTTGTATCAAAAATGTCACATTGTGTAAATTTTTGGTGCATATAGTAATGACTTACCACAAAAATGAATCATTTGTTTTATAATACTTCATGTATTCATTTAATTTATTCTGATAACATAAATATGAATACATCCTAAATATTTAGTGTAGATGTAGTACTAATAATGTCCATAAAAGGTTATCTCATAAATTGGGAAATAAAATAATAAATTAATACACTTTTCTTCTTCATGCATTTTAATCTCAAATAAAAGTATCTAACTTAACAGAGTGATAAATGCATTCAGACACTTTTTCTTGGAGGCAACTTAATTCATATTTAATGAACAAAGCTTTATTAAAATAAATATTTTATTCATTAAGGACTTTGCCTGATATAAATTCCATATAATTTTCCAAAGTTTTTTAGTGGGGTATTCTCTAGAGACATTCAAAAACATGAAATCTTAAAGACATAACCTAATTTAACTCTTCACCTTATGATCCATCTTATTCTAATATTTTTGGCTTCATATATGTGTATAGTCCTCATAATTAGGGAATCCATTTTAAAACACTAATCATATACTTAATTTGATATATCACAAGTTAATAATCATTGAAATGTATGTAGATTTATTATATTTCATCATAATTAATTATAGTAGAGTGAAATATTATAAATCCTATAGTGGTTTCCAAACATTTGTGATTATTTTCAGCCTTGAATCTTATCATTTATTCCATATTTGATTCTTTCAATTGTATACCAAGTAAAAATTATAATAATACCATATGCACCTATTATATTTTTATATCCAACTTGGATCAAGTACTTAATTTTAGAAAACATCTATTTTTTCATATTTAAGAAGGCCTTATCATACTTTTTTACTTGTAACCATTGATAAATTTATTTGTATATTTCTAAGTCTCACTTGCTAGGTATTGGTTTCATTTACTAACATGCAATAGTTTATGTAAGTTAAACCTTAAGAGTTTTTTAATCACATTTTTATTCATATAAACAATCTTATTGGTTTAATGTTTTTCTTATTTGAATAATTTTTTCTGTCAAGGTATTTGAGCTTGTGATATTCATTAAAAATATGTTGATAATCCAATGCAAACCCACTTGGATTGTCTTGTTTTTATCTTATGTATCAAACCTTGATATATTTATCCTTTATTCATAACTAAACCTTTCCAAGTATGTTCACTTCAATGACGAGCATAACCCAACTTTCCAATTTTATTGTACCATTTTAACTATAGTATTTAATGTTATTTATTAGGTTTGTGACCTCTTAATTTTCATTAATGAAACACAAGCTACTCATCATCATTTTGTAAGGGTACAATGTATGATATCAATTAAGCCTTCTCAATCCATTTAGATGGTCTCATTAACAACCTACATGATGTCCTTACTATTTGTATTAGTGTTTTTTTATATATATCCTTATTAAATTTCATGCATTAATTTTCCATTTTGGGAAACTATTTTTCTTCATGATAATTTAATTTTCTCATGTAGGCTAATTCATAGTCCTTACTATTGGTTTCCAATAATTGTGTCAAGATGAGTATCATGATACTTTCACTTTCTTAATGTTTTAATAAAAAAATTATAATAAATATTTATCTTATTCTTATTTACAAATGATTCCCTTCATCTCAAAATTTATTTTTACTAAGTAAAGTCCAATACCACTCTTTATGTGTTTCATAAATATATAAATCCACATTAAGGTTCAAGCCTTGTCTTAATATAAAGAATCTACACTGATTCATAAATCAATTTTATGAAATAATGTTTAGAGCTTTGTCTAATATCCATACTCATTTTAAGATCCATTAATTTTTTTACATAAAATAAAAAGAGTATGTGGAATTTAGTTTACAAAATTGTTTTCTTATATAAATTTTTTTTGAACTCACATTACTTACATTCAAAAGACATTAACTTCATTTACAATATGAAAAATATAAAATAAAGATTTATAGGTAAGATGTTATAGATACCTAAATTTAGTCATATGTATTTAATAATTATAATTATTAATACATCTTAAACCATTTGAATTGTACCTAAATACATGACGCTTACTCACCATTCTTGTAATTCATTTATCTATATGTAAGATTAACTCTCTATTTTCCATCATTATTACACATGACTTTCCAAGTTAATGCTTAAACCTTTGTTACATCACTCTCAGAATACCTCCAACTCAAGATAGTTATTTATGATTCTCTTGGATAAGTCTTCCCTAAGTAGACATGTCTATCATTGTAGACTATCCACCTAGCTTAGTCACGTGCTATGCAAATTAAAATCTAGTTTCCAAATTTACAAAAATATATTTGGGTCTTCCCACAAATTTCATAAGGTTGGATAAAGGAAATTATCAAAATGATTTTCTATTAATAAAAAATATAAGGTCATTCATTATTCTGGGCTTGTCACTATCTATAAATAAATTATACACTATTTTACCTTGATAAAATTTCCTTAATCTTCCAAAATTCAATATCATTCACAAGGATAAGTTACAAGCCAATTCTAAAGGATATCAAATCAAGTCAAGAGTTATCATTGATAGGTGTTAAAGACATATTTCTAGTTGCATAGATATTGCCAAGGAGCACAGTTTCAAAATCACCTTAGGTTGGAGAATTATGTGTGGATTGATTTTCATTTGTATATTATTATGATACATAAGAAGCATTAAACCATAAAGAGGTGATTAAGGTTATCTCAACCAATTACACTCTCCCTCTCTTTTTTTTTAATTTCTATATCTCACAAGACCCATAGGGTTTCTAAATAAAATAGAAGGAAAAAAATTAATTCCACTCAAAAATAATATAATTACAATATACTAGACCTCTCAATAAATTTAGGCATAGAAGGTGAAACATTTAGAATTTTTTCATATTCAACACTTATAAGTACATAGTTAATGGACACAATCAACTTTTGTTATTATGTAGGGAGCATGGTCATGTCTATGAATATTCTCATATTATGTTCTTGATCCTACCATATCATAGATTTATTTTTCACTATCAATTATTATTCAAAATCAACTCAGACATGTATGTAATCAATGAACATGACTAACCTGCACTTTTCTCCAAGAAGTGTAGACATGTCTAGAAGCATCTTGAGATTTTGTTCCTGACTATGATCAATCATAGTTATATTTTATATTAATTAAAATTATAAAAAATCATAAATATTCAAAAAAAATTCAAATCAACTCTAAGTACATTCCTTAATATTTAAAAAAAAAGAATAATTTCATATTTAGCAAGTTGTAAATTAGAATTGTTAATAAGTGTACATTTTTATCATTCTAATTATCTTTCAAGTGATATAAATATTGAAAAAATATTAATTATTAAATAAAAAATAATTTTAAACATATTGGTGAACCTATAAATTATTGATCATTTACTTTTCTTATTTTTGTGTTAAGGATTTAGATTTTTTCTTCATTTTTCTTATACAAAAATGTTTTCTTATGATTTAGTTTTCCAATTTTTTTATTTTATTTATTTATTATTTTTTAATAAATACATTATATTAGTTTTAAAACTTATATGATTTTTAATTATTTTAAAAGTGGTCTTCAGTTATTCTTAAGCCATAGAGTGAGGGGTACTACTCCAATACTCTAGCCATTAGACAATACTATATGAATTTTAGTTTTCATGTACCTCATGGTATATTGTATATTCATAGGTTTTTTTAATTTTAAATCATAATAATCCTTTTTTTTGTTTGGTCTTTTAGTGCACTAGTAACTAGTTAGCCCTAAGAAGTTACTCTCAATGTACCATAGAGACATTAAGTGAAGCTAGGATATGGTGGAATCCTCCATAGTTAGTGCCCTTTGGTCCTTGTTCACTATTTATAAATTAGATAAATATATATAAGAGCCTAAAATTAAAAAAATTCCTATCTAGTTACACCTCTGATTCCCTTTGAAATTTAAAAAATTTAATTTTAGATTAAAATCATGGAAATAATTAATGAGATTTACTTCTACATCTTGATTTAGCTCATAAGGTTCATTGTCAAATTATATGTTACTTTTAAAGGTATTATTTAGATTCAATACATATTATAATGCATCAAAATCAAATACAAAAAATTTCTAAAATGAATAATATACAATCTCAAGCCTTCCTACATTCATATTATTGTAATATCCAATACAAACTACTACTTGTCACTACCAACTATCAAAGGGTGCACATGACTCAATTTTTTCCTCTTTCCCCTAGACCTCAAGGTTATTTCACCCACCATCCCAATCCTATATTTCACCCTTAGCTAATATTAGATACCAATCTCCATGATTTCAACACTAGATGATGATGGATACCTTAGCCACTACATCAAAAGAAAGGTGGTCAACATGTTCCTTCTCAACCCAATCTAATTATCACAAATAAATAAATTAAATATAAAGGTTATGTTATCATCAATCAAATATATAATAATCCTACTAAAATTTCTATTTTGGATTCATTAAAAGGATAATTATTCTACAAACATATCTTATATGGTGTGTTATGCTATATAACTATCCCTAGTGATACAAAAACAAAATCATTTGCTTATATCATGAATATAATAAAATATATCAACAATGTCACCACCTTCAATAAGTAATACTTACCTCATAAGCATATCATAGATCAATAATTCCACTATTCATTCAAGATCATATACATGGAAAGGTAATCAAGTGTGTGTTGGTAAAAAATGGTTTAGGGATGAATATTTTTAAATATTTTTTTCTTAATATAATTTGGTATCAATATGAATAAAATTATAAAATAAGAAAATAATATCAATGGATTTTTCAATACTCCTCTTTAAACACTTGGAACTATCACATTGGATTTACTAATAGGTTACAAGATAGTGCCTACTTTTTTTCAAGTCATGCCCAACTAGTTATACTAAATGTTAATTTTGAGGGGATCTTGGATTCATGAAATGGAGGTTTTACCTTTGTGTGTGTGTGTGTGTGTGTGTGTGTGTGTGTGTGTGTGTGTGTGTGTGTGTGTGTGTGTGTGTGTGTGTGTGTGTGTGTGTGTGTGTGTGTGTGTGTGTGTGTGTGTGTGTGTGTGTGTGTGTGTGTGTGTGTGTGTGTGTGTGTGT
Source organism: Torreya grandis (assembly GCA_037957365.1). Classification (NCBI taxonomy): domain Eukaryota; kingdom Viridiplantae; phylum Streptophyta; class Pinopsida; order Cupressales; family Taxaceae; genus Torreya; species Torreya grandis. The sequence continues at coordinate 1,724,101 of JARHVA010000368.1, forward strand.
GTGTGTGTGTGTGTAATATTTTATATATGATAGATATGAGTATTCTATTGTAGTAGATTATATCCCTTTCCGATTTTAAAAAGTGACTCAATCAATTAGAGGATCATTTTATTATGCCACTTTCAAAACCATCATACTCAATAAAATGCACACATATGAGGTAAGTGAGGTAGGTAAATAACCTAAAAATTTACCAATCATGAGCATAAAAAAGATACATAAAAAGTATTACTAGTTTTTATACAAAAAGAAGAGAAAATGCCAAATCTCCTTCCTTTAGCCAATTTTGAGGATCCTAATTGCATAGTTGTAGATTATTATGATAATGATGATGATATGAAATATACAATAGATGATAATTTTTTAAAGCTAAATTCTAGTCCTATTGATCCAAAAGAATACTTATATCATACTATATTCACACATGTGGGAGTTGGAACACATTGAGATGACTCATTTACCATAAAAGGGGAAAAATAAAACATTATGGAGATAAAATCCTCCAAGGACAAAGGAAAGGCTTTAGTTCAAGATAAAAAGCATCATCTGAGTGAATTTTTTTGTTAAAGTATTAATTCATAACAATAATAAGACCAATTTGAAGCATCATGTCTAAGGTTTACATAACTTGAAGCCAAGATTGGACATGTGTAGAAGCCTCAACATGCTACAATAAAATTTTCATATTCTAGGGAACAAGTGAAAGCAAAAAAAAGGGTAAAACTAAAAATGTAAAAATTATCAAAATAACAAATTGAAATTGAATTATTGCAACCAAAAAATTATAACAAGATAGGTTACAAAATGAACATGATGAAAGAGAAAGGTTACATAAGGAGTAAATACAAATGGATAAAATAAAAAAGGATAATTTACTACAAGATAAATCACAAAAAGATAATTTTTAAAATAAATTTTAAGCTAAGAAGGACAAAATTCTCAATAATGGGTTTCTCACAAAGGAAATTCAAAATAAAGGCATACCAAATAAGGCTAAAATGGTTCTAAAGGATGCAATTAAAAGTGTGTCATATCTACAGACTTTGATTCTTCATATTGACATTGAAATAAATAAATGTAATGAGTTTTAAATCACCTATTATTATGAAGCCAATATATGTAACATGACACTTATCCAATTTATGGGCTATGATAAACAACATTTGGGTAATATTACCATGCCTCAATGTTGCATTAGATGAATTATGTTTCTATTAACACTTTGGCTAATATAATGTTTATTTATATTTCACATCAACCCTATCTTGGATCAATGTGATGCAATACTAATAAAATCATGGCTAAGAGAAATGGTGGTAAAAGTGGGTAAGGGTCATGATTATGTCACATTAGAGCATGAAGTTATAATTTATACAATCTAAAGAAAGGATGAATCCATTTCACAAATGTAGATAAACTAAAATACTTATTTAGTTACCATTATAGCTAATACTAGTATAATCACATCAAAAACACATGATACAACACATTTTAAAAAGTAAAAGACATCAAAAACTTTAATAACACATTATGGCATAGTTTGATTACATATACAAAAAATTATTAGAGTGTCATACCATAATCTCATGACCTAGAAGATGATTATAATTGTGTATAATATTGGTACAATACTCTCAATGACACATTACCTATATAATTACATCCCATATAAATTGGTGTATTAACACATAATTTAGATGGTAATTCAATATATTATGTAGTAACTCCATGGGAGCATCTTGTTGATAAAGCCATCAATTAAACTATAATACTTTACACTATACATATCTACATCACATTTAATCATCCTCTTTATTCTTATATGCTTATATCCTTTGCCTTCATTTTATTTGTCCCTTTCCTCTTAATCATATATCTTGATCTAAACATATATAACCCCATCCTATAATTCCTATAAGGTAGATATTTTTCAATATATTACTTGTTCATTCTTGCATATTGACTATCTACACATTATTTTGATTTCATTTGATCTTACATGATTGTATACTCTTAATTCTACATTCTACACAAACACATTGAATTCCTTCATAATAAAGGCATGAATATTCTTATCTCCACATATGACATTTAGTTACATAATTGTAATATAAATTATATTGGGAACATATTCCATATTTTTACTCTCTTTACATGGCCATGATATCACATCTAATGCAAAAAAATTATGGGCATGTGTTCTAAATTTTTTATATCCCTCCTTTTATTTTATTTTCAAATCCTTAATAGTCATCCTTGCACATATGTCAAACGAATTCAAAAAAAATTAAATACTTAAAAATATAAATCAAAATCAAAGATGCCAAAAATATAAAAACATTGAAAAAAATCAAAATCAAAACCTGAGCATGACATGATTTGGTAATTTAATTCTTTACATATGTTATTTATGACATGTTTGGTAGATAACATATTCCTTTTCATACGAACAATCATTTCATAAGGTATATGAGTGTGATTTAGGATATACATTTATACATGGATTCTTATATGTTGGATTCCCTTCTACCCAATGGCCATTCCTATATTGGGTGCATCTTATTCTAAAGGTTACATTTTAATAGGTTATATCTATCTATGTTAAATGCCATGTCGAGTTACATATCATATAAGTGTCTTGTTGATCACTCATATATTACAAATTGTTCTACATGAATATGTTAATTTTTTATGATATGACATTAATACATATGGATAATGTATACTATTTTTACTTTTTTTATGTTCCTTTAATTTTTATTACATTCTTCCATGATAGCTACACACTTCTTATTTTTTTTGTCCGACCCTTGGCCCTATGTGTGCAATATTTGTTTTTAAAAAAATTAAACATGTCCAATTATTTCTTTCCCTTGTCCCAATTTGTAATTTTGATGTTTTATTATATGTAGGTAAGTGGTTTGAACATGCCCCTTATATGTGTCCCTTGCATCAAATATATTATATACATGCTTCAATAATAATTACATAGACTATTATTTGATAACATAGTCTCCACATGTTGACATGGTGATATCTTTATCACATGATATTGTTAAGTCTTATTTTGATATGTGTGACTTTAAATATACATCCCTCATCTCAAAATGGTGGAATCATAGTCGGATTATCTTAGAGATCCAAGCCTTTATGAATAGATAAAATCATTTTTGGGATAGAATACAGGGTTCAAAGGTTCAAATTATAGGTTTTAAAGAATCAAAGAAATGAAAAATCAGATACTATGATAAAGTACATAATTCAAAGATATAAAGTATAGGTTTCAAAGACTCAAATTAATTTAAAAATCAGATACATGATAGAAATTATCACATCAAATATAGATTAGGGGACATATGGCATGATATGCACTAACTATAAAAAAATTAAAGTACATATTCATAAAAAAATTAATACATATGAATAGGCATATGAAAATATATTACAAAAATAAAGTTACATGTTTCATAGTTACAATTGAGCACATATCAATTGGCATAAATTTAGGGGTAATTATAATTTTTCATACTTGTAAACACATTTTTTAAATTTTAAAAAACATGAAACTTTTTAATGCACATTCTCAAAGTTTAAAATTTACAAATTCAAAGAAAAATGTTCATTTCAAATCAAGTATATTAAAATTGAGGTCATGGTGGGGGCATGAATACTCATAATTCTCTTTCAATCATGCAAATAGAATCTATATCCATTTATAGTTATGTGATTTAATTTATTATAGGTAATGTATGCTTGAGTATAGTGAAACTCAATGGCTTTGACATTACTTCTAGTGAATATATTTTATGGTTTCATCTTCTTTTATGTTATCACTCTCAATTCACTAGTGGTTCAATCATGAGGAACCATCTCTTCAGGTGATTCAATAAGGGGGAACATTTATCCAATTCTTATCCATATTTTATAGGTTACAAATCAGCATGGTTTCATCTCCATATATGTGTACTCCTTCCTTGCTCTCTTTTGAATTTTGAATTTCAAAATTTATATTTTTAAAATTTTCATTATGTAAAAATGATGACTTCATGTGTTATTTCAGGTTTTGCTAAATTGGAGTGCCCTACATAATTGGATTATCCTATCAAATATAATGTCAGATTTTACACACTCAAGTTTAATTTTTTCTCCTTTACTCTAGCAATTTCATTAATAAAATAAGGTTAGGGGAATGTATATACCTAAATTCGGTCACAAGTACTTGACATTTTTTATTCTTGACACACCCTAAACCATTTAACTTATGCCTAAATACATGAACCTTATTCACCTTTTCTATAATCCATTTATATATATTTGGGCTTAACCCTCTATTTTCAATCATTATTAAAACTGACTTTCCAAGTTAATTATCAAACTTAAGTTACATCACTCTTAGAATACCTCTAAATTGGGATAGTTATCCTTGACTATCTGGGACAAGTCCACCTTAGGTAGATAACTTATTTGTTGTAGACCTAACCACCTAATTAGGATATGTACCACATAAATTCATGGCTATTTTACAAATTTTGAAACATCTATTTGAGTGTTCCCACAAATTTCTTAAGGTCATCTAAAGGAATTTATCAAAAGCTTTTTATATAAATACAAAACAAGGATCATTCATTATTATAGGATTCGTAGTATCTATTGAGCACTTATACATTATTTCACATTGATAAAATATGCCTTATTCTTTCTAAAATCAATATAATTCATAAGGATTAGTTACAAGCTAAGTATGAAGCATATCAAAGCAAATCAAGACTTATCATTATAATATATCAAATCCATATTTCTAGATGCATCCACATAATCAATGAGCATAATTACAAAATTACTTTATGGGGATACTTTCTTGTGGATTGATTTTCCTCTTTAAAGTATATGGATACATATGAAAAAATAAATCATCAAGGGATTTATTTGGGTTAGCTCATCCCATTACACTTCCCCTCTCTTTTTCAAAAAAATTTAGCTCTTGCAATACCCCTAAGGTTTTTAAATATAATAAAATTAAAATAATGACTTCCACACTATAATATTATAATCTTAATCTGATCTGGGTAACACTTCAAGTGACAATTTGGGTGATGGTTCTACCCTAATTGGTGGCAGAACTTATAGGAGCCATAACTTTTAAACCATAGCTCTGTTTGACTCCCCGTTCAAACTCATTTAAAATATAAGAATGAGGAGAATGAGATGAGATAGCATGATATATTCTTATTGGTCTTTCACCCCCAAAAACCCAATGGAAGTTCCCAAATTTTCAATTTTAATAATGATGTCTAAAAATAGAAAGTTTCTAAAAATAGTAATTTCTCAAATTTTGTGTTGTTGTAAATCATGGAAGTCAAACCACTTCATCACCCTCAATATTTTTGACCTTCCACATCCTCCTCCTACCTTTAAAATATGTATAAATAAATATGTATCCTGAGAAGGGGATTAGACATCTCTTCCTAGAGATAAGCATATGTTTGTATTTGCAATCTTGTGAGCAATAAAACATCTCTTCTCAGAGAAAGCATTATTATGATAATTGTGTTATTTTTGTGTTCTTGAAATATCTTTCAACCAAAACCCCTTAGTTTTGGATTAATGGTATCAAAATAGTTTGTCTTGAGAATGTATGATCTCGAGGATGAGGTCGGGCTACAAGAAGCTTGGGTGGAAAATAATAGATCCTACAGACTATCCACCTATTCAGTCCAAATGACCTAAAATGGTAGATAAAACTGAGACATCATATCCCTTTAAGGAAATCATGAATGAATCCCTCCAAAAATAACAAGTGTAGATGCTATAATAATTCACCCAAATTCTCCAATAAATCTTGATGGGAAATTTTGGCTCCTCATCTATACCCCTTAGCTCCTCATCCATGGAACATCCTTTCAGTGCCCTAGCACCCTTCAAGGATCAGGTGAATTTTGATATCCCTACATTTCAATGTAAAATCAATGCTGATGTAGTAAAAAATTGGTTGGATAAATTTTCTTCCTATTTTTTTTGTAAATAAATTCACCAATGGAGAGAAGATCACTTTTGCTCTTTTGAAAGCATCATTGCCTATCAAAAATTAGTGGGAAGTGTACAAGAAGAGGTTCAATATGGATTAAATTGGCCTTGAGGTGGAAACTACCTAGGATGATTTCATGGAAGCTATAAAGGAAGAATACTACCCCATTGGAGCATATGATGATCTGTACATATAATGGCAATAACTTTGCCAAGGTAAAGAATAGTCTATTCAAGATTACACTGACATTTTTCATTTTATGTCTATGAGATTGGGCATCTAAGAAAGTGATAAATATAAGGCTCTCAAATATCATGGTGGACTACAATGGTATATATGGGGGGAATGGAACTCTTCAATTTGGAAACCCTCAATGAGGCGTACAAGTTCATGGTGAAGATTGAGTAGAAACATGGAAGAAATAATATAAAGAGTCAGACTTTCAAAATGGAAAAGTGATAAAGAAGCTCAAACATGAGGCCAAAATTGGAAGAAAAAGGAGTTTCAAGATAAGAAAATCTAGAAGGGGAAGACTAAGAAATGGTGTGATTACCATAAAATTGGAACTCAATACAAAGAAGAATGTTGAGCCATTAAGTCCTTACATTTTGAGTCATAATCCTCAACATCTAATGTTCTACCTCATACACACCCTATAGTAAAAGAGGATGAAGAAGATATTATAGATGTTGAGCCTGATACCATCATTACTTCATCATAGACCCATGAGGAAAGGCTAGATGACAAGGAAAGGTTGTTTCACTCTAAGTTGTGGGTGAAAGGAAATCCTCTGCATTTCATTCTTAATAGTGGGAGTCAAAAGAATTTAATCTATACTAATTTTGTGAAAATTCTAAATCCATCCATGAAACCTCACCTAAAGCCATATGGTATTGGATGGTTGAGCCTAGGGAGAGACCTCTGTGTCACCCACTAGTGTCTTCTTTCATATGTAATAAAACCTTTCCAAGATGAGGTATTGTGTGATGTGTTCAATATAGATATTTGTGATGTACTCCTTAGTCAGCCATTCATGTATGATTGGCATGGCATCTATAAATAAAGAACCCTCACTCTTGGAATATGGAACTATAGGGTACTAGAGGTACCACCTCCCACATATATCTCCCTGATTAGTGTCAAACAATGTAAGAGATTGGTGGAGAAGATAAAGCAATTTGTTTTCATAGCTGTCAAGCCACAAAGATCAAAGAAGGTCAATGTTACAGTCTTGACTACACAATTAACACAATTATAGAAGCAAATGGGTCAAATCATGGGAGAATATGATGACTTATTCCAGTCACCCATGGGAGTTCTACTTCACTATCAAGTAAAACATTATATCAATTTGGTTCTAGGATCACCTTTGCCTAACAACCTTATGTATCACAAATCAATTCTAGAGAATGATGAGATAAAAAGGTAGATTCAAGAATTGATTTAAAAGGGTCACATCAGGCCAAGCTCTTCACCCTATGGAAGCTCAATTGTCTTGGCACCAAAAAAGGATATAACATGGAAGATTTGCATTGACTATCGAGCCCTAAACAAAATCACTATGAATAATCACTACCCCCTCCCTAGGATTGATGACCTACTAGAGGAATTCTATGATGCAAAGTTCTTCACTAAAATTGATCTCAAATCTAGCTATCACCAAATTCATATCGATCCCACTGATGTCTAAAAGACTACATTCAAATCTAAGGAGGGGCTCTTTGAATGCTTGGTTATGCCTTTTGGCTTGACTAACATACATGTAACCTTCATGAGGATAATGGACAAAATCCTATGACCCTTCACCAACTCATTCATGGTCATCTACCTAGATGACATACTCATCTATAGTAGAACATGGGAGGAACATCTACAACATGTCTATAAGGTGCTTCAACTCTTTGGAAGCACATTTTATATGCAAATATCCATAAGTGAACTTTTGGGATGAAAAAAATCTAGTACCCTAGGTAAATTGTGGATGAGGAAGGGGTCTATGTTGACCTAGAGAATATTCAGATTATTTAAGAATAGCCTACACCAAGGACCCTCACAAAACTTCATAGCTTCTTTGGTCTTGAAAATTTTTATAATAGGTTTGTTCTTGGATTCTCACATGTTGCTAGGACACTAAACCAAGTGACTAAAGGAGAGCTAAATTTGTATTTCAATGGGGTGAAATATAATAAAGAGCATTTGAGAATTTGAAGAATAGACTCTGTTCAACTCCTGTTCTTGCATTGACATACTTGTGTCAACCTTTCGAGTTGATGACAGATGCATGTTAATATGCCATGGGAGCTATCATCATGCAACATGGCCATCCTATTGCATATTATAGTGAAACTTTCAATGATATAGTCAGGAAATACTTGACATATGACAAGGAGCTCTCTGCCATTGTGCAAGCCTACAAATAATGGAAACACTACATCTTGGGGAAATAGATGGTCATCCACACTGACCATAGACAATTAGAATTCATCCAGACATAAACAAACTATGAAATAAGAGGCACCAAAATTGGGCCACATATCTATAGTAATTCCATCTAATAATCAAATTCAAAAAGGGGAGCTCAAATACTATTATAGATTGTTTGAGCCACCCACTAATTACTACACTCATAACAGTTTTTTATCTGTGTAGACATGAGACTATCACTTGGGGTACTCTATATGAATCAGATCCTACCTTTTCTGATACATATTAGGTACTTCATGAAGTTAAACATGTCTCTAATTTCTATCTATAATTTAATGTCCTCTATCACATGGGTCATGTCTATGTTCCAACTATAGAGCAATAGTAGATGATATGGGAAGCACATTTTAGCAAGACAACTAGGCACTTTGGTGTAGAGAAGACATTGATAGTTCTTTAAAATCACTTATACTAGCCCCATATGTAAAAGGATGTAGAAATGTACCTCAAATCTTGCACCCCATGTGTGATAGCCAAGCCAATAAATAAGAAGCAAGATTGTACACACCATTGCCAGAACCAACTAGGCCTTGGGAATCTATCTCAATGGATTTTATCTGAGATTTGCCCACTTTAAAACATGGAAAGGACTATATTCTTGTTTTAGTTTACTCCATTTTTGTCTCTCTAAGTCCATTATTTTTAGATAAAGATAGTAGGTTCCTAAGTATCTTCTGGTCCACTCTGTGGAAGATGATGGATACCAAGCTGATGAAGTCCATAGCCTTCCATCCATAGAATGATGGTCAAATAGAAGTGGTGAACCATGTGAATGGTCACATGCTTCATATGTATCACTTAAAACATCCATGCACATGTGATGAGGGGCTTCTTTTCATACAACATGGACACAATCAAGCCCTACATAGCTCCACCAAGCATAGTCCATTCCAAGTATGCTTCAGGTTCCAACCCATGGCACCAATTGACGTATCCATTCTATTCTCCACCATGGAATACACACCTCATGGGAGATCTAAGGTAGAAAAATTAACAAAGTTAATTGAATAAATCTAACACATCCATTAATAGGTTCATGACATATTGGAGAAGATGAATTAGAAGTATAAGCAATGCCATGACAAATATAGGGTTACACACCATTTTACTGTAGGTGACAAGGTTTGTTTGTAGATTCAAAAGGAATGACTTGCAAGCCCACATATAAAAATTTGGCCTCTATGATATGGTCCCTACATCATCACCAGAAAAGTTGGATAAAATGATTTTGAGTTGAACCTACCATCCTACCTTGGTATGCATCTAGTATTTAATGTGGAGCTCTGCAAACCATATCATCTACCTCTATTAGACACTTCAATCATAGTAGAACAACTAGAAATTGATGAGTTTGATCCATAGAGTTTTTTTTTAGTGGAGGTAGATCAAATTGTGGACACCTAGATGGAGACAACAAGAGGGCACTCTATTCTACTTTACTAGGTGGTCAAAAGGGGTAAGCTTAGCCACCAAGGTGAGTGGCTCAAAGAGAATAAAATCAAGATAGACCTACCACACTTGATGAGTAATATTGATGCAATGGGGAAAATTACTTCTCAAAGAGGGAGGAATGATCTAGGAAACACTTCAAGTGATAATTTGGGTGATGGTTCTACCCCAATTGGTGGTAGAACTTTTGGGAGCCATAACTTTTGAACCATAGCTCTGTTTGACTACCCATTTAAACCATTGGAAAGATAAGAATGAGGAGAAAATGATGAGATGGAATGAGATATTATCAATGGTTTTTGACCCCAAAAACCCAATGTAAGTTCCCAAAAATTTAATTTTAATAGTGTTATCTAAAAATAGAAAGTTTATAAAAATAGTAATTTCTCAAATTCTATGTTGTTGTAAATCATGGAAGTCGAACCACTTCATCTCCCTTAAGATTGGTGACCTTCCACATCCTCCTCTTGACTTTAAAATATGTATAAATAAATATTTATCCTAAAAAGGGGATCATACATCTCTTCCCAGAGATAAGCATATATTTGTATATGCAATCTTGTGAGCAATAAAACATCTCTTCTTAAAGAAAGCATTATTATGATAATTGTGTTATTTTTGTGTTCTTAAAATATATTTTAATTAAAACCCTTGAGTTTTGGATTAGTGGTTTAGATCAATTTGTCTTGAGAGTATATGGTCCTGATGGCAAGGTTAGGCTATAAGAATCTTGGGTGGAAAACAATAGATCCCATAGACTATCCACCTATTTGATCCAAATAACATCAAATGGTAGACAACACTAAGACATATAATCCCTTCAAGGAAATGGTGAATGAATCCCTCTAGTAGCTACAATCATAGATGATGTAATAATTTTCCCAAATTCTCCAATAAATCTTAATGGGAAATTATGTCTCCACATCTGCACCCCCTGGCTCTTCATCCATGGAACGTCCTTTCAGTGCCCCAATACCCTTTAAGGTTCAGGTGAATTTTGATATCCCTACATTTGAAGGAAAAATCAATACAGATGTAGTATAAAATTAGTTGGATCAATTGTCTTCCTATTTTTTTATAAATAAATTCACCAATGGAGAGAAGATCACTTTTTCTCTTTTGAAAGCATTATTGTCCGTCAAAAATTGGTGAGAAGTGTACAAGAAGAGGTTCAGTATGGATGGCATTGGCCTTGAGGTGGAACCTACCTAGGATGATTTCATGGAAGCTGTAAAGGAATAATACTACCCCATTGTATCATATGTTGATCTGTACATATAATTACAATAACTTCACTAATGTAAGGAATAGTCTATTCAAGATTACACTAACATTTTTCATTCTCTATTTATGATATTGGGCATCCAAGAAAGTGAAAAACATAAGGCTCTCAAATATCATGGTGGAATACAATGGTATATATGGGGGGAAATGGAACTCTTCAATTTGGAAACCCTTGGTGAGGCATATAAGTTTGTGGTGAAGATTGAGTAGAAGCATAGAATAAAAAATATGAAGAGTCAGCCTTCAAAATGAAAAAGTGGCAAAGAAGGTCAAACACAAGGCCAAAATTGAAATCAAAATGAGTTCTAATATAAGAAACCCCAAAAGGGGAAGACTAAGAAATGGTGTGATTACCACAAAACTAGAACTCATTCCAAAGAAGAATGTCAAGCCATCAAGTCCCTACTTTTTGAGTCACAATCCTTGACATCTAATGATCTATCTCATACACACCCTAAAGTCAAAGAGGATGAAGAAAATATTGTAGATGTTGAGCCAAATACCATCGTTGCTTCATCACAAACCCATGAGGAAAGGCCAAATGACAAGGAAATGTTGTTTCACTCTAAGTTGTGGGTGAAAGGTAAGTCTCTACATTTCCTTCTTGATAGTGGGAGTCAAAAGAATTTAATCTCTACTAATGTTGTGAAAAGTATAAATATGTCCATGAATCCTCACCCAAAGCCATATAGTATTAGATAGTTGAGCATAGGGAGAGACCTCCATGTCACCTACCAGTGTCTTCTTTCATATGTAATAAAACCTTTCCAAGATGAGGTTTTGTGTGATGTGGTCAATCTGGATGTTCATGATGTGATCCTTGGTTAGCCATTCATGTATGATCAACATGAAATCTATGAATCAAGAACCCAAATGATCACCCTCACTCTTGGAACATGGCACTATAAGGTACCAGAGGTACCACCTATCACATCTAACTCCCTGATTAGTGCCAAGCAATGTAAGAGATTGGTGGAGAAGACAAAGTAATTCATTATCATGGTGTTCAAGCCATAAAGATCTAACAAATTCAATGTCATAGCCATAACTACATAATCAACATAATAATAGAAGCATATGGGTCAAATCATGGGAGAATATGATGACTTATTCAAGTCACCCATGGGAGTTCTACTTCACTTTTAGGTAAAACATTCTATTGATTTGGTTCCAATATTACCTTTGCCTAACATCCCTATGTAAATTAGATCAGTTCTAGAGAATATGAGATAAAAAGGTAGATTAAATAATTGATCCAAAAGGGTCACATTATGTCAAGCTCTTTACCCTATGGAATCCCAATTATCTTGGTGCCAAAGAAGGATGGAACATGGAGGCTTTACATTGACTATTGATCCCTAAACAAAATCATTGTGAAGAATCACTACCCCCTCCCCAGGATTGATGACCTACTAGAATAACTTCATGGTGTGAATTTCTTCACCAAAATTGATCTCAAATATGGCTATCACCAAATTCCTATCGATCCCACTGATGTCTATAAGACTACATTCAAATCTAAGGAGGGGCTCTTCAAATGGTTAGTTATGCCTTTTGGCTTGACTAACACACCTATAACCTTCATGAGGATGATGGATGACATCCTAAAACCCTTCACCAACTCATTCATAATTGTTTACCTAGATGACATACTGCATCTATAGTAGAATGTGGGAGGAACATTAGAAACATGTTCATAAGGTGCTTCAAACTCTTTGAAAACATAAGTTGTATGTAAATATTGACAAGTGCACATTTGGGATGAAAATAATTCAATACCTAGGGTACATTATAGATGAAGAAGGGGTCCATGTTGACCTAGAGAAGATTCATGTTATTCAAGAATGTCCTACACCAAGGACCCTCATAAAACTTCATAACTTCTTGGGTCTTGTAAATTTTTATCATAGTTTTATTCTTGGATTCTCACATGTTGCTTGGTCACTAAACCAAGTGACTAAAGGAGGAGCTAAATCTATATTTCAATGGGGAGAAATACAACAAAGAGCATTTGAGAATTTGGAGAATAGACTTTATTCAACTCCTATTCTTGCCTTGCCAGACTTGCATCAACCTTTCGAGTTGATGATAGATGCATCTGAATATGCCATAACAGTTGCCATCATGCAACATGGCCATCCTATTGCATATCATAGTGAGATTTTCAATTATATAGTCAAAAAATACCTAACATATGACAAAGAGCTCTATGTTATTATGAAATCTTGTAAATAATGGAAACACTACATCTTGGGGAAAGAGATGGTCATCCACACTGACCACAGATCATTCAAATTCATCTAGATGTAGAATAACTATAAAATGAGAGGCACCAAAAGTGGGACACAGATCTATAACAATTCCATATGATAATCAAACACAAAAAAGGAGCTTAAATACTACCATAGATTGTTTGAGCCACCCACCAATTGTTGTACTCACAATAGTTCTTGATCTATGCAAACATGAGACTGGCATCTGGGGTACTCTAAATGAAGCAAATCCTACATTTGTTGATAAATATTAGGTGCTTAAAAAAGGTAAACATGTCTCTAATTTATATCTAAAATATAATGTCCTTTGTCACATGGGGTACATTTATGTTCTAGCTATAGAGTAACAGAAGATGATATGGGAAGCACATTTCAACAACATAGTTAGGCACTTTGGTGTAGAGAAGACATTGGTAGTTATTCAAAAGCACTTTTACTAGCCTCATATATAGAAGGATGTGGAAATTTTCCTCAAATATTTCACCCCATGTGAGATATCCAAGCTAGCAAATAAGAAGCAAGGATTGTACACACCATTGTTAGAACCAACCAAGCCTTGGGAATCTATCTCAATGGATTTTCTCTCAGGTTTACCCACTTCAAAACATGGTAAGGACTATATTCTTGTTGTAGTTGATCATTTTTTTTAAATGTCTATCATGATTGATTGTAAGAAAAAATATCTACTGAGGAAATTGTTCAACTATATTTTAGTCATGTATGGCTCCATTTTGGTCTCCCCAAGTCCATTGTTTCAGATAGAGATAGTAGGTTCTTAAGTATCTTCTGGTACACTCTATCAAAAATGATGGATACCAAGCTAATGAATTCCATGTCCTTTAATCCATAGATTGATGGTTAAATAGAAGTGGTAAACCACTTATTTTTTCACATGATTTAAATTTTTCACTCCAAACATCCACACATATGGGATGAGTGGCTTCTTTTCATACAACATGGACATAATCAGGCCCTGCACAACTCCACCAAGCATAGTCCATTCCAAGTATGCTTCAGGATCCAACCCATGGCACTAATTGATGTAGCCATTCTATTCTCCACCATGGAATATACACCTCATGGGAGATCTAAGATAACAAAAGCAATAAATTTTATTGAACAAATCCAACACATCTAATAGTAGGTTCATGACATCTTGGAGAAGATGAATCAAAAGTATAAGCAACACCATGACAAACATAGGGTTACACACCATTTTACTGTAGGTTATAAGGTTTGAGTGTCGATTCAAAAGGAATGACTCATAGGCCCACACAAAAAAATTTAGTCTCTACATTTTGGTCCCTACACCATCACCAAAAAAGTTAGAGAAAATACTTTTGAGTTGAACCTGCCAACCTACCTTGGTCTGCATCTAATATTCAATGTAGAGATCCTCAAACCATATCATCCACCTCTATTAGACACTTCAGTCATATTAGAATAAATATATATTGATGAGCTTGATCTATATAGTTTTACTCCTGTAGAAGAGGATTAGATTTTGGACATCTAGATGAAGACAACAAAAGGGCACTCTATTCCACTTTATCGGGTGGTCAAAAGGGGCAAGCTTATCCACCAAGGTGAGTGGTTCACAGAAAATCAAATAAAGACACAACTACCAAAATTGATGATGAATATTGACACAATGGGGACCATTACTTCTCAAGGATGGAGGAATGATTTGGGTAACACTTCAAGTGACAATTTTGGTGATGGTTCTACCCTAATTAGTGGTAGAACTTCTAGGAGCCATAACTTTTGAACCATAGCTCTATTTGAATCCTAATTAAAACTGTTGGAAAGATAAGAATGAAGATAATGTGATGATATGTCATGATTTATGCTCAATTTTTTTTGACCCTTAAAAACCCAATGAAAGTTCCCAAAATTTCAATTTTGATAATGATGTCTAAAAATATAAAAATTCTAAAAATAGTAATTTCTTGAATTCTATGTTGTTGTAAATTATAGAAGTCAAACTACTTCATCTCCCTCAATATTTTTGACCTTCCACATCCTCCTCCTACCTTCAAAATATGTATAAATAAATATATATCTTGAGAAAGGGATCAAACATCTCTTCCTAGAGATAAACATATGTTTGTATCTACAATCTTGTGATTAATAAAACATCTCTTCTCAGAGAAAGCATTATTATGATAATTGTGTTATTGAAACATCTTTCAACCAAAACCCCTGAGTTTTTATTCATAATCTATCATATATATTAGAATAAATATGCATATAAGGTAGAGTAGTTATAGTTTCATCTTAGTCAATGTGCATAAGTTCACAGTCAATGAATGTAGTCGACCTGAGTTGTTCTCTCTAGAGTGTGCTCCTATCCATGAATATTATCATAATATATTCTTAATCCTTCCCTATCAGTGTTTTGATTTTATCTATTTTCATTATTATATATTAGTCATAGATAACTCAAACAAGGATATAGTCAACAAATATGACCAGGTTATGTTATTGTCTAGGGAACATAGACTTATCCAAAAGCATCCTCATATTATTTTTATAAATATAAGCAATTGTAGTTCGGTCTTATATTGATTCAAATTATGAGACATCATAAATAATCAACAAAAATATAAATTTAATCTAAATACATTTCTTCTTACTATTTTTTATAAAAATATCATATTTTTATATTTAACAAGTTAAGAATCAGCATTATTAATAATTTTACATTTAGAATTATAATTCTCTCTTAATTTGTATACCTATTGAATAACATATTAATTGTTAAGTCAAAAATTGGGTAAAATAGTTTCTTAATAAATTCTATAATCATTATAAAAAAATTATCTTTAAATAATTATAACTTATTTTCTAAAATTTCATTCATAGTCCATTACAAATAATCAATATTTTAGCATAAAATAACAATCTTCATAATAATGGATATTCATAATCTTTTTAAAATCTTATCAATTCAAACAATTAGATCCATGGTTTTAGTCACATTCATTTTTTTTACTCATTTATGCCAATATGGAGCCAAAGTTAGTAAAATGTACATGGTCAAATGGTACATATTTTAATTACATTAATTATAATCAATATTTATAAGAAATACAACATTTACACAAGTTCTAATAGTTAGTTTCCTTAATTTAAGAGTAATCATATCCTACAACAATCGGCAATAAATTCAAATAATTCACAAATAGCCATATAACACATTAATAGAAATTATTCACTTCTATGGGTCTCTTTTAATGTTTTTTAATCTACACTCATGAGAAAATTTTACACTCATACCCAATTTATAGGGGATCAGGGCATAATGTAATGCTTTTGAAGTTAATATGTCTTAAAATCACATGGTTATATTCTTTGTTTGAATGGTCATGAAGCCTTGTGTGTAAAACCATTTGATTTGAAATGTGTAATTACATTACACTCCAAGTGAACCATCAATCTTTGAACAAGTTATGGTGTGTGATTTTTCAAAGAAGACATAGTGTATATCACTAAAAATTGGTTTTATGTTTGAACCAAGGCAAAATAATGCATTGACACATTATTTATCTGAGTGAAAACATAAGTATCCCATGTAAAGAAATTAAATTCATAGCTAACATGTATAAGCTCAAGTTTTTTGACTCAAAATTAATGAAATGTTTTAGTGTTCATAGAGCCATTTCAAAATCAATATACATAAAAATTCTCATAATTCTATAATTCAACTCTTTCTAAATAATTTTAAGAAAATTTGAATGAAAATAATTATATCTTCTTCTTAAAGTAGATGTACAAACACCTATCCATATATTCCATTCTTGTATGCAATAACTTGAAACCAATAAACTAGGAAAAGTAACAATGTATATTTTAATATAATAAAACCATACAATTATTCATGTAACTAAATAAATGAAATAAAATTCAATTTTTTAGCTTATGCTTCCCCACAATGGCAATGTTTTCTAACTTTTTAAATAAATCACTTCATTTTAAGTAAGTAAATAGTCCAATGAAATATTTCAAATGCTTACATCTGCATGAAAAAATTTATTCATTACATGTAACTCAAAGAGCCATTACTTTCACATAAAACTTATATATGTTTTAAATCTAAATTTTAACTATAGATAAAAATATAGAGCCAATAAATCATGCATTTAATTTAGTTCAACCAAATAAATGTGCACTTTAGGTTTTAGTTTTAATATTTTTTATTTGATGGGGTAAAAGTTAGGTTTTACATGACCTAAAACCGTAAGCTTAACAATAAAGTAAAATAAAAAAATAATAATCTAAATAATGCCATTCTACAGTAATTAACTAAACACCATACTTTAACAAACTTTCGGTAAAAAATAGGGCCCAAGAACAACAGGACTTAAAAACTAAGACACAAACTATATTTTTTCAGAGGGTACATCTTTCTTGTTACCATTGACTTTCTTATTAGTAACACTGACTTTCCTCTTCTTTGGGTGTTATGGCCTTCTACCAAATTTATTTTGTGCTCTACCATCCCTTTATCCTTCTCAAATATTGCTTTATCTTTATTAATAGGGGAACTTCCTAAGGTGATAGTGAATATTTCCTTTCCTCTTTTGTTAGGGGTGTCCTCTAACCTATACCTATTGCCTTCTACCATCTTCAAATTTCCCAAAACCTCCCTCAACATATTTGCCTCCTACTTTAGGGTATTTCATCGCACTATAAATAGGACCAATTACCTTCCCATTCTCTACAAGTTTTCTTGAAATTCTAACAATTTTTGCCTAATCCCATAAAGGAAGTGTATCATTTCACTATATTCATCCCTCCTCCAAACTTCCACCAATTTCATTTCATAAATTTCAAAATTGGGGTTTTCTATGCCCTAGGGGAACTCTAAGCTTCTACTAACCTTCTTCTCCACTTTCTTCTCCTAAGAAGGAGAGTTACAGGACTTCTTTTCTTACTAGCCACTAAGGAGTGAGGATGAGAGATTGGGCACAATGAAGGAGATGGCTCTTCTTTCCAACCTTTGGTCATGTTATCTAGGGCCTCCCTCAAACTTTTTGCCTTGTTACTTTCTCCTAGGTTGATCTCAATACTCCTCACCAGTTTTCATTTCTTGGTTAGGAGGAAGATTAATCCTTGGTGAATTAGGTTATATGATGGATTATCTTTGAAGGTCAAAATATATAATTTAATGGACATAAGGAGATAGTAATGTAGGCTTATGTGGTGACCCTTGAAATGGTTTATAAGAAGGAAATGATGTGCAAATATATGCATAAATTTTTCTTCCAGAGTTAAATAATTCATTATCTGAAGGTAAATGTTTGGCCACTTCCTTGGAAGGTCAACTTTGGGGTACCCCTTCTTGTTGATTTGGAACACTGAGTCTATTTAAAAAAATCTTTTCATTAACTCTTGTTTTTTCCTCTTATCCTTGAAGATTTTGGTTCCCTCATAGGACATGCCTATAACTTCCCCTTTTAGTTTTAGTAATAATTAAATAAATATAATTTTATTTTTTAACTAATGGACAATTCTATATTTTAAATTTTATAATAGCTTCCAAATTAGAAATTCTTAAGTAAAAATAAAGTTAAGAATACTATCCAAAATTCATTAAACATGGCACAACCTAAATTTATGAAAAAATATCATTCTTCCATTTTTCCCATTATCATTACATCATTTTAAATTCAAATGCAAGAAATAAAAAGGTATAAGAACCTTGCCTCTTAATAAAGGTCTAAAATTAATAGTAGTGTTTAAAACCATCAACCAATAATCCTCCATCATTCATTTTTCTTCTCTTCCTACTAAATGTTCATCCACCATTTAAAAAACCCATGTCATCCTTCCTCCATTTTTCATTATAAGTCTTAAAAAAACTCTAGGGGTCCATTACCCCCATAAATAGTGGAATTTATAACCTATTAAAATAAATAACCACATTAGTTTATAGAAAATGGAACTACATTTTTTAATAATAATACAAAAAAGAAAAAAACCAATAGATTATTTATAAAAATGAAAATCATAAATAAAATACCATGTAATTAATTTTTTGAATAATTTAAATGCAAATTCATTTTCATCAATCATACAAACTAATTCGAAGTCAAATTATTATTTTCACACTTTCAAAAAATCCATATTATAACAAAGTTTTGCCAAGTTGATCAGTCTTATCACAAAATCATGGCAAAAATGAAGTCAACCACCTTTTTTTTTTCCAAACTTTGACCCAACTCATAACTTGAGGTTACCTATCAAATCATGGTTTTAATCAAATTTCCTCAAAATATATTTATCCATGTAAATCAATTGTTCCCAAATTATAATTCATATTTGGTCAAATCTAAACCCATTCCATTTTATTAGTGTTTTGTTAAGTTCATAATTTAATTTCTATTCAAAGGCCATTGTGAGGTCTAGCACACACATTTTGTGTTAATTCTAATATGCCAACTAGTATAGGATTTTTAATGAGGAAAAATAAAATTCCATGGCCAAATAATATTTAATTCAAACCATTTAAAATAATCATAGAATCATAGCCTAATTCAAGAAGATAGGAAAAAATGACCCAAGGTTTAAAAACATATCAATGATATGAGAATAAAATTTATGTTTTAACTCCAAGTTCCCCATATATATAATCATGGTTTGATTAGATGAACTTATAATATAAATCATAATCTATGGTATGAAAATAATTCATGTCATTGAATGATTATTTTAATGCTTTTTAAATTGTAACATTAATGCACTTTAATGCATTGAGTTGAAAATATGGTATTTTAATTAATGCACTTGTTCTCAAAATGGAACCACAAGGAATGACTCATTAGAATAATTGATTTGATTTAAATTTTTGAAATAAATTTTTAGATTGTCTATAATCGAAATCTATTTAATAAAGAGTTTCCAATTAAGTTATTTACTAAAATTATAATTTATGTGTTAGTTCAAAAATTAGCATATAAATATCAAGGTTCAAAAACTTATTTAAAAAAAAAGTTAGCATTAATAATGTAATAGCCTTAAAATATATACATTATTATTACATCAATTAATTATGACTAAACATTACCTATGTAAGTTAAATAGAGTATAGATAAAATAAATAAAACCAAAACATCATTGAAAACTATTAATATCCAAGATGTCATTTTACCATGTGTAGGGTATATAACCTAGTTATACATACATTTCAATGTCAACTTGAGCACAAATATTCTAAGTTTATTTCTCAATCCCATATGTGCCTCCACATACTAAAAACACATGAATAATACTTATGCCATCTAATAAATTGTGAAATAGAATGCGAAAATAAAAATTTGCATCATTCATTAATAAATATTTTTAATTAATGTTCAAATAAAAACATTGAGTCTACATATATTTAATAAAATTAAATAGAATAATTATTTATTTTCCCTCTAATGATAATAAATAAACAAGATCAAATTTTAATTACATAGCAATAATAAAATTCTATTCAATTGGGATATGACATCTTCTCCCTCATAAATTAGCATTATCCAAATTATCCATTTGAACAATTGAGAGTAATATTTATACATAATATTTTCATCTTCCCACATAGCACTCCTCTCGCTCATATGATGGCACTAGATTAGTACTTTCTAAATTATCCTTTTCTTTGATTTAATGTTACGATTGTTAGGACTTGTTCCAAAGTCTTAACATTAGGTTAGATTTTTTGGTAGGTTAAATAAATAATTATTGTTAATGGGGCATGCATCATTTTAATAAAGACACCCTCATAAAATAAATATTACTTAGTTTTAGTTTTAGGTAGTTTATATGTTTTGAGTTAAATAATTAGAACTACCTTACAGGTTGATTTCCCATAAAGAGTTGGTTATAAGATTAGTTGGTTTTACTAGTCATGGGTAAAATCTATAAATCAATGTTTGCAATGTAAAAGGGTTAATGGGGTAAAGGCACCTTTATGTACTTGGTTTTTTGAAAATTAATAAAATAATTATGCACTCGCACTAAGCGGGGACAAGGTTCAAATTATTTGATCAAGGAGTTATTAGTGGTATCAGATCTTAGTTCTGTCTAACACGATGAACTTTGGGAGCTTGGTGAATTCGAAAGAAGGCAAGGTGAAAAGTTAAATTCATGAGAAATCAAATGGCATGAAATAAGGTATGTCATATCAAGAAAATATTTCATTGGTTTAAATTTAATGTCCAAAGTTTGAAAAATTATTAAATTATTTTAATTTTTCAAATATTTTTGCATTTAAGCCTGTGTATTTCTCTTATATGACCAAATGGTCATTTTGGCCATTTAAGCTCCATTAAATTGTATTCAAACTCCTCATCTGGCATTAAAAATGAATTTCTTAGCATTTAAATTTTATTAAATTCATTAATTTTTGGCAAAAATAAACTTGTATGGCCTGTTTTCATATTGAAAACCTCTATATTTTTCATCCATGGCTGCCATTGTTGATTGCATTCATTCTCAGCCCTTTTGAATCCAAAAACACCTATAAATCTAGTTAAAACCCCCTATTTTAAAACCTCAAAGGAAAATATAGGAATTTTTTAAATTTGTACAACCAATTGTACGACCTTCCAATGCCCTGGCTAAAATTTGAAACCATTTCCAGCAAAAAATTCCTTTAAAAAATTGCTAAACTCATCCAAAATCAATTTTATACTGCTTGTATGGATTTGTACAGCCACAGGGAGTGAGAGCAAGTGTAGAGAAAGGTTGCAGAAGCTGCCATGGTATCTCAGGCAAAAATGGCACTGGAATAAAACTCAGGCAAATATTTTTTATGTTTGTAAAGTTTGGTTATCAAAAATTTTGCCTTAGATGGGTCCCACGTGAGAAGCTTGGCTAAGAAGGCTAAAAAGGGAAAAAAATTGGATTTATTTACATACATGTAATTTTTATTTTTATTTCCCTCATAGACAAAATATAGCATAAGTACAAGTTTTTGAGTATTATATTTTGAAAGTGCTCATAGAGTAATTGGTTAAAGTTATTTTGTAAGAAGCTTGCAAGGAAGAGGTCAAGGGTTCAAATCCCTTCTTTTTGGAAGAAATTGCTTTAGAATATACTTTTTGTAAAAAGGAATATTCCTTTTTAATTTGCTTGTTGTATGCCTTGAAAGTTGTGAAAAGCATATTTATTATATAGTGTTGTTTTAAAAATAAAAAAGGGGAATCAAATTCTATTTCTTTTACATTGTTGTGGTGACATAAGGGTGTAATTGGTGGAATAAGGAAGTAATTTAGTGAAATAAGGGTGTAATTAATTGATTTTTGGTGAGGTTAAGTTTCAAACCCATCAAAAATTATTTTTTTCTTTTTTCACTCTACACAGAGGTTAAGTGAAAAACCCCATAGAAGCAGTGTATTGTGTAGTGAGTGTGATATTTGTTTCATCTCTTTTGCATTTTGTCACATTTTTCTATATTGCACTTTATTTTATTTCAAGATGCCAACGATCCAAAAATTACTTTCAAATGGTGAAATATTAACAATTTTCAATTACTCTAATTGGAAATGATTGATGGAGGCTTCACTAGTTTTTAATGAGTTATGGAATATTGTCAAGAATGAAAATCCCACAATGCCAATAGAACAAGATAAATTAGATGCATTCAATTTTCATGATTTTAAGGCCTTAGCTCTCATTAAATGTTATTTTACTCTTGATACTTATTTTCATATTAAAAATTCTCCTCATAGCTACACTACATGGAAAACATTATCAGATTTGTATGATAAGAAACCTAAGCATAAGAAGATAGATATTCATATGAAGTTGTTTACTTTGTCATTAGATGAAGAATGGGATATGGGAGAATATATGTCTAAGTTGAAAAATATCACTACTGAGTACACTAAATTTGGGTTTGGAAAACTAGATGATGACCTCATAATCACTATTGCTTTGAAAGGACTACTTGGGTCTTATAGGAATTTTGTTGAAATGTTACATGTCTCTGACAAGATCACAAGCATCACCTTTGATAAGTTGGTTGAGTTACTCATCCAACATGGCCTCTCTCTACCCAAGAAATCTAAGAAAACTAAATAAGCCCATGTTTTAGAGTCAAAGCCTAGTTCATCTTCATCTAGGCATCAAAACAATAGAGAAAATAGTTATAGAGGGGGTCAATGTTACAAAGGAGGAAGATATCAAAACAAAGGTAGGGGTTATTCAAATAACCAACAATCTAACCAATCACATTCACATGAAACAAGTGATTGAGGACGTGGTCACAACTCATATAGGGGCAAAGGTTAAGGTAGATCAGACATTCAGTGTCATAGATGTGGAAAATTTGGTCACATTAACTCACAATGTAGGATTCTTTTTGATACAATTCAGAGGCCAGAAAAAGTGACTAAGTCTAACTCTACCCCAGTATGTTGATCATGAGTATGAAGAGTCTAGTAATGTTTCCCATGAATCTACATTCACTACTTTGGGGCACATTGATTATATTGAATATGAGGCTAGAGATGAGCTCATAGATGTATGGGTTTTAGACACAGGAGCAACCAAACACATGACATTTAGGAGAGATTTCTTTTGGTGTTTTAAGGAAGGTTCTCTCTCTCCATTTGCCTTGGTAGATAATTCTATGCATACACCACTAGGACTTGGATCTATTCAAATTCTTCTTCCTAATGGGTCTATAAAATACTTGGAGGATGTTTGGTATGTTCCCACATTAAAGAAACACTTACTTTCTTTGGTAACTATTCAAAAGAAAAGTTATCAAATTGAGCTTTAAAATGGGCTCATTTACATCAATTCAATGAAGGATGATTATAAAATAATGTATATAGGATATGAAGATGGAAACTTGGTTAGATTATATTGTAAAGTGCTTCCCCCCACTATATAACTTGTGGAAGTTATTAACACAGGTACAGGTACTATGTCTACATAGCAGTTATGGCATCTCCATTATGGACATTTGAATATCCACTCTTTAGTGGATTTTTAGAGATATGGTATGGTGAATGGGTTGCCCACTTTTCACAAAGATAGTATTCTTTGTGAGTCATGTGTTTTAGGCAAACAAAATTAAGAAAAATTTACTAAACATTCATCTTGGAAAGCTAACAGGTGTTTGAAATTAGTTCATAGTGATGTATGTGACATGAAAAAGTCATCTATTTGTGGGTGTAGATACTTTGTCTTATTTATTGATGACTTTTCTCAGATGACTTGGGTATTTTTTATGAAAAACAAATCTGAAGTTTTCACTAAGTTTGTTGATTAGTTACACTTAGTCAAAAAAGAAATAGGTTCACATTTGGTCACTCTTCATTTAGATAATGGAGGTGAGTATACCTCAAATGAATTTTCAAATTATTGTCAAGAACATGGAATTCATCGACAATATAGTAATGCTTATACTCCACAACAAAATGGAGTATTTGAATGGATGAACAAAACTTTAGAGGGCACAACACGTTCCATGTTGCACTATAAATAGCTTGATGATAAGTTTTAGGTAGAAGCCATTGGTACTACAGTGTATTTGAGAAACAAGTCCCCCACAGTTGCATTTTTGGACAAACTCCATATGAGGCAGGGTATGGGTTTAAACCAAAAGTTAAACACTTGAAAGTGTTTGGATGTCTTTATTTTGCTTTGGTTCCTATTTAACATAGAACTAAGTTGGAACCACAAAGTCAAAAATGCATCTTACTTGGTAATTCTGAAGATATAAAGGGGTTTCATTTGCTTTTATAGGATACAGGAAAATTCATAGTGAGTTGAGATGTAATATTTGATGAGTTTGAGACTATGAACACTGCAGAGATTGATTCTCAACTTGATAGATTAGAGAGGAAAAATACAAAAAGAGATAAGGGTTTAAATAATGGGGATAACTCTTTGAAGTTGTGGTATGAGACTAAAATTCCTTCACTTTCCTCTCCTTCATCTACAAGTTCACAGGTTGATGACTTAGAAATTATTGAAAATTCTCTAAGTCCCCCTTTGAATGATGCACATGATGAGAATTCTGGAGTCCCTAATTTGACTAATTTGACTAAGTATCCAAAATGGGCTCAAAGTAATTTTTCTGACTTGAAAGCAAATGAATTTGGTTTAATAGAGCCCAAGAATTATTGAAAATAGGTAAACTATGTTATGGTTGTTACTACTTCTTCCTCTAAGCCATCCACTTTTGAGGAAGCATCTAATAAACATGTTTGGCAATAGGCAATTAAAAGTCAGTATGATGCCATACTTAGCAATAATACATGGATTTTAGTTGATCCTCCTCCACATGTTAAACCCATGGGATGTAAATGGGTTTATAAGACTAAGTATAAATCAGATGGCTCCATTGATAAACATAAGGCAAGACTTGTTGTAAAAGGATATGCACAACAAGAAGGTATTGACTATGAGGAAACATTTGCACCAACTTCCAAATGGCACACTATTCATATGGTACTTTCCTTAACAGCACAAAATGGTTGGAAAGTACATCAATTGGATGTTAAAAGTGCTTTTTTAAATGGTGATTTATAGGAAGAAGTATATATGAAACAACCTCAGGGTTTTAAATAGGTGGGTGCCAAACACAAAGTGTGTAAATTGATAAAAGCTTTGTATGGGCTCAAATAGGCACCCAGGGCTTGGTATGAGAAAATGGATTCATACTAGAAATCCATTAGTTTTCATCATAGTGAATATGATGATACTCTCTATTTTTGAGTGCAGGGTAAGAAAATGGTGATACTTATTCTCTATCTTGATGACTTGTTTATTACAGGTAATGATGAAAACCATAACAAGTCTATGAAGAAGGAATTAAAATATGGGTTTGAGATGATAGATATTGGACTTCTTCACTACTATCTAGGCATAGAGGTAACTCAGAAAGAGGATAGTATTTTCATTTCATAAACTAAGTATATTTTTGAGTTATTAGATAGTTTTGGCATGAGTGATTGCAAACCTGACCTCACTCCCATGGAAAGTAACTTGAAATTATCTAAGGATGATAGCAGTGCCTTTTTTGATGGCACCACATATAGATAATTAGTGGGACGTTTGATATACTTGATGACTACTAGGCTCGATATTTCATTTTTAGTTGGAATTTTATCTAGGTTTATGCATGAGCCTAGAGAAATTAATTGGCATGCAGCAAAATGAGTACTTCATTACCTTTAGGGAATGAAAACATGTGGCCTCAAATACCACCACAACAAGAACTTCAAACTTGTTGGATATTGTGATGTAGATTTTGGCAGATGTGTAAATGACAGTGTCAACCATAGGATACACTATGCATATGGGTTTAGCTACCATTGCTTGGTGTTGTAAGAAGCAAGATATAGTGGCAAATTCATTAGTATAATCAGAGTATATTACAGCATGGGATGCTTCCAGAGAAATTGTTTACCTACACCATATTCTTGAAGATCTTTAGGTTTCTCATTTTGCTCCTACATAGCTATACATTGATAATCAAAGTGAAATCAAGATGTGAAAAAATTATGTGCTTCATGCCAAAATAAAACATATAGATGTCAAATACCATTATCTATGAATGCTGGTGGCAAAGAAATCTCTTGATCCAATATATTGCCTAACTGTCGATCAGACAGCTGACATCTTCACAAAACCCTTGATAGAATCAAATTTGAAAAATTAATAAAAATGCTTGGTATGTGTCCAAAGACCTGACTTTGGATCATAAGGGTGTTTGTTAGGATTTGTTCCAAAGTCTTAACATTAGGTTAGATTTTTTGGTAGATTAAATAAATAATTATTGTTAATGGGGCATGCATCTTTTTAATAAAGACACCCCCATAAAATAAATATTACTTAGTTTTAGTTTTAGGTAGTTTATATGTTTTGAGTTAAATAATTAGAACTACCTTATGGGTTGATTTCCCATAAAGAGTTGGTTATAGGATTAGTCAGTTTTACCGGTCATGGGTAAAATCTATAAAATCAATGTTTGTGATGTAAAAGGGTTAATGGAGTAAAGGCACCCTTATGTTCTTATTTTTTTGAAAATTAATAAAATACTTGTGCACTCGCACTAAGTGGGGATAAGGTTCAAATTATTTGATCAAGGAGTTATCAATGGTGGTCTAGTACATATACTGAGTTAAGTTAGATTATTCCATTGTCTTGCACTTAATATTTTTCCAATCAATCACATGCAAAGGATCAATAATATGTTTTTTGAGAAAGGTTTTATGGAACACATCATAAATATTATAAAGATAGTGTGAAAATTCTAGTTGATAGATTACCATATTTATTTTTTCAATCACATCAAATGGTCTAAAAACCTAAGGATATAGTTTGGTGGACTTGTTAAGATTTATAGAACTTTTTCTTATATGAACTCTTATAAATACCTTTTCCCCAAAATGAAACTCTCTTGGAGTTTGATTTAAATAAATCTAATTATTTTTTTGATTTGAAGTTTCTTATATCCTCTTCCTTCTAATTTATTTTTGAGTGTGATATTTTTTTAAAAAAAATTGATGTTTACTTGATTGTCTTATCCATTTTATCTACTAGGTGATCCACATTTTATACCATATAGTTCTTCAAATGGTTCCATATTCAGTGAATAATGTTACCTTGGAATAAAATTCTACTAAAGGTAATTATTTTTTTCTTTAGTGAGTTGATCCATGACATACATATGCAACATGTTTTCAACCACATGGATAACTTGTTTAGTTTATCCATTTATCTATGGATGCCCTGATAAACTAAAGTTTCATTTTTATAAATAATTTTTTTAAGGTTTTCAAGAAACATGAAGTAAAAAAATTATCTCTATTTTAAAATATTATCTCGGACATAATGTGGAGTCTTATTATTTCACATATAAATCCTACTAAAAGAATGGGAGTATCCTCTTTCATATCCTTGAGCATAAATTATGTTAGTTTGGTAATTTTTCAACCACAACCAAAATTGTGTCATGATGGTTTTGGTAGTTAATCTTTTAGTAAATTTTATGGACAATACAACCCATTTCCTAATTTGTACATCGTGATCATAATTTTTCCTCTATGATGTAAATTTTATGATTTTACATGTATAACAACATTGAAATAATTAATTATTTATATATATATATATATAATAAGTTAATTTAAA
Organism: Torreya grandis; assembly: GCA_037957365.1. NCBI lineage: Eukaryota > Viridiplantae > Streptophyta > Pinopsida > Cupressales > Taxaceae > Torreya > Torreya grandis. The sequence continues at coordinate 1,752,757 of JARHVA010000368.1, forward strand.
AATAAGAGAAAACATATTAACGAAAAAATCCATCTACTTATGAAAACTCATTTACTAGCAAGCTTGCTTTATATTCTATCATCTACCCTATGCATGTTTTTATTCATTAACACCCATTTACATCAAACATGTTCTCTACCAGAAAGAAATTTCTCCAAGTCCCTTGTCACTTTTTTATCCAAGAAACCCATTTATTAATTTATTTTATTTTGAATCAAAATCTTTCTCCATAATCTTAGGATATTCATTAGTAATATTTAACACTGATAAAATAAGTGGAGAATGAAAATCAAGTAAGCTATAATTTTTAATTTACTTCTAATTTTTTTTGATATTTTCAAGGTTAAAGTCAGATATTTTCTATTTTAATTTATATTATTTTATTGATTCATATTCAAACACATTTTATTCATATTATTCATTTTCTAATACAACTTGCATATTTTTTTTGTTTCCTTTCCTACTTTGGAACCTAATTAACCTCTCTAAGCAACACATTATGTTGTAAATAGTGTTTTTTCTTTTTTTCTTAGTTCTAAATATTATAACCTTTCAAATCATTTATATATCCAATAAATATTGACTTAGTTGATTTATAATATATCTTAGTTATTTTTTTATTTTATAATATACACACAAGAATCACAACCAAAAACCCTAATAAGTTGGAGAGTATTTCTTCCAAATATGTTTCTTATTGACTTTATCAACATGGGTTTATGTAGGAAATATATTAATTATGTACTAATAGTCACTACTTCTTGAAAAATATTTTTATATTCCTAAAAACATGAGCATACTTCTATACTTATCCATAAAATTCATGTTCATTATTTATATACCTCCATTTTATCGTAGTGTATACAAATTTGTATTTTCCTTGTTACTTTAAATACCTAAAAAATTGATTGAATTTATTTTATTAACACTCACCACCCTTATAAATTCTCAAAAACTTTATCTGTATCTTATTTTTTAGTTTTAAAAAGGGGCCTTAAACTCTTTAAATTTACTAAATACCTCGTAGTATAAGCGTCTGATTTGATTCATTTATAACCTCAATAATAATAAAGCTATTACACCCTTCCCTAAGAGTGTATACCTCAAATATTAAATAATTTTACAATTTATAATCATATTTCCAATATAATTAATTCATTAATTATCTTCTTGATATCCCTATTTAATACTACTATCACACCCATACCATTCATCTATTTACAAAAGTTATATTTTTAACTAGATCTATAATAGAAAAATACTAAGTACAATTTTAATCCTTTTATATTTGAACATAAACCTAAAATTACATAAGATTATGATTTTTTATATCAATTTATCTTCTAATAATACATCACCTCTATTGATGTTTCTATCTTCATAAAACTACTCCATATGAGAAGTCATGTGGAATGAAGAACCCAATTCAATTGACCATGCATCATGGCATGCATGTGTATTGAATCTTCTAAGAATATATTCCATGAGTCTTCATTGTAGGTCTTCATTTTTGTAGATGGCTAATCATTAAATTACTTACCTTTTTAACCCTTTTAGATTTGTAGTCCATCTTAAAATTATTATTTTTACCATAGTTCCATTATTTCCTCAAAGTTCTTCATAAAATCTTAGATTTACCTCTATGATGTAATTTTAAGTTCCAACTTTCATTCTCCATTAACTTGTAATTAATCCTTATACCCTTACCCAATCAGGATACATTGATCATTATGCTAAAAATATGTAAACATTTTGAAAAAGTAAATTATAAGAGATTTAATCCATTCATAAAATTTATTACTTTATATACTTTGATTGGTTACAAATATTCCATGTTATTTATGCCTTCTAATAAATCAAGGTAAGTCTGACATTGATTATTGATGCAGTATAACAAATGTTAAATTCTCTAATTTAATTTGGTTATGATCTATTTGTTAATCTCTTAAGATGTATCATCATGCATGGTACATTGTTACTCAAAAATATCATTAGCAAAATTCATAACCTACATCATATCAATGGTGTAACTTCTTTATCTACTCTGCTTTATTTGGAAAACACTACAAATAGCTTTTGAGCATATTCCAGGGATTGGTAATATTTTGGTAATATATATTTGGAACTGGTCTTCTAAACAAGATTCTTTTATTTTAATAGGTATCCTATTATTAATCTAATTATTATCTTACACTTTCTTGGTGTAGAAGCATGGTTTCTTGGAATATAAGCATGGTACTATAATCCAATAGGAGAAGATAGCAAACTATCGAACTAATATGAGCTTAACCACCTGATTCCTTTCTGACATCTTGGCAATATTCATCTATGAAATATCACTCCAAATTAAATTTAAGCTACTCCATAAGCCTTAAGGTTAGAAGGTTTTTTATTGTTGAGCAAATCTGAGAGTCCATATATGGGAACTTGATGTAGATTATATGGATCTACAACTGCTTTACACCTAGGTCACAGGAAATCTCATTTCCTCATCTTGTTATTGATAATTTGTCACAAATTATTTGATAGAAAAAGAGACAATATTTATTAACACAATATTACAAAATGAACATGCACTGGATTGGACCTTCTTATTAATTCTTTTATCCAAAATTAAAGAGATAAATTAATTAATTAATTTTAGGGCTTAATAAATAAATTATAGCTCTATGTCTACCACACTATTTATGGTCATAATCTTGGCAACTCTTGTTGTCTATTTGAATAGTTGGGTTGTTCGGCCCTTATATTGGTTTACTTGAGGGACAATGTTCTTAGCACTTTTAATGATTTATATGCATTTTTTAATATTTTTCTATGTTTCCCTAATTTTTTTACCTTTGTAACATGGTTTCTTTTGATTTTAGTGCTTATGGAAGCTTCTTATCATGATCTACAATCTTTATTTTTTATTTAAATTTGATTTAGCTTATTGCATGACCAAGAAACATTTTTTGTGTAAAATAAAATAGAGGTGTAGACTCTTTTGATATCTGATAGAACTCTTTTACATAAGGGCTCATACAAATATACTAAATTTATTTTCACAGTTTTTTTCAAAGAAGACACAGTATCAAGGCTATCCAAGAAAGGGCCAAATATACACTTGAATTAACTTCATCTACAATTGATTAGACTCTAGATATTGTTAAAAATTCATCTTATTCACTTGATTAGCCTCAATTGGCTCTCTCTGATAAATGTACTCAGGGTATGTCCAACCTAATTCATATCATCAAAGAAACCCTTTCTTCTACAATGCCCCTACTGCTGCTAGGAAATATTTGTATTATGGTCATATGAAGCTGAGAGAAAAATGTATTGAACAATACAACAGAATTGGAGCACCTATATCAGAAATGCCAGATGTTGAAAAAACATTTAATACAGTTGTATATCCTAATAATTCTACTCCCAATAACCCATTGGATAATCATCATAATTTTCTAAAGATGGAATAAAATACCATCCAATTATACGACACCCAAGCCCCAATATATATAGGAGCAACAAGGGGAATAAGAAATGAAGTTGCATATCTTGATAACAATAGCAGCATATTAGATCTACCTCAGCCTCAGACTTATGTTACATATCCATTCAATGTAGCACATTTTGGGAATCAGTTATATTCTCATCAGAATACACCACCAACTATAGATTGATGGCAAGCATACATGTGGAGTATTTTTGTATTTATGGGTTTGAAGATTATTCATTGATGGAATGTGATTTTATATTCACATATGAATCAATACTCCAAATTTATATATTTTCAATATTTTATAAATCTTTAGATTTATGTTTTTTATGGTATTATTCATTGATGAAATGAGCTTGGTTGCTTAGGGATTAAGTATTGCATCCAATTTATATATTTTCAAACTTATGTACATTTTGGATTATGGGTTTTATTTTTCATGGATGGAATGTTCTTTTCTTCTCCATACTTCGCTGTGCTTTAACATGGAATTACTCTCTATGCTTTTCACCAATCAAAATACATTAATTTTTATGTTTAGAAATATGTGAAATTTTATATAAAATAGCATATAAGTTATTTAACCTAATATAATATTATTTTTATTATATGTTGATTGATTAATAAACTTTCATGTTATTCCCTGTTTTGAGTCATTCAATGTAATTTGTTGGTTTTTATACTAGGTGGAACTATCAATTTTTTTTACAATCATAATAATTCAAATTTAATGTAGTTGCAGATCCTCTGGTGATCTACCATGTGTATCTTGATTTATCCAACTCAAATGTGGAATGCACACCAAGCTCATTACATCAAACCTATTGAAGTCTGTGTATGAAAAGTGAGTAGCGCTTTGGTATTTAACACGAGTTTTAATTGTGTATGCTTTTATTTTTTCAACATCTGAACAACATTTTCTTTTGTTTTATGTTGGTTGTATATTGTTCTTTTTCCATGGTTTTTATTGTCATTGCATATTATGAACCTGTAACTATTTTTGAATGTAACATGATTTTTTAGACACTTAGTGACTATATTTACTCCTCATCATTAGTGTTGGATGGGAATTTTACCCTTCTATGTATTAGTACCATGTCAATTGAGCAATCCGTGTTCTATAGGTATTGAAAATGCACATCATTAAAAGCATATTGGTAAGAAATAAATCCATGTTTATAACCTCCTTGTCTACTTTGATTTATTTGGTGGAAACTACTCTATTTTAGTAGCATTTTAATTAACCCTAGAGTTAATCGATTGATAGCTTCCCACTAAATTTATTGGCATTATTACTAAATAAATAGTACCATTTCCAACGAATAAATAGCATTTGATATTGTTCAATATACCCTATATGTAGTGACTTGGAGATTTGTTCCCTTGTTAATTTTAATTTATCTTTGTAATGACATGTCAAGAAAAAAATCCTTTATTTGATAATACTCCATGTATTTCCATTTCATTTATTTTGATAATAATGTTATGATTATATCTTAAAGATTAAGTGTAGATGTAACATTACTAATGGCCATAAAAATAATATTCCATAATTCAAGAAAATAAAATAACAAAGTAATACACTTTATTTATTCATTAATTTTAATCTTGACTAAAATTATCTTACTTAACAAAGTGATAAATGCATTGAGACACTTTTTCCTGGAGTCATTGTCATTCATATTTAGGGAATAATGTTTCTTTCAAAGAAATAGTTTGTTCATTAAAGACATTGTTTGATAAATATTATGTATATTATCCAAAATTTTCTTCATGGTGTATTATCTAAAGACATCCAATAACATGAAATCTAAAAGACACAACATAATTTAACTCTTCACCTTCTGATCCATATTCTCCCAATATTTTGGCTTCATACATGTGTAGAATCCTTATATTTAGGGACTCAATTTTTTTTAGAACTAATCATAAACTTAGTATGTTATTTTACAATTTAATAATCCTTGAAATTTATTTAAATTTATTGTATTGCATAATAATCAATTATAGTAGAGTGAAATCTTATAGATCTTAAAATGGTTTCTAAATATTTGTGAGGTTTGACATCCTTAACTCTTATCATTTAATCCATATTCGATTATTTCAATCATATACCAATTAAAATTCCTAATATTTTCATAGTCAAATATTATATCGTTATATCCAACTTTGATCAAAAAGACCTTAATGTTAGGAAACATTATTTTTTTTTCATATTGAATAAGGCTTCCTTTTATATTTTTTCTTGCTACTCATTGATAGCATTCTTTACATATTTCCAAGTCTTACTTAAAAGTAGATCTTGGTTTCATCTACTAACATGCAATAGTTTATGTAAGCCAAGCCTTAATGGTTTATTGTTGTTTATCACGTGTTCACTTCAATAAACAATTTTATTAGTTTAATGTCTTTCTTATTTCAATATTATTTTCCACCAAGTGGTTTAAGCTTGTGAGGTTCATAAAAAATAATTTTATAAGCTAATAAAAACCTACTTGGATTATCTTATAGATATATTATGCATAAAACTTTGATTTATTTTTCCTTAATTATAGTAAACCCTTTCCCAATCTATTTACTTTAATAGTGAATATAACACAATTTTCTAATTTTATTTCACCTTTTTAACTGTATCAACTAACATTATTTATTAGGTTTGTAACCTCTCAATTTTCATTAACGAAACATATGTATTTTTCATCCTTTTGGAGGGTTCTACTATATGATATCAAGGAAGCCTTCTCAATCCATTTATATGGTCTCAATGATAACCTACATACTACCCTTACTATTTTTATTAGTGTTTTTTTAAAATAAATACCATTAAGTCGCATGCATGAAATTTACATTTTAGGAAACCACTTATCTTCATGATAATTTATTTTTCTTGTGTAGGCCAAGTCATAGTCCTTGATTTTAGTTTCCAATAACTATGTTAAGATGATTGTCTTGATACTTTCACTTTCTTAATATAACTCATGCATATTAAGAATCATTTTATAATAAGTATTTATCTTATCATTACTACTAAATGATTCCCTTCATCTGAGTAATCATTGATACTAAGTAAATTTCATAACCACTCTTTATGTGTTTCATAAATATAAAACTCCAAATTAATATTCAAGCCCTGTATCCATATAAAGATACTTTACTCATTCACATATCATAATTATGAAACAATGTTTAGAGCTTGGTATAATATCTCCAACTCATTTTAAGATTCATTAATTGTTTTACATAAACAAGAAGAGTATTTGGAATTTAGTCTACAAGATTATTTCTTATAAAAAAAATTAATTCACATTGATTGCATTCACAAGACATTAACTTTAGTTATGATATAAAAAATATCAAATAAGGATTCATAGGTAAGATTACATAGATACCTAAAACTAGTTTAGGTACTTAACAATGATCATTCTTGACACTTCCTAAACCTTTTAACTTGTGCCATAATACATAAATCTTATCAATAATTCCTTGAAGCCATTTATATATATGTGGGATTAACACTATATTTTTCATCACTATTACACATGACTTTCCAATTTATTGCTCAAACCTCTATTACATCACTTTTAGAATACCTTCAACATAGGACAGTTATCCTTAATTCTATGAGACAAATTCACCCTAGGTAGATAGGTCCACCACCGTAGACCTATCTATCTAATGCAGTCATACCATGCATCAATTAATGGATAGTTTCCAAATTTATAAACATATTTTTAGGTTTTATTGCACATTTCATAAGGTCATCTAAAGTAAATTATCAAAATATTTTTTATAAATATAAATCAAATGTCAGTCAATATTCCTGGCTTGACACTATCTATTTATAAATTATACATTATTGAACATTGAGAAAATTTATCCTTATATTCACAAATTTGAGATCATTCATAAGGATTATATACAATCCAAGTATGAAGCATCTCAAATTTATTTAATAGTTATAATTATCAAGTATTGAAGTCATATTAATAACTACATACATATAGTCAAAGAAAATAATTTAAAAGTCACTTTAGGTGAGAGAAGTAATTATGGATTTATTTATTTCTTTATATTATCTAAATATGTAGAAATCATAAAATCATTAAGGGGTGATTGGAGTCAGCTCATCCCATTACACTCACCCTCTCTTTTTATAGGTTTATAGTTCTCACAAGACCCCTAAGGTTTACAAAACAAAGGCAAGGAAATAAACAAATTCCACATGGAAATATTAGAATCACAATTTATCAATTCTCTTATGAGACACAATCATAGATGGTCGAGCAATTATAGTTTTGTCATAGTCAATGCTGACAAGTTCATAGTCAAAGGGCATAACCTATGTTTTTCTCCAAAGAGTGTAGTCCTATCCAAGAATATTCTCAAATTATGTTTTTGATCCTACCTATCATATTTCTATTTTTATTTATTTTTCACTATAAGATAATATTCAAAGTTAATGTAGATAAGTCAATATTCAACAAACACGACTGAAATACATTATTGTCTAGGAAGCATGGACCTATCCAAAAGAGTCTTCAGATTTTATTTTTTATTATGAGTAATCATAGTTTTATTTTCTATTGATTCACATTGTCAAACATCACAAATAATCAACTAAAATCCATATCAAAAATAACTACATTCTTTCTTAGTACTTTAAAAAAAATAACATATTTTTATATTTAGCAAGTTGTAAATTAGCATTATTAATAATTGTACATATTTAGCATTTTGATTATCTCTTAAGTTTTATACCTATTAAAAAAGGAGGGGTAAAGTATATTTGAGAACCTATACATTTTTTAGCATTTTATTTTATGATTTTATATAAAGGTTTTAGATTTTTTGTTGATTTTCCTTATACAAATATTTTTTCTTCTAAGTTTGTTTTCCTTTTTTTTATTTTATCCATTTTTATTACTTTTTTAGAATTGTGTTTTGATACTTTTAAAACTCATATGATATGTCATTATGGGAAAAGTGGTATTAGTTTTTATTGATCTATGGTGTGATAAGTACTACTATAATATTTAATCCATTAGACAACACTATATATGAACTTTAGTTTCCACGTACCTCACAGTATATCATAAATGCATGAGTTTTTTAATTTTCATTCATAGGAAGCCTTTCATCTATTTTGTATTTTAGAGCACCAGTAAGTGATTATCCCTAAGAATTTAATCTCAATATACCATAGAGATGGGAATTACATCTAGGAAATGGTGGAATCCTCTTTAATTAGTTTCTTTTGGGCCTTGATCACTATTTACCACTAGGATCAATAAATCCGAGATCCTAAAAAGTAGACACACCTTATCTAATTACACTTATAATCCATTTTGTAATTTCAAATTTTTAACTTTAATTTAAAATCATGGTAACAATGAATGAGATTTGATTCCACCTCTTGATTCAGCCTATAAGGTTCATTGTCACATTCTATGTTACTTTATAAGGTATTATTTGGATTCACTATGTATTAGCATACATCAAACTCAAATACAATAAAAAGGATAAAATGAATAATATTAAATCTCAAGCCTTCCTCAATTCATATTATTGTAATATCTAATACAAGTTACTATGTATCATAAGTAGTTTCCAAAGGGTGTGCATGACTTAATTTTATCCTCCTACCCTTATACCTCAAGGTTATCTCACTCATCATCCTGCTCCTATTATTTTATATTGGTAGATATTATATTATAATTTCCATAATGTCGACATTATACGAGGATGGATATCTCACCTGCCACATCAAAATTAAGGTGGTGAACATGTTCCTCCTCAACCCCAACCTCCCACTAGGAAAGAAAGTAAATATAAGGGTTATGATATCATTCATCAACTATGGAATACCCCTAATAAAATATATTTTTTGGATTGATTAAAAATATAAATATACTAAAAATATATCTCATATGGCATGTTGTTAAATACAACTCTTCTTAGTGATACAAAACCAACATAATTTTCTTTTATCATGAGTACAATAAAAGATATCAACAAGGTCATCACCTTCAATAAGGAAGACTTGCCTTCTAATCATATAATAGATAAAAATATTCCATTATTGATTTGATATTAGGTAAATGGAAAGGTAACCATGTGTGTGTTATTCAAAAATGGTTCAGGGATAAATATTTGTAGATATTTTTCATTAAAATAATTGGTATTAATGTGAACAATATTCAAAAATTATAACTAAATATATCAATATATTTAATAATACTCCTTGTCAAACATTTCAAACTATCACATTGGATTACCACTAGGTCACAAGATAGTGCCTCTATTTTTCAAGTTATTGTGATATCCTCAAAATTTTGAACCTAAAAATTCCATTTGATTGAAAATATAAATACCAGTTACCATAGGAGATAGCTTAAATATCTTAAGCATTTCTCTAATCTTAAGGTTATTAGGATTTATTCCTTGTGTTCAACTCACAGGTTCAAATCCATACTTAACTCAAACTTAGCTATAGCCATGTTTGACTCCAAGGTCATACAAGAATAATTTACTTAGCCCTTAAGATGATAGGATATGTAAGAAAACATAACTCAAAAATATCCTCACATGTATTAATATTGTGATCAAAAAGGTTTAAAGTATGTCTTGAACAAATAAAGGTAAGGCATAGGAATTTAAATCTTACAACTAGGGTTCAAGCCTTATGAGCTAAATAAAAAACCATTTGGTTATTTATAACAATGGCAATAACTCTAAAAGCTTCAAGATTATGTTTTTATAACCCAAGTTTATCACTTTTCAAATCAAATGTGTAGCTATGAAACATTAATATATTATTATTATCGTAGCTCAATCAAATGAGATCCATGAACACATAAATAGTCATTTTTTCTAATGCCAAAAACCATTGATAAACTAGACTCATCAAATATCCCTTAATGGATCTTACTTCAAAAAATATCTTTTTGACTTTCTTATCTTATCGAGCAAATAATTTAGCTCAAATTAGATTTATGAAAATACATGCTTACATTATTGTATTATAAAAGACTAATTTCATTGAATGGTTATATCAATACATTTTGGAATAGCCAACACATAGTGCTTAACCTAAAATAAGGTATTTCAAGGACTTTATAAACATCCCTTAAATAATTTGTATTCACGTTAAGCACAAATCCCATTTATTCATGCAAAGGTCAAGACTAGAATCTATATATTTATTTAATGATTAACATGCTATAGATTTATGCATTAAGTAGTAACCTTATTTAATCTTTTGGTAAATGAGATGTTCATTATTCAAGTACACCAAGATATATACCAAGTATGAGTTAAAATATACTTTTTTTGCATGTTAATTAAAGTGTGGAGAAATATATTTGACCACATGACATGATCATCATTAACTCTTGCGGGTTCCTTTAATAGTACACAAGTTCCCAAAAACAACATTAGATGAAGCTAATATTTAAGGTTATATTAAATTGCTAAATCATGAACACAAAACATTCCATTCAATCAAATAGGGTGATTCCTTATATCATCGAGTAATATTTTCCTCTACTATACTTCATTTGTAATCTCTGTCATATTAAAGTTTTAAAAAAAAGAGTTGAATCCCAAATATAGGACTTGATTTAATGAACTACAACTGAGTATAATTTTAGCCTATATTTCTTGGATAAATGGTCAGAGAGTACTACTACTACTCTTAGACATAAAGATAATCACTAGTGTTGACTATAAATCTTAAATGACTTCATTAACTAAAGTACCAACCACATTTATAGGTTTTCATAACACCATTTAACATAGTACATGCATATGTATCACATCAAGAAACATTTTTAGAGGTTATCTCCATTCTAAGAGAAATATAATTTCTAACTCTGAGCAAAAATCTTCCAAAGACATAATAGAACTAGGGTTTTCACCCTAATGTCTAGTCTTTTACCTAATTCACATTAACATACATGCAATTTTAGGAATAGGTCATGATACTACATGTCAAACATATAATGGCACCCAATTGGTCTAATTTTAAGACCTAATTTATTTTGAATGAAATGTATAATACATGTAATCCAAAACACTTTATTTCCCAAGATTACTAGTAAATAAAATCCTATCGAATCAATGTAACCTTTCTCAAAATATAATTAAGGTCCAAAAATGTTTTTGTATAATGAAAATCAGACTAAATATATTATCTAAGAGTTGATTAATATCTACCCAGTCTTGAGTTCAAACTCATGATGTCAATAACATAGGTCAAATCATACTAATATCTTAACATCCTTACTCTCATTACCAAGAGGTAAACAATTAATCAATTAAAATATGGATACATGGAAGTAATTTTATCTTGTGAAAATTTAGTTAGAGTGGTATTATACTATTTAAAGGATTACATAGTATATAATAACTCAACTAATGGTCAATAAAATACATGATAAATAATGCATATTAAATCATCTACCAACCAAAATATATCTGTCAAGTATTATTTTAAAAATTGAGATAAATTGAAAAGAATTGTCTCATAAGCTATGTATATTTATTTATAGATATAGAATGATAGGCTTTTCATGGTTCTACTCAAATTCCATAAACTATATATAATATGCAGTTTTAATTATATAGGGTAATTGAATATAACAAATAAAATAAGCATATTATTTATCTGACTGAAAGAAAATAAGATAAATCATAGAATAACATATAACAATATTACACTTACACTAGGGAGGAGTTTACCTTTGATTTATTATAACAATAAATTTAGTTTTATACTCAATTTATATTTAATACAAATTGAAGTAATTCCCTTGGATTATGAAGAGACATGTTTATACAAGGTATCTTTTCCCAGTTAAAATAAAAGTAGTTGGACCTTATCCAAAATCATTCTAGAAGAACAAAACTAGAATGGCCAATTCAAATGCCTATAAAGATCCATTACTCATTTATGTATATAATAAAAATATATATAAGTAAGTTTTCAATAATAATGGATTAAAATAATGAGTAAACCTTACACCTCACAACACTTTCAATAGATGCCCCTACTTTTAACAATAAAAATCAAAAAAATTGGAGTTAGTATAAACTATAAATTTTATTTTTATCTAATACCCTACAACACCCATATAATAATATTAATTTAAATGTATTAGTTTTTCATAAATATATCACAAATAATTACATAAATCAAAATCATGATATCAAATATCTCTCTACATATAGATCAATTATCCTACCGAAGTAATCTAAACAAGTAATAAGTTATTGAATCTACTAATTAGAATCACCAAACATATAATCACATTTAAAATCCTTAACAATCAAGCACCCATGATATAATAGGTATTTTATTAATTTATAATAATAAAACATACTATTATGTATTTGAAATTAAAGCATGATTGACACGACATCATCAAAACTCTACGGCATATAAAAAATTAGTGAAACAATGTGAAGAAACTTAAAAATAATTTGAAGGCTACCAAATCAAGAAAAAAATATTGAAGAGATAAGAAATAGAGCTCCTTATTATTATTCATTCAACTGAGGGTTCAAACCCATAATAACTATTTGGTAAAAAACCACTAAGGTACAAGCAACAATATAAATAAAGGGAATGTTTTAAAATCCCAAAGGTATTTATGTCAATTTCACAGCTAAAAATGTATATTCATGATTTTAATAATTTATGGCCCAAGTAAATGTACTATTTTTTTAACCAACTTATGGAAACACTGAGGTTATTAAATATGTCATATATCAAATAATACAATTTCATATTATCACTCATATATTCAACTTAGCATATCTACAAAAGAGTACAAAATTACAATACAAAATTTACAAGTCCTTGCATTAACAAACCTTGCATACTATAATTAACACTTTTAACTTAACATTATTAATTACAAATGAAATGAGAATACAAGGATTTACCCCATTTCTTTCTCGATTGGATAAAAATCACACACATAAACAATTTAAACCCTTCCTTTCAATATAATTTAGAGTCCAATTCATGTAAATATTAATACAGAGTTTCTAACCAAAAAATGCATAACACTCAATGATGCATCTTGAAGTTCTATTGATAAATATAATGAAAATTCCCTTGCATACTATCATTTAGAAGTAGCCAAATTTATAAAAATAATTATTTGATTCAACACTATGAGGGATCTTATAAACTTCAAGGGTTCTAATAGTTTAAAGAAAGGGGATTCAAATTCACAAATATTGAATGCCTAAAATTTTTCTCAAACAAATAATAGGAAAAAGTGAAATTTACCATTCACAAGCTACCAAAACTTATTATATATTATACACATTGCTTAATCGATGGTAAAAAACCATAGGGATGAAAATCTTTCACATAACTCATTCATTTATGGTGTTTACATTTGTAGATATGTGTGTGTGTGTGTGTGTGTGTGTGTGTGTGTGTGTGTGTGTGTGTGTGTGTGTGTGTGTGTGTGTGTGTGTGTGTGTGTGTGTGTGTGTGTGTGTGTGTGTGTGTGTGTGTGTGTGTGTGTGTGTGTGTGTGTGTGTGTGTGTGTGTGTGTGTGTGTGTGTGTGTGTGTGTGTGTGTACTTAAATACATATACACTTGTATACTAAAACTCAAAATAAAAACACTATTAAATCCCATAAAGTTTTGAGAAAGATCCATACTTATTAGATCAGCGTATTAGGGCATAGGAAAGAATACTTCCCTAGAATACCAAGTGTTCCACAATCTTATTCTTTCTCCAATTTTTTCATCCTCTTATCTTATCCATTCCAAACTTAACTCTTTATTCCTTCAAGTTCCATTATAACCTAAAATTTCATATAGGCTTCATAATGATTAAGTAGTGGTACATCAATGCACAACATATTCCTCATAATATGAAATAATTTACTCTTAAAAATTAATATTTATTTTTTAAAAACTCAACTTCCCATAGTTTGCAATAGGGTCAAGCCCTAATCATGCTTCAATAAAGCAATATCTCAACTAGTGTTGGAAGAATGAGTTTAATCATTTATTCAATGTAATGATAAAACATGATAATATATCCACTTCTTTGTGCCACATCAAAAAATATTAAAGCCAAGATTTAACATTATTATTTTCATTTCATGATTAGAAAAAATTTCAAAAGAGCAATCCTAGGAATACATTCCTCTTAAAATTACCAAACAATCATTTTAACCACCCAAATCACAAAGATCCACAAGGTGTTCCAAAAACCAACATTGACTGAAAATAAAATACAAAAAAATAGAAAAATGATTGGATCAACCTGTTTGATTTAGTTACCTAAAAAATTAAATTTGTGTATAATAAAATTGAGTAGATTAATTTTATTAGATATAAATATAAATTTAAACTAGTTAAATAACAGGATGAACCAGTTCGATCTAGTTGGCTAATAATAGAACTTGTAAAGAGAAGATAAAACTAGGTTGACCAACATGACAAAGTTGAATGTAAACCTTGTACCTATAAGAAAATAAATTGAATAGATCAACTATCTTGATATAATTAGATAAAACCCCAGACCTATAAATAGAAAATAGATTGGATCAACTAACTTGATCTAGTTAACTAATAAAGAGACCTATAAAATAAAACTAAATTGACCATCTTGATCTAATTGATTGTGACTAAAAAATTAGAATGTGAGGGTTAGGTTAACATTAGGCTCACTATAATATATGCAATGAATTAGGATGGATCTAAACTTATCCTACTTAGTGAATTCTAAGCTCGAAGAAGATAATCTTACCAACAACTCATTGCATAACTATTTATATAAGGACATGACCAATTCAAATCTGTTAAACCTAAACAAAGTATATCTTACTACACAAAACCAAAAGAGAGGATTCCAAATCCTTTAGGTTAATGATATTATGCAATAACCCTATTTAGGCATACTATACGTAAAATAAATCTAATCTAGTGCTCACTAAATGATGGAGAGATTAAGGAAGAATAAGCCTAAAACCTTATTGATCGAAAATTGTAACTAAATAATAAGTATTTATGTTTAAAAATAATCTTCCACATTTATTATATGTTCTCTCAAATCACCATACTTGTACCTTTTTTCAAATTTGAAAATGCAAGAAAATATAAAAATAAGGTTTCTAAACCTTATAATTAGGCCTATAAACTGAGAAACTCAGATAACTCTCTCTAGGTGGATAAAATTCTTAAAACCAATTTTAACACTTCACATAAATCCTAACATAGCTTTGCACAAAATTTTGTGAATTTTAGCTAGTTAGTCTTTGAGTTAGAGTAATTTTAGTCCTTCAAAACCCTAATTCAAGGTTTTCTGACTATGTACAGGTTGAGATCAAAAAGTCTATTAAAATTCAAATTTTTAAGACCTATTTAAAATATTTTTTATTGAAATAATTTATTCACACATTATTATTAATCTATCACCCAATTTGGCACCTTGATCAATCTCAAAACATGATGAAAACAAACTTTTTTTACTGTAGAAGCACTTTTCTTGACTACATAAACCCTCTACTTGCTCTTCAAGCCTGTAATATAAATGAAATGTATTAAAAATAAAATAATATTATTTAAAAATAATAATAAAATTTTCTTACATGAATTCTCATATTTAAATTGAAACAAGGAACTCAAATATAGCAATCTTTCATTATTTTTGGTGCAAATGTGTTACACAGTCCTATCAATACCCTATTTTTAGAACTTCTCTTTTTCAATAGAATATTTGTGTTTATTAATATTATTTTCTTATTTTTATCTCTATATTTATGTTTATTTATATTATTTTCTTGTTTTTATCTATTTTCTTTTATTCTCCATTCACATCTCTCTCTCCTAATTCTCCCTCTTTCATTTCAAGGTCTTAAATTTTCTAACATAATAAATTGAACTTAAGACTTAAACTTAATTGAGTCTAATAATCACATAAGTGTTAAGACATTTAAATTATTTTAAAATATGTATAAGACATTCCTTGAACCATCCATAAATAATCATGACCAAACAATGTATTAGGATATGAGAAAAGCTTCAAAAACATCTAAATCAAGTTTAAAAATTCAATTTTTTAGTTTTTGGCAGGAAAATTGAAAACAAGCGAAAATGTTCAAAATAAGGTAAATTGAAGTATGAAAAATATTAAAATAGATAAAATATGACCTCCTAAACATATCCAAGACAAAAATTTATAAAAATAAGAACTAAAACCTAATTCTCTTACATTTAGCTCTCTGATTTCAAAAACATTCATGATCTCTTGTTTATGAGGTCTTTAATGGTGGTTTCATATTGGACTATTTATAATGGATTAAACTAAGAAGAATATTCAAGTGTATGATTATTGCACTTGACTATATATTTGAATTACTCCTTACCCCTAATTCTCTTGACAATCTTCTTGTCTAAAATAGCTTCTAGTTCATCCTTATGTGCCTTGGGTAACTATTTTTCTCAATCAATGACCTATTCATTATCATCTTTAGATTTTTTTACCATGTATTCTCTTTCTATATAAGTATATATGTCTACTACATTGAAAATATATAAGATCCCAATATCATATGGGAGTTCTAGTTCATAGGCATTAGCAAAAAATTTACTCAAGACCTTACAATGTCCTATCTTCTTCAATTTCATTTTATTATATTCACCTTTAGAAAATATCTCCTTCATAAGGTGATAACACCAAATCACCTATCTAAAATTTCATCCATTTCCTTCTTTTATCAGCATCTCCTTTGTACTTACTATCACTCAATTCCAATTACTTTTTGACTTGCTCATGTAACTCTTATATGGTTGTAGTAAAGTCTTCACCTTTAGCAGTCCTCTTTTCTTGTTTGCCCAAATCTCTAATGTCATAAAAACCTCTTGGATTTATCCCATAGATAATTTAAAATGTATTGAAACTTATACTCCTATTAAGTGAATCATTATATATAAATTTAGCTTGAGATAACACTTGATCCCATTCCTTTAGATTATCACTTACCAAACATCTTAGTAGACTATTTAAGCTTCTACTGACAACTTCAATATGACCATTAGTTTGGGGATGGTAGGTTGAAATGACACTCAATGTGGTTCCAAAATTCTTCCAAAGTATGCTCCAAAAATGTCCAACAAATTGTGTATCCTTATCATAAATAATGCTTATACAAATTTCATGTAACCTTACCACTTATTTAAAAAATAAATTAGCAATGTTGGTAGAATCACTTGTCTTCTTGCATGCTATGAAATGTGCCAATTTTGAAAATATATAAAAAAATAAAAAAATAAAATCATTACCTCATTGTGTTTTTGACAAAACTAATATAAAATTTATACTTGTTACATCCCATGGTCTGATTGGAATAGGAAGTGGCTAATATATACCTATATTTTGACTCTTTCCTTTGGCATGTTGAGAAATCCTACATTTTTCCATAAATTTATTGACATAAGCTTAAATTATTGGAAAATAATAATATTCATTCAATTAATTAAAGGTCTTTATTTATCCAAAATATCCTACTAAATTGCCACTATTCTTTTCTTTCAACAAATTGTCTCTCATAAACCTTCTAGGTATGCATAGTTGTTTGTCTTTAAATAAAAATTCTCATTGAATAATGTAGTCCAAAAATGGACTCCTATCCATATTTGTACTCTTATAAGCCTCATATGCTTCCTTTAAATATAAATATTCCTCATATAACTCTTTTGATGACTCAAATCCCAAACTTCTCACTTGAGACTCATGTATGATCATGCTCCTCCTGCTCAATGCATTGGCTATATTATTGGATTACCCAGTATTATGTTTGAGAAAAAAATATTTTTTTGTAAGAACTCTATCCATTTCACATGTCTTTAACTCAACTTAATTTTACTATTGATGAGTTTAAAAGCATGATTTTATGTATAAATCACAAAATCCTTAGGCAACAAGTAGTACCTCTAATTCTTCAAAGCTTGGATGATAGAAAAGAATTATTGATCATGGGTTGAATACTTATTATTTATTTCATTTAAATTTTAATTAAATTAAGTAATAGGCCTTCCTTATTAACTCAAAATATCTCCAATAGCCAACCCACTAAAATCACATTCAACTTTAAAGAGTTTGTTAAAATCAGGGAAGACCAAGATACGTTGCTCAGTTATCTTTTTATTAAAAATATGAAAGTTTTTCTCATTTGATTCAATAAAATGGAATTTTTTATTATCATATTTTATATTTTCAATAATAGGTGCACAAATACCACTAAATTTTCTAATGAATTTTCTATAGAAACTAACTAATACATGAAAACTTCTTACCTTGAAAACACTTCTTGGAGTATGATGATCAACTATTACTCTTACCTTTTACTTATCCATTCTCAAACCATCCTTAGAAATGAAAAATCCCAAATAAATAAACTTAGTTTGCATGAAGGTACACTCATTGATGTTAATCAGTAATTTATCTTCCTAAAGCTTATTCAACATCATCTTAAGATATTTGATGTGTTTATCTTTTGATTCACTAAAAATAAAAATGTCATTCAAGTAAATAATAATAATATTATATATAAATATCATTAATAACTCATTCATTAGTTTAATGAAGGTACTAGGAGTGTTGGTCAAACCAAATGGCATAACAAGCCACTCATACTGTGTGCATCTCATTCTACTCACCAAAATAACTCGTTAAATTATGCATGATAACATATAATATTGACACTTAATCCCTATGTAGACACCGAAATAGTGTCTAACCCTTAGTCACCTTCCCCCTTGGTCCATTCCTAACCCATTCCTAAAACATGTAATTACTAATTTAAAATAATAAACTTATTTTGAATTAACCCCCCCTCCTTGGATACATCACCCATGACACCTCGCCTAGGACACCTCACCTTGGACCATTTCCCACCTTATGACTCACCCAAGACCTATTCTTACTCCTCTCCAACCACCTAACCAACTCTCATGTGTATTTATCTTAACCTTCGACAATTCTTCCACTGACTATGCACTTGGCAGATGGAGAATGGGGTTGTTGGCCCTTTTAACCATTTTCCACCCGCCGACTTCGGTCAACTATCGGCCGATGCCAGCGGGATCACCGACATCGGTTTACTTAAACCGTCTTCTAACCCTATCCATGGCTAATCACAAAAAAATCACAAATTCTAATCAAACTCTGAATCTCGGGAGCTAATCACGAATCTAGAATCTAGTGTCTTCGACCATGTCATTCTGCCAATCTCTCAGCGAAGCCTCTCACTCTCTCCCTCAGGTGCAGCAACAGGGACTCTACATTAGACTTCTACACTAGCAACAGGGCCTCCACACAAGCTACATCAATAGCAGGTACAGGGATCATCAGCAGCAGCACACCTTCAACAAGGCACAGGTATGTATATTGTCTATGTTTTCTTTGTGTTTTCTAGTCATTTGCCTCTAGGTATTATGAATTAGATTCAGCACTATCTCCCCCTAAACCAAACTATTCCCAGCCCCGAATCCATATTTCCCTGTCTCCCTATTGCATCCGTCCTCTGTCGGACCATACACTCTGCCCATTCAACCAGACTCTCAGACCCAGATCCCAGATCATTCAACCAAGCCCAAAACTTTGTCTTAGACCACTCAAACAGACCCAGAGCCTTCCTTGGCCTTGTCTATAGACTAGACCTGACCAGACCCTGTCCATGGACCATAGATTCAACTAGACCTCATCCAAAGACCATTGCCCCGATCGATGTCGGCCACTTCCCCAACCGACGTCGGTAGACTAACCGACGTCGGCAAACCCTGAAAATCGACGCCGGTAGGACCACCGACGCCGGCGATTGTGACCAGTCCGACAGCATCTTTCAGGTAAGCTTTTGCTTCCTTTTCATTTCCATCTTTTATTACTTTTAGTCTTTTAACATTCTACTATTTATCATACACTTCTTTTTATTGATTAGTGGGTTGATATCCCTTAAGGAAGTCTTCATACTTCTGGGATCAAGCTTTCGCTTGGCAACCCACCATCTATCCATCTAACACTTTCTTTTGTCCAAGTCTCTTTTCTTTGCAGGTGTCATTCCTCCACAGCCAAAGAGGAGTCCTCACAGCGTCTGGATTACAGTGCGTAGATTATATCCAGGTACACATCAAGTCTTGACCATCTCTTATTTTCTTATTTTCTCTCCTTTGAATTTGAAAGCAAAATTTGAATAGAAACACCCTATATAATGTATTAAGATCACCTCTTCATCCCATTAATTCAATTAATTAATTAATCTTAACTACATGAAATACCCCACACTCCACATATTCATATTTTCCTAATATTTTAGTTCATAATTTACCAAACTTTCCACATAATTCCTAATATCATAATTCTTTATTTACCTACTTTTCTAAGCACATGTTCCTCCCAAAATAAAGTCTAGAGGCTTATAACCTATAGAAATTTCTCCCTCAAATTTGAAATTTGAGAGGGAAACTTCCCCTCCAATTGCTTCTAAAAATCTCTTTAAATGCAAGGGGAATTCCCAAGCATGAGAACAAGTAATAAATCCAAATCTATGTTACTTTCATTGCATACTAGCTCTCATACCCTCTTGCATCCATTATATCATCCAAACATCCAAATAATCCATCAATATATCCATCTTGAAGCCATTGTCAAGCAATCCATAATCAAGCCAATTAGCATTGGAGAATCAGTTGGAAAATCTTGGAGGGAATCTAAAGTAGAGTGAGGTGATGATAAGAATCCATTGATATTTTTGATTGCTCCTTACATTATCTTCTATTAATGTTTTTAATTATATAAGGTAGTAGACCATGGGTTGAACCCTTACAGAATCAGAGGAACCACGAAGGCAATCAACTTAAAAGATGCCTTACAATAGGAATGACATGATCAGTGTACCAACAGACACAACAAACTAAAATAAAACAAGAATAGGAAAAATGAGAGACAAAGAAATCTCTCCTTACATAACCATATATTTGATGAGGTTATTCAATTTCTCATTATTCTTTGCATTGACAGTAGAAGCAGTATTACCCAATTCCTATAGCATAGACATGTAAAGGAGAATAGAATTTTAGAGCCCAGTGGTAAAGTTCTGCTCTAGTTTCTAGATGCAACCCTTCAGGGCAGCAATTTTAGATTTCAAACTAATCTTGGTTTTAGTTTCCTTGTCAGCTTCCTCCACATACATTTTTCCCTTTTTTTAGCATTTTTCATAATGTCAGCACCATCCTCTGTAATAGCCTCAAATTCTCTTGTCTCCTGCTTACCTTCAGTGTCCTCAAAGATTTCCTAAACTTCTAATTCCTTATACTCTTCTTCCTAGGTGGCTTTATTTGAGGTGCTCTCTGAATAGTTAATAAGCCTAGCCTTAGGAGTGGGTTTTCCAGAAATCCACCCCAACCATCGAACTCCTAAGGAGAGGCCCTCTATACTAACCTTAGTGGACATATGGGATTTACCACCTTAACCCCCATTGGTCCTACCAAGATTTTTATGGGTCCCCACAGTGGTCCCCCCAATACTCTCTTCACCAGCATAAAACTTCCTTTTCTTGCCCTTCAAGCTCATAAAGGAGCTAGGGGTGTCAACAGGGGCCTCCTCAAGAGTAGAAAAGGAGACTTCTTTAGTTTTGGTAGAGACAGGGGAAAGACAGGGCTCATCGATAGCATCACCAACCAAAGGGTTAGAAGAAACATCCCTACTATCAATTCTAATAGTCTTAGATGGCTCAAGGGCATGATGGAAATTATAAAAATAGAAAATGAGGCCGTGATGGAGGGGGATAGGATTCATATCAATTTTTTTTGCCAATTTTGCTCTCACCCTAAGGACAGAATGTTCTAGGGAGGAGAGCAGATAAAAGGGAAAACTGATGAGAGCATTACACATGAAATGATTTAAAAGGGGGAGATGATAATTATAGAACCTGGTGAATTTTCCTTCCAACGTGAAATACTTCATGAGTATGAAGCACACTCCATCCCACAGCTTGGGTAATTTAGCTCTATCAAATCCTCCTTGGTAAGGAGCAAGTTCTTTACCTTTTCCCAGAAATAGCTTCTGGCTGGAGAGGTCCATGATTTTTATTTGCCTTTGTAGCTTCATCCCCTACGTGGACATGCATGTAGCCATAGTTATCACCTTTTTGGAAATCTCAAAGCTAATTCCTCTAATAGTGACTCACCAGTTTAGCCAAAACCTCGTGAATTGCTCAAATAGGTTTTCATCAAACCCATTGAGCCTCTCCAGATAGGGACTAATCCCACCCTCTTTGTAGTAATGCTAGACCAACAAGTTATCTTTGAACTCATAGCAAGAGATTGGTTCCATTCAAATTTTGTTTCCCCCCATTTTAGATTTACAGACCAGAATAGGAGAATTCCCAATTTTAACCTTCATAGTTAAAGTGGCTTCAAGCCCTTATTCCCAAATACGCATAATGATAATGAGGTAGTACATAATTTAGAGTATCATGTAGAGATGATATTTACTTCTCCCATTCTTAAAAATCATTTCTTGGTGATCTCCATAATGAAGTCTGCTCGCCTTAACACATTGGTACAATAACTCAAAAATGATTATCAAAAGAGTACAATAGGCACCAAACTCTAAGATCCAATTCGGCACCCTCCAAATGGATCAACTAATAGAGCTATCTTTCTCATATGTCTAACTCATCCTTAAAAATTCATTTCCTTTTGGATAATATCCCTAATGTTTAAAGGGATATGATCTATTTGGCACCAACATTGCCAATTTGAAAATTATTGGTCGAGATTGGCACAGGCATCATCAACATTGTTTCCCTCTCTATAAATATGTGAAATATCAACTCGGGTAAGCTTCTACAAAAGAAATTGAATATTCCTAATGATATTTTTTAACTTAATGCCCACATTCTATGCTTTATTAATTACATCGATGACCATTTTAGAGTCCCCTTGGATACTCAAATTCTTTATACCTAGGGATATAGCCAATTTTATCCCCCATAGGAGAGCCATTGCTTCAGCATAGTTATTACTCTGGTAGCCTATTCCACCAGCATAGACAGCAATCATCCACCCTTTGTCATTTCTTATAATCCCTCCTCCACTGGCTTTACCATCAAACTTGGAGGCCCCATCAAAGTTAAGTTTCATCTAATTAGGATTTGGGGAATCCATTTAGTATTAAGTCTCTAAAGAATTTTGGAATTATTATAAGCAGGAATATGGTTTAGAACCTTCCATTTATCCACAATTTGTTCTTCTTCTTGAGTTAGGGGTTTCTCCATAGTATGAATATGAGCAATGGTGACACTTTCCAAAAGAGTCTTAATAAAAGAATGAAACACCTGAGAAGCATTTCTAGTAGTATCCCTAAAAATTTTGTGGTTACACTCTTTCCATAAAATCCAACTCAAACATGGTAGAGTTTGATGCCATAATTCCATGAGCCAGGGATGAGAAAAGGTAGGATTCTAGCTGATAATGACTTCCTTAAGGTTAGAGTTACAGACCCACTCAATACCAAAATTATTTAGGATTATGCCCTAGAGTTCCTAGGCAAAATCACAGTGTATGAAAAGGTGAGAAATTGTTTCCTCTTTTGAATAGCATCTGTTAACCAGGGTAAACCCTCTCTTCTAAAGGTTATCTTGGGTTAAGATTTTGTTATGAGCAGTAGCCCGCCAAAACATGTTGATTTTTGGTATAAGTTTATAGTTCCAAACCTTTTTCCATATCTCTTTATTTTGAGCCTTAGGAATTAGCAATTGATAAGCAAACTTGACAGAGAACCATCCATTCTTATTTGGCCACTAGTACTATTCATCTTCACATGAGAAGAGAGGGATTCTAATCCCCTAAATTAACTATTGAATCTCTATAACTATAGGGAAGAGCTCAGGCCAATGAGCACAGCAATCTGATAGAATTTTCTAGCTCCTTATGCCATTGTTATTATCCATGTAATCACTGACTTTATCACCAAAAATTTGAGTAGCAATGTCAGCAATCTCTCCATAGTTTCCCTATGTGATGAGAGCCTTATCCTTTACCCAAATGTCATTCTAGAATTTAATATGCCATCCATTTGCCAATTTCCATCTAATTTCTTGCTTAAGAAGGCTTTTACTTTTTAGCATTTTATTCCATATCATAGATCCCTGGGGTAACCCTACCTATTGAAGAAAGTTGGAACCATCAATACTATGCATATATTTGGCATACATTATTTTCCCCCAATCATTGTTTTTATGCATCAGGTTCCAGTTGATTTTGGAGAGAAAAAATTTGTTCATGTTCCTAATAGATATAATATTGAGGCCACCATGTGATTTTAGAAGATACACTTTTTCCCATCTAACCAAAGACATTCTCTATTTATCTTCTAGTCTCATCCATAAGAATTTTCTTTGAATCTGTTCCAATTTATCAGCAAAATATGTAGGTATTTTAAAGAGAGATAGGAAGTAGGTAGGAATTCCTTAAAGAGAGGCCTGAAGAAGCTACAGTTTTCTAGCACTGTTGAGAAGTTTCCCTTTCTAACCAAGAATTTTCTTCTAAGTTCTTTCCAAAATTCTATTCCAAAAACTAGGAGATACTTCTTTTACTGTGAGGGGAAGGCCCAAATATGTAGCAAGTACGATAGCTTCAGCACATTCAAGGATGTCAATGATTTTTTGCTTAAGGCCATTAGGAGTATTGAAGAAGTACACATTGTTTTTTTAGAGATTTATGCTTTGCCCAGACTCTATGGAATAGTTATTTAAAATATTCTTCCATCTCCTAGATTCAATCACCGAGGAGATGCCAAAAAGAATAGTATCATCCACAAACTACTGCACCATCATAGGAGGAAGGGAGGAAGCAGGTTTGATGCCCACTAAATGTTTAGAGACTATATCAGTTTGTATGTATCTTTCCAGTGCCTCCACCATTATGATGAATAAGTAAGGGGAGAGAGGGTCCCCCTGACAAATTGCTCTCAAAGAAGAGAAGAAACCTCTAGGGACCCCATTGACTAGAACCAAAAATTTTGCAAAAGAGACAGTGTTCCATATCAAGCGAGACATTTTATCATTAAACCCAAATTTCCTAATGACTTGGAACAAAAAATTCCATGAGACCCTATCATATGCTTTATAAATTTCTAGCTTAAGAGCCATACCAGGGATTTTGCTCTTGTCCATGGAATGAATAGTCTCATGAGTGGAGATCACAGCATCAAGGATTTGTCGACCTGGGATAAAGCCTTTTTGGGCAAGGGAAATAATTTTGTCTAAAAAAGATTGAATTCTCATAACCAGCACTTTAGTGCAGAGCTTATAAATAGTGTTACATAGACTAATAGGTCTAAAATCTATAAGGTGTGTGGGCTGTGACTTTTTAGGAACACATAGTATAAAAGTAATATTAGCTTGTTTTAAAATTTTACCTAATCTGAAGAAGTCATGTACATCAGTAGTAAGATCTATTTCCACTATATCCCAATATTCCTAGAAGAATATAGGAGGGAAGCCATCAGGACTTAGGGATTTGAATGAACCCATAGAAAATAAAATAGCACGGACTTCCTCCTCAGATATAGGCCTTAACATCTCCAAATTATCTTTCTCATTTATCAAACAGGGGATTTTATCAATGAATTGGTTCATAGTTCCATCATTCCCATCATCATTATTTTGTTCAGTGAGCAAATTCTGAAAGAATACCCTAGCTTGTTCCCCTATCTCATTATCTTCAGTTATAATGTTTCCATTATCCAAACATAGATTTTTTATGGAGTTATCCTTCCTATGTTTCATGGCTGAGAGATGAAAGAAGGCTGTGTTCCTGTCCCCCTCTTTGATCCACTGAACTCTAGATTTCTATTTCTAAAAAACCTCTTCTCTATCCATAATATTCTTCCAATCAGAAATTAGTACATTCTCTTCTTTAGAAGTGTCTTCTGAATCATCACCTTGAGCCATCCACTACTAAATATCTACAAGTTTTTTAGCTATGTTTTTCTTCTAATGAAAGACCTGACCAAAGCTATATCTATTCCATCCATAAACTTCTTGTTTGATATGCTAAAGTTTTTTTTACTAATCTAAACATAGGAGTGCCCTAGATAGGAATTTTCCACCTTGGGCCACCAATTGTCTGAAGTCTTTATGTTTGATCCACATAGCTTCAAAATGGAAGGAGAAAGGACCACATTATCCCTGATCTTTCCAACTGAGGAAGATTGGCCAATGATCAGACATGGTCTAGGAAAAGCCTACACATGCATATTATGATAATCATTCTAGTTTCTAGAGATAATAAATTTGTCTAACTTGACTTGAATCATTTGGTCTCCTCTTCTGTTAGACCAGATGAAATTTTGATTTTACAATTCAATATCCAACAGTCCCCAATCATTTATAAATTTAGTAAAATTAAGCATGTTGTCAGAGTAATCAATAATCCCACCCTATTTTTCAAAAGGGTATAACAGAGTGTTAAAGTCTCTAGCCAGCATCCATCTAGTGTGCTGGGTATTAGTCTTGAAACTACTCAAATCTGTCCATAAATTTTACCTCAATGCTTTGTTATTCAGACTGTAGACATTGATCAATGACCAGTTCAAGGAGGACAAAGAGAAGTTGATAATCAAAAAATGTTTATTATAAGCAATAAGATATCCTTAAATTTTAGCATTGTTCCACATAGTTACAATCCCACCTGAAGCCCATTCAGTTAGACTAATGCAAAAAGCATCCTTAGGCCATATGTAGTCAGTGATTTTCTTAAAACTCTCCTCATTCATTTTGACCTCTTAGAGTAATAAAATATCTAATTTATTATCTATAATGCATTTTTTAACCTCAAACTATTTGGAAGGACTGTTAAAGCCCCTTAGGTTTCAAGATAAAATTATCATTTAGAGGATTTGAGGGAATGGGTCTCCTGTGTTTTTTGTTTACCACTAGAAATCTCCCTGGCAATCTCTCTTTGTCTTGTTTCTCTTAGGTTTGGTCTCCCTTGTTTGGGATCAGTGCCAACATCTATAGATTTTTTACCTTTATAGTTCTTTTTCTTTGGGGAAACCCATTCTTCTTGTTCATTACTACTACCATTTTGTCCTATTTCACCTGTAACTGAATAATTTCTTGGTTGGTCACCTACTTCCAAAGCATGGAAGATATATGTGTTTGAATGTAAGGTTGCTTCTCTCTCATTATCTACTATTTTTGGAGGTAGTTCCACCTAAATATCTCTTAACACTTTGCCTTCTGCATCATCCCCATCTATCAATTGGACACATATTTCTCCTTCCTCAAACATGTTGGTTTGTTGATTCAAAGAGTTAACTATGTCTCTTATAACCTTCTGACTATCACTGTCTAAGACCTTTGTGTTATTTTCCTCTAGGATAGCTTTTTCCTCATTACCAGGGACCTCCTCCTGACCAGCCTTTTCTCTAACCTTTTCAGTTTATCAAGGTTTTCCACATTACCCCCCATTCCCTAACTACCAGAGTTTCTGAATTTATGAGACTGATCCTCACCTTCAACCAGGGAATCATCTTTCCTTTCCATTTGCTTCACCTTACATTGGGTCATTATATGTCCCTTTTTTCTACATATTTGATAGAAAGTGGTAGCATTTTCATTTATGATCGACTGAGTCCAAGTCCCATATTTAGAGTTTAACTCTATAGATGTGGGGAGGGTCTGATTAATCTCTACATTGACACACAATCAAGCATACACATATCTAGATTGCATTCTGGTGGTATGATCTACAGTGACGTATTGGCCAATAGAGTTGCCAATAGTCGTAAATATTTTTCATCCCAAAATTCTAATGGGAACCCTGACAATCTTACCCAAGTAGGAGCCAACTTGTTGAGGTCTGATTTGGGGTTAAATCCCAGTTTCCACGAGCACAAGGCAAGCAAATGTGGACCATACAGCTATGGTCTTCCAGCAAGAATAGCTATCATATCCTCCCTATTCATAAATCTAAATAGGAATAAGCCTCTTGCCATAGCAGTGATCGAAACACTACCTTTAATTCTCCACTGAGACATTACCCATTTCCTAACCATCTAAATATTAGGACAGAAGGAGAAAAACTTACCTACCAATGCAAGGTCCATGGTCACCATGATTTGCTCAACCAAATCATTTGGGATAGTCATGGTCGTACCCTCAGTGGAATCATTGTTGATAGGAAGGCTTGACATGTTTTTAGTGGAACATGTCTTTTCACCTGTTAATGCTTTCTTCCATCCATTGGAGGGAATGTCCTCTATCATATTTAGGTTTAGGTCCCAAGAGGCACTTCCAAAGGTAGTAGCCTTTATTGGATCTGTAAGCACTCTAGTCACACTCAGAGGGCCCTACAAGGTGGGAAAAAACTAGTTTCAAATTTTTCCAAGCAGTTGATTACTAGAGTGAATGTTGACTCTTCTATTGATGTTCTTTGTGAGATTTGAGTTAGATTTAGTATCATTTTTCACATTTACATCTATTGCTCAAATTTTATGGGGATTCATTTGACAACCACAATGGGAGTCCCCTTTTGGACTAATATTGTTAGTGTGAAGTGTGATAATGATGCTTTTAAGAAATATTTAGGATGAATTGGTGGCTCCAAGTTTCATATTTTATGTCTATAATCTTTTTTACTATCAGTAATTTTGAAATTACACCTTTATAATAATCTATAATTTTTGTTAAGATTAAGCTTACTCAGGAATCATTCTAGACACTTTGGGTTTTGTTAGAGATTAAATTAGGCCTTTTAATTTAAGTTATTTACTTAATAGACTATTATCTTTTTTTTATTTTATTGATTTTCTCTATGTATTTATTATTTTTCAATAGTATGTCGACTCTACTTTGTTCTAAATGTAATGAATAGAAACTGCAAAATATGCATGAGTCTTGAGATGTTTTATCAGGTGGTTCTTGGTGCCTGTGTAAGCTTCCAAATTTTTGCATGATACTTGTATCTTGTTTTGTATGTTTTTATCCTCATCTTTTTCAAGGGAAAAATTCATATTGGTTAGCCTTTATAAATGTAGCATTGATGATTGAGTGAAGGACACTTTCCTTGGTTTGAACTTGTTATTTCTAATCCCCCTTTTCCTTGGGTTGACGTCTATGTCCCCTTTCTAATTACCTAAAGGGAGACTGATTAGGTTTTAGATATACATATACCACCATCAATTAGGCTTTTATATACCACATGACAAAAATTATATAGACCACGTGTTTCCACATTTTACATACGTATCTACTAGGGTGATAGCAACTATGACATCTGACAAAATCCACTTTCATCATGCTTTGATGGATGTCCATACCTTATTTTAAAGCTCCCACTTTAGCATATTCTAGGAGGGCATTGAAAAATGTCATGTAATTTGTATTTACACTTATTGATTGCATTTGATTAAAAAAATCAAAGTTTTTTCAATGAATCCATTTTGTGCATATCCTATAATCATTGTAGTCCATAAGACCAAGACATTTTATCAAATGGATAAAGTGTCTTGTGACTGACTCTTCATCTTGCATCAGATAAAAAAATGCTTTCAATTATCCATCATTTGACATAGGTAGGGCACATAGTGGCCAAAAATATAAGTTAATTTGGGTCACTCACCTATCGAGTTCCCCTATCTAAGTTATATTTTAGATACATCATGCACCCAAGTTCTTCATTATGCTTTAATGGGTGTCTATACTTTGTTATGAATCTCCTATTTTATCACACACTGGGAGGATGTTGGTAAGGGTCATAGAGTTTATATTTACACCTATAAATTACATTTGATTGAAAATATCAAAATCCCTATAGTCCCTAAAATCATATTTCCTCTAAGACACCCAGGGCTCAAATAGGCACCCAGGGCTTGGTATGAGAAAATGGATTCATACTTGAAATCCATTAGTTTTCATCATAGTGAATCTGATGATACTCTCTATTTTTGAGTGCAGGGTAAGAAAATGGTGATACTTATTCTCTATCTCAATGACTTGTTTATTACAAGTAATGATGAAAACCATAACAAGTCTATGAAGAAGGAATTAAAATATGGGTTTGAGATGATAGATATTGGACTTCTTCACTACTATCTAGGCATAGAGGTAACTCAAAAAGAGGATAGTATTTTCATTTCATAAACTAAGTATATTTTTGAGTTATTAGATAGGTTTGGCATGAGTGATTGCAAACCTACCCTCACCCCCATGGAAAGTAACTTGAAATTGTCTAAGGATGACAGCAGTGCCTTTTTTGATGGCACCACATATAGATAATTAGTGGGAGGTTTGATATACTTGATGACTACTAGGCTCGATATTTCATTTTTAGTTGAAATTTTATCTAGGTTTATGCATGAGCCTAGAGAAATTCATTGGCATGCAAAAAAATGAGTACTTCATTACCTTCAGGGAATGAAAACATATGGCCTCAAATACCACCACAATAAGAACGTCAAACTTGTTAGATATTGTGATGCAGATTTTGGTAGATGTGTAAATGACAGAGTGTCAATCATAGGATACACTATGCATATGGGTTTAGCTACCATTTCTTGGTGTTGTAAGAAGCAATATACAGTGGCAAATTCATCAGTACAATCAGAGTATATTACAGCATGGGATGCTTCCAAAGAAATTGTTTACCTACATCATATTCTTGAAGATATTTAGGTTTCTCAGTTTGTTCCTACATAGTTATATATTGATAATCAAAGTGAAATAAAGATGTGAAAAAATTATGTGCTTCATGCCAAAACAAAACATATAGATGTCAAATACCATTATCTATGAATGTTGGTGGCAAAGAAATCTCTTGATCCAATATATTGCCCAACTGTCGATCAGACAGCTGACATCTTCACAAAACCCTTGATAGAATCAAATTTGAAAAATTAATAAAAATGATTGGTATGTGTCCAAAGACCTGACTTTGGATCATAAGGGGGTTTGTTAGGACTTGTTCCAAAGTCTTAACATTAGGTTATATTTTTTGGTAGGTTAAATCAATAATTATTGTTAATGGGGCATGCATCTTTTTAATAAAGACACCCCCATAAAATAAATATTACTTAGTTTTAGTTTTAGGTAGTTTATATGTTTTGAGTTAAATAATTAGAACTACCTTATGGGTTGATTTCCCATAAAGAGTTGGTTATAGGATTAGTCAGTTTTACTGATCATGGGTAAAATCTATAAAATCAATGTTTGTAATGTAAAAGGGTTAATGCAGTAAAGGCACCCTTATGTTCTTGTTTTTTTGAAAATTAATAAAATACTTGTGCACTCGCACTAAGCAGGGATAAGGTTAAAATTATTTGATCAAGGAGTTATCAACGGTGGTCTAGTACATATACTGAGTTAAGTTAGATTAATCCATTGTCTTGCACTTAATATTTTTCCAATCAAT
The DNA here is from genome assembly GCA_037957365.1 of Torreya grandis. Taxonomy (NCBI): domain Eukaryota; kingdom Viridiplantae; phylum Streptophyta; class Pinopsida; order Cupressales; family Taxaceae; genus Torreya; species Torreya grandis. The sequence goes on from JARHVA010000368.1 coordinate 1,784,688, forward strand.
CACATGCAAAGGATCAATAATATATTTTTTGAGAAAGGTTATATGGAACACATCATAAATATTATAAAGAGAGTGTGAAAATTCTAGTTGATAGATTACCATATTTATTTTTTCAATCACATCAAATGGTTTGAAAATCTAAGGATATAGTTTGGTGGACTTGTTAAGATTTATAGAACTTTTTCGTATATGAACTCTTATAAATACCTTTTCCCCAACATGAAAATCTCTTGGAGTTTGATTTAAATAAATGTAATTATTTTTTTGATTTGAATTTTCTTATATCCTCTTCCTTATAATTTATTTTTGAGTGTGATATTTTTTTAAAAAAAATTGATGTTTACTTGATTGTCTTATCCATTTTATCTAATAGGTGATCCACATTTTATACCATATAGTTCTTCAAATGGTTCCGTATTCAGTGAATAATGTTACCTTGGAATAAAATTCTACTAAAGGTAATTATTTTTTTCTTTAGTGAGTTGATCCATGACATACATATGCAACATGTCTTCAACCACATGGATAACTTGTTTAGTTTATCCATTTATCTATGGATGCCCTGATAAACTAAAATTTCATTTTTATAAATAATTTTTTTAAGGTTTTCAAGAAACATGAAGTAAAAAAATTATCTCTATTTTAAAATATTATCTCGGATATAATGTGGAGTCTTATTATTTCACATATAAATCCTACTACAAGAATGGGAGTATCCTCTTTCATATCCTTGAGCATAAATTATGTTAGTTTGGTAATTTTTTGACCACAACCAAAATTTTGTCATGATGGTTTTGGTACTTAATATTTCAATAAATTTTATGGACAATACAACCCATTTCCTAATTTGTACATCATGATTGTAATTTTTCCTCTATGATGTAAATTTTATGATTTTACATGTATAACAACATTGAAATAATTATATATATATATATATATATATATATATATATATATATAATATAAGTTAATTTAAAAATAAGAGAAAACATACTAACAAAAAAATCCATCTACTTATGAAAACTCATTTACTAGCAAGCTTGCTTTATATTCTATCATCTACCCTATGCATGTTTTTATTCATTAACACCCATTTACATCACACATGTTCTCTACCAGAAAGAAATTTCTCCAAGTCCCCTGTCACTTTTTTATCCAAGAAACCCATTTATTAATTTATTTTATTTTGAATCGAAATCTTTCTCCATAATCTTAGGATATTCATTAGTAATATTTAACACTGATAAAATAAGTGGAGAATGAAAATCAAGTAAGCTATAATTTTTAATTTACTTCTAATTTTTTTTGATATTTTCAAGGTTAAAGTCAGATATTTTCTATTTTAATTTATATTATTTTATTGATTCATATTCAAACACATTTTATTCATATTATTCATTTTCTAATACAACTTGCATATTTTTTTGTTTCCTTTCCTACTTTGGAACCTAATTAACCTCTCTAAGCAACACATTATGTTGTAAATAGTGTTCTTTTTTTCTTAGTTCTAAATATTATAACCTTTCAAATCATTTATATATCCAATAAATATTGACTTAGTTGATTTATAATATATCTTAGTTATTTTTTTATTTTATAATATACACACAAGAATCACAACCAAAAACCCTAATAAGTTGGAGAGTATTTCTTCCAAATATGTTTCTTATTGACTTTATCAACATGGGTTTATGTAGGAAATATATTAATTATGTACTAATAGTCACTACTTCTTGAAAAATATTTTTATATTCCTAAAAACATGAGCATACTTCTATACTTATCCATAAAATTCATGTTCATTATTTATATACCTCCATTTTATCGTAGTGTATACAAATTTGTATTTTCCTTGTTACTTTAAATACCTAAAAAATTGATTGAATTTATTTTATTAACACTCACCACCCTTATAAATTCTCAAAAACTTTATCTGTATCTTATTTTTTAGTTTTAAAAAGGGGCCTTAAACTCTTTAAATTTACTAAATACCTCGTAGTATAAGCGTCTGATTTGATTCATTTATAACCTCAATAATAATAAAGCTATTACACCCTTCCCTAAGAGTGTATACCTCAAATATTAAATAATTTTACAATTTATAATCATATTTCCAATATAATTAATTCATTAATTATCTTCTTGATATCCCTATTTAATACTACTATCACACCCATACCATTCATCTATTTACAAAAGTTATATTTTTAACTAGATCTATAATAGAAAAATACTAAGTACAATTTTAATCCTTTTATATTTGAACATAAACCTAAAATTACATAAGATTATGATTTTTTATATCAATTTATCTTCTAATAATACATCACCTCTATTGATGTTTCTATCTTCATAAAACTACTCCATATGAGAAGTCATGTGGAATGAAGAACCCAATTCAATTGACCATGCATCATGGCATGCATGTGTATTGAATCTTCTAAGAATATATTCCATGAGTCTTCATTGTAGGTCTTCATTTTTGTAGATGGCTAATCATTAAATTACTTACCTTTTTAACCCTTTTAGATTTGTAGTCCATCTTAAAATTATTATTTTTACCATAGTTCCATTATTTCCTCAAAGTTCTTCATAAAATCTTAGATTTACCTCTATGATGTAATTTTAAGTTCCAACTTTCATTCTCCATTAACTTGTAATTAATCCTTATACCCTTACCCAATCAGGATACATTGATCATTATGCTAAAAATATGTAAACATTTTGAAAAAGTAAATTATAAGAGATTTAATCCATTCATAAAATTTATTACTTTATATACTTTGATTGGTTACAAATATTCCATGTTATTTATGCCTTCTAATAAATCAAGGTAAGTCTGACATTGATTATTGATGCAGTATAACAAATGTTAAATTCTCTAATTTAATTTGGTTATGATCTATTTGTTAATCTCTTAAGATGTATCATCATGCATGGTACATTGTTACTCAAAAATATCATTAGCAAAATTCATAACCTACATCATATCAATGGTGTAACTTCTTTATCTACTCTGCTTTATTTGGAAAACACTACAAATAGCTTTTGAGCATATTCCAGGGATTGGTAATATTTTGGTAATATATATTTGGAACTGGTCTTCTAAACAAGATTCTTTTATTTTAATAGGTATCCTATTATTAATCTAATTATTATCTTACACTTTCTTGGTGTAGAAGCATGGTTTCTTGGAATATAAGCATGGTACTATAATCCAATAGGAGAAGATAGCAAACTATCGAACTAATATGAGCTTAACCACCTGATTCCTTTCTGACATCTTGGCAATATTCATCTATGAAATATCACTCCAAATTAAATTTAAGCTACTCCATAAGCCTTAAGGTTAGAAGGTTTTTTATTGTTGAGCAAATCTGAGAGTCCATATATGGGAACTTGATGTAGATTATATGGATCTACAACTGCTTTACACCTAGGTCACAGGAAATCTCATTTCCTCATCTTGTTATTGATAATTTGTCACAAATTATTTGATAGAAAAAGAGACAATATTTATTAACACAATATTACAAAATGAACATGCACTGGATTGGACCTTCTTATTAATTCTTTTATCCAAAATTAAAGAGATAAATTAATTAATTAATTTTAGGGCTTAATAAATAAATTATAGCTCTATGTCTACCACACTATTTATGGTCATAATCTTGGCAACTCTTGTTGTCTATTTGAATAGTTGGGTTGTTCGGCCCTTATATTGGTTTACTTGAGGGACAATGTTCTTAGCACTTTTAATGATTTATATGCATTTTTTAATATTTTTCTATGTTTCCCTAATTTTTTTACCTTTGTAACATGGTTTCTTTTGATTTTAGTGCTTATGGAAGCTTCTTATCATGATCTACAATCTTTATTTTTTATTTAAATTTGATTTAGCTTATTGCATGACCAAGAAACATTTTTTGTGTAAAATAAAATAGAGGTGTAGACTCTTTTGATATCTGATAGAACTCTTTTACATAAGGGCTCATACAAATATACTAAATTTATTTTCACAGTTTTTTTCAAAGAAGACACAGTATCAAGGCTATCCAAGAAAGGGCCAAATATACACTTGAATTAACTTCATCTACAATTGATTAGACTCTAGATATTGTTAAAAATTCATCTTATTCACTTGATTAGCCTCAATTGGCTCTCTCTGATAAATGTACTCAGGGTATGTCCAACCTAATTCATATCATCAAAGAAACCCTTTCTTCTACAATGCCCCTACTGCTGCTAGGAAATATTTGTATTATGGTCATATGAAGCTGAGAGAAAAATGTATTGAACAATACAACAGAATTGGAGCACCTATATCAGAAATGCCAGATGTTGAAAAAACATTTAATACAGTTGTATATCCTAATAATTCTACTCCCAATAACCCATTGGATAATCATCATAATTTTCTAAAGATGGAATAAAATACCATCCAATTATACGACACCCAAGCCCCAATATATATAGGAGCAACAAGGGGAATAAGAAATGAAGTTGCATATCTTGATAACAATAGCAGCATATTAGATCTACCTCAGCCTCAGACTTATGTTACATATCCATTCAATGTAGCACATTTTGGGAATCAGTTATATTCTCATCAGAATACACCACCAACTATAGATTGATGGCAAGCATACATGTGGAGTATTTTTGTATTTATGGGTTTGAAGATTATTCATTGATGGAATGTGATTTTATATTCACATATGAATCAATACTCCAAATTTATATATTTTCAATATTTTATAAATCTTTAGATTTATGTTTTTTATGGTATTATTCATTGATGAAATGAGCTTGGTTGCTTAGGGATTAAGTATTGCATCCAATTTATATATTTTCAAACTTATGTACATTTTGGATTATGGGTTTTATTTTTCATGGATGGAATGTTCTTTTCTTCTCCATACTTCGCTGTGCTTTAACATGGAATTACTCTCTATGCTTTTCACCAATCAAAATACATTAATTTTTATGTTTAGAAATATGTGAAATTTTATATAAAATAGCATATAAGTTCTTTAACCTAATATAATATTATTTTTATTATATGTTGATTGATTAATAAACTTTCATGTTATTCCCTGTTTTGAGTCATTCAATGTAATTTGTTGGTTTTTATACTAGGTGGAACTATCAATTTTTTTTACAATCATAATAATTCAAATTTAATGTAGTTGCAGATCCTCTGGTGATCTACCATGTGTATCTTGATTTATCCAACTCAAATGTGGAATGCACACCAAGCTCATTACATCAAACCTATTGAAGTCTGTGTATGAAAAGTGAGTAGCGCTTTGGTATTTAACACGAGTTTTAATTGTGTATGCTTTTATTTTTTCAACATCTGAACAACATTTTCTTTTGTTTTATGTTGGTTGTATATTGTTCTTTTTCCATGGTTTTTATTGTCATTGCATATTATGAACCTGTAACTATTTTTGAATGTAACATGATTTTTTAGACACTTAGTGACTATATTTACTCCTCATCATTAGTGTTGGATGGGAATTTTACCCTTCTATGTATTAGTACCATGTCAATTGAGCAATCCGTGTTCTATAGGTATTGAAAATGCACATCATTAAAAGCATATTGGTAAGAAATAAATCCATGTTTATAACCTCCTTGTCTACTTTGATTTATTTGGTGGAAACTACTCTATTTTAGTAGCATTTTAATTAACCCTAGAGTTAATCGATTGATAGCTTCCCACTAAATTTATTGGCATTATTACTAAATAAATAGTACCATTTCCAACGAATAAATAGCATTTGATATTGTTCAATATACCCTATATGTAGTGACTTGGAGATTTGTTCCCTTGTTAATTTTAATTTATCTTTGTAATGACATGTCAAGAAAAAAATCCTTTATTTGATAATACTCCATGTATTTCCATTTCATTTATTTTGATAATAATGTTATGATTATATCTTAAAGATTAAGTGTAGATGTAACATTACTAATGGCCATAAAAATAATATTCCATAATTCAAGAAAATAAAATAACAAAGTAATACACTTTATTTATTCATTAATTTTAATCTTGACTAAAATTATCTTACTTAACAAAGTGATAAATGCATTGAGACACTTTTTCCTGGAGTCATTGTCATTCATATTTAGGGAATAATGTTTCTTTCAAAGAAATAGTTTGTTCATTAAAGACATTGTTTGATAAATATTATGTATATTATCCAAAATTTTCTTCATGGTGTATTATCTAAAGACATCCAATAACATGAAATCTAAAAGACACAACATAATTTAACTCTTCACCTTCTGATCCATATTCTCCCAATATTTTGGCTTCATACATGTGTAGAATCCTTATATTTAGGGACTCAATTTTTTTTAGAACTAATCATAAACTTAGTATGTTATTTTACAATTTAATAATCCTTGAAATTTATTTAAATTTATTGTATTGCATAATAATCAATTATAGTAGAGTGAAATCTTATAGATCTTAAAATGGTTTCTAAATATTTGTGAGGTTTGACATCCTTAACTCTTATCATTTAATCCATATTCGATTATTTCAATCATATACCAATTAAAATTCCTAATATTTTCATAGTCAAATATTATATCGTTATATCCAACTTTGATCAAAAAGACCTTAATGTTAGGAAACATTATTTTTTTTTCATATTGAATAAGGCTTCCTTTTATATTTTTTCTTGCTACTCATTGATAGCATTCTTTACATATTTCCAAGTCTTACTTAAAAGTAGATCTTGGTTTCATCTACTAACATGCAATAGTTTATGTAAGCCAAGCCTTAATGGTTTATTGTTGTTTATCACGTGTTCACTTCAATAAACAATTTTATTAGTTTAATGTCTTTCTTATTTCAATATTATTTTCCACCAAGTGGTTTAAGCTTGTGAGGTTCATAAAAAATAATTTTATAAGCTAATAAAAACCTACTTGGATTATCTTATAGATATATTATGCATAAAACTTTGATTTATTTTTCCTTAATTATAGTAAACCCTTTCCCAATCTATTTACTTTAATAGTGAATATAACACAATTTTCTAATTTTATTTCACCTTTTTAACTGTATCAACTAACATTATTTATTAGGTTTGTAACCTCTCAATTTTCATTAACGAAACATATGTATTTTTCATCCTTTTGGAGGGTTCTACTATATGATATCAAGGAAGCCTTCTCAATCCATTTATATGGTCTCAATGATAACCTACATACTACCCTTACTATTTTTATTAGTGTTTTTTTAAAATAAATACCATTAAGTCGCATGCATGAAATTTACATTTTAGGAAACCACTTATCTTCATGATAATTTATTTTTCTTGTGTAGGCCAAGTCATAGTCCTTGATTTTAGTTTCCAATAACTATGTTAAGATGATTGTCTTGATACTTTCACTTTCTTAATATAACTCATGCATATTAAGAATCATTTTATAATAAGTATTTATCTTATCATTACTACTAAATGATTCCCTTCATCTGAGTAATCATTGATACTAAGTAAATTTCATAACCACTCTTTATGTGTTTCATAAATATAAAACTCCAAATTAATATTCAAGCCCTGTATCCATATAAAGATACTTTACTCATTCACATATCATAATTATGAAACAATGTTTAGAGCTTGGTATAATATCTCCAACTCATTTTAAGATTCATTAATTGTTTTACATAAACAAGAAGAGTATTTGGAATTTAGTCTACAAGATTATTTCTTATAAAAAAAATTAATTCACATTGATTGCATTCACAAGACATTAACTTTAGTTATGATATAAAAAATATCAAATAAGGATTCATAGGTAAGATTACATAAATACCTAAAACTAGTTTAGGTACTTAACAATGATCATTCTTGACACTTCCTAAACCTTTTAACTTGTGCCATAATACATAAATCTTATCAATAATTCCTTGAAGCCATTTATATATATGTGGGATTAACACTATATTTTTCATCACTATTACACATGACTTTCCAATTTATTGCTCAAACCTCTATTACATCACTTTTAGAATACCTTCAACATAGGACAGTTATCCTTAATTCTATGAGACAAATTCACCCTAGGTAGATAGGTCCACCACCGTAGACCTATCTATCTAATGCAGTCATACCATGCATCAATTAATGGATAGTTTCCAAATTTATAAACATATTTTTAGGTTTTATTGCACATTTCATAAGGTCATCTAAAGTAAATTATCAAAATATTTTTTATAAATATAAATCAAATGTCAGTCAATATTCCTGGCTTGACACTATCTATTTATAAATTATACATTATTGAACATTGAGAAAATTTATCCTTATATTCACAAATTTGAGATCATTCATAAGGATTATATACAATCCAAGTATGAAGCATCTCAAATTTATTTAATAGTTATAATTATCAAGTATTGAAGTCATATTAATAACTACATACATATAGTCAAAGAAAATAATTTAAAAGTCACTTTAGGTGAGAGAAGTAATTATGGATTTATTTATTTCTTTATATTATCTAAATATGTAGAAATCATAAAATCATTAAGGGGTGATTGGAGTCAGCTCATCCCATTACACTCACCCTCTCTTTTTATAGGTTTATAGTTCTCACAAGACCCCTAAGGTTTACAAAACAAAGGCAAGGAAATAAACAAATTCCACATGGAAATATTAGAATCACAATTTATCAATTCTCTTATGAGACACAATCATAGATGGTCGAGCAATTATAGTTTTGTCATAGTCAATGCTGACAAGTTCATAGTCAAAGGGCATAACCTATGTTTTTCTCCAAAGAGTGTAGTCCTATCCAAGAATATTCTCAAATTATGTTTTTGATCCTACCTATCATATTTCTATTTTTATTTATTTTTCACTATAAGATAATATTCAAAGTTAATGTAGATAAGTCAATATTCAACAAACACGACTGAAATACATTATTGTCTAGGAAGCATGGACCTATCCAAAAGAGTCTTCAGATTTTATTTTTTATTATGAGTAATCATAGTTTTATTTTCTATTGATTCACATTGTCAAACATCACAAATAATCAACTAAAATCCATATCAAAAATAACTACATTCTTTCTTAGTACTTTAAAAAAAATAACATATTTTTATATTTAGCAAGTTGTAAATTAGGATTATTAATAATTGTACATATTTAGCATTTTGATTATCTCTTAAGTTTTATACCTATTAAAAAAGGAGGGGTAAAGTATATTTGAGAACCTATACATTTTTTAGCATTTTATTTTATGATTTTATATAAAGGTTTTAGATTTTTTGTTGATTTTCCTTATACAAATATTTTTTCTTCTAAGTTTGTTTTCCTTTTTTTTATTTTATCCATTTTTATTACTTTTTTAGAATTGTGTTTTGATACTTTTAAAACTCATATGATATGTCATTATGGGAAAAGTGGTATTAGTTTTTATTGATCTATGGTGTGATAAGTACTACTATAATATTTAATCCATTAGACAACACTATATATGAACTTTAGTTTCCACGTACCTCACAGTATATCATAAATGCATGAGTTTTTTAATTTTCATTCATAGGAAGCCTTTCATCTATTTTGTATTTTAGAGCACCAGTAAGTGATTATCCCTAAGAATTTAATCTCAATATACCATAGAGATGGGAATTACATCTAGGAAATGGTGGAATCCTCTTTAATTAGTTTCTTTTGGGCCTTGATCACTATTTACCACTAGGATCAATAAATCCGAGATCCTAAAAAGTAGACACACCTTATCTAATTACACTTATAATCCATTTTGTAATTTCAAATTTTTAACTTTAATTTAAAATCATGGTAACAATGAATGAGATTTGATTCCACCTCTTGATTCAGCCTATAAGGTTCATTGTCACATTCTATGTTACTTTATAAGGTATTATTTGGATTCACTATGTATTAGCATACATCAAACTCAAATACAATAAAAAGGATAAAATGAATAATATTAAATCTCAAGCCTTCCTCAATTCATATTATTGTAATATCTAATACAAGTTACTATGTATCATAAGTAGTTTCCAAAGGGTGTGCATGACTTAATTTTATCCTCCTACCCTTATACCTCAAGGTTATCTCACTCATCATCCTGCTCCTATTATTTTATATTGGTAGATATTATATTATAATTTCCATAATGTCAACATTATACGAGGATGGATATCTCACCTGCCACATCAAAATTAAGGTGGTGAACATGTTCCTCCTCAACCCCAACCTCCCACTAGGAAAGAAAGTAAATATAAGGGTTATGATATCATTCATCAACTATGGAATACCCCTAATAAAATATATTTTTTGGATTGATTAAAAATATAAATATACTAAAAATATATCTCATATGGCATGTTGTTAAATACAACTCTTCTTAGTGATACAAAACCAACATAATTTTCTTTTATCATGAGTACAATAAAAGATATCAACAAGGTCATCACCTTCAATAAGGAAGACTTGCCTTCTAATCATATAATAGATAAAAATATTCCATTATTGATTTGATATTAGGTAAATGGAAAGGTAACCATGTGTGTGTTATTCAAAAATGGTTCAGGGATAAATATTTGTAGATATTTTTCATTAAAATAATTGGTATTAATGTGAACAATATTCAAAAATTATAACTAAATATATCAATATATTTAATAATACTCCTTGTCAAACATTTCAAACTATCACATTGGATTACCACTAGGTCACAAGATAGTGCCTCTATTTTTCAAGTTATTGTGATATCCTCAAAATTTTGAACCTAAAAATTCCATTTGATTGAAAATATAAATACCAGTTACCATAGGAGATAGCTTAAATATCTTAAGCATTTCTCTAATCTTAAGGTTATTAGGATTTATTCCTTGTGTTCAACTCACAGGTTCAAATCCATACTTAACTCAAACTTAGCTATAGCCATGTTTGACTCCAAGGTCATACAAGAATAATTTACTTAGCCCTTAAGATGATAGGATATGTAAGAAAACATAACTCAAAAATATCCTCACATGTATTAATATTGTGATCAAAAAGGTTTAAAGTATGTCTTGAACAAATAAAGGTAAGGCATAGGAATTTAAATCTTACAACTAGGGTTCAAGCCTTATGAGCTAAATAAAAAACCATTTGGTTATTTATAACAATGGCAATAACTCTAAAAGCTTCAAGATTATGTTTTTATAACCCAAGTTTATCACTTTTCAAATCAAATGTGTAGCTATGAAACATTAATATATTATTATTATCGTAGCTCAATCAAATGAGATCCATGAACACATAAATAGTCATTTTTTCTAATGTCAAAAACCATTGATAAACTAGACTCATCAAATATCCCTTAATGGATCTTACTTCAAAAAATATCTTTTTGACTTTCTTATCTTATCGAGCAAATAATTTAGCTCAAATTAGATTTATGAAAATACATGCTTACATTATTGTATTATAAAAGACTAATTTCATTGAATGGTTATATCAATACATTTTGGAATAGCCAACACATAGTGCTTAACCTAAAATAAGGTATTTCAAGGACTTTATAAACATCCCTTAAATAATTTGTATTCACGTTAAGCACAAATCCCATTTATTCATGCAAAGGTCAAGACTAGAATCTATATATTTATTTAATGATTAACATGCTATAGATTTATGCATTAAGTAGTAACCTTATTTAATCTTTTGGTAAATGAGATGTTCATTATTCAAGTACACCAAGATATATACCAAGTATGAGTTAAAATATACTTTTTTTGCATGTTAATTAAAGTGTGGAGAAATATATTTGACCACATGACATGATCATCATTAACTCTTGCGGGTTCCTTTAATAGTACACAAGTTCCCAAAAACAACATTAGATGAAGCTAATATTTAAGGTTATATTAAATTGCTAAATCATGAACACAAAACATTCCATTCAATCAAATAGGGTGATTCCTTATATCATCGAGTAATATTTTCCTCTACTATACTTCATTTGTAATCTCTGTCATATTAAAGTTTTAAAAAAAAGAGTTGAATCCCAAATATAGGACTTGATTTAATGAACTACAACTGAGTATAATTTTAGCCTATATTTCTTGGATAAATGGTCAGAGAGTACTACTACTACTCTTAGACATAAAGATAATCACTAGTGTTGACTATAAATCTTAAATGACTTCATTAACTAAAGTACCAACCACATTTATAGGTTTTCATAACACCATTTAACATAGTACATGCATATGTATCACATCAAGAAACATTTTTAGAGGTTATATCCATTCTAAGAGAAATATAATTTCTAACTGAGCAAAAATCTTCCAAAGACATAATAGAACTAGGGTTTTCACCCTAATGTCTAGTCTTTTACCTAATTCACATTAACATACATGCAATTTTAGGAATAGGTCATGATACTACATGTCAAACATATAATGGCACCCAATTGGTCTAATTTTAAGACCTAATTTATTTTGAATGAAATGTATAATACATGTAATCCAAAACACTTTATTTCCCAAGATTACTAGTAAATAAAATCCTATCGAATCAATGTAACCTTTCTCAAAATATAATTAAGGTCCAAAAATGTTTTTGTATAATGAAAATCAGACTAAATATATTATCTAAGAGTTGATTAATATCTACCCAGTCTTGAGTTCAAACTCATGATGTCAATAACATAGGTCAAATCATACTAATATCTTAACATCCTTACTCTCATTACCAAGAGGTAAACAATTAATCAATTAAAATATGGATACATGGAAGTAATTTTATCTTGTGAAAATTTAGTTAGAGTGGTATTATACTATTTAAAGGATTACATAGTATATAATAACTCAACTAATGGTCAATAAAATACATGATAAATAATGCATATTAAATCATCTACCAACCAAAATATATCTGTCAAGTATTATTTTAAAAATTGAGATAAATTGAAAAGAATTGTCTCATAAGCTATGTATATTTATTTATAGATATAGAATGATAGGCTTTTCATGGTTCTACTCAAATTCCATAAACTATATATAATATGCAGTTTTAATTATATAGGGTAATTGAATATAACAAATAAAATAAGCATATTATTTATCTGACTGAAAGAAAATAAGATAAATCATAGAATAACATATAACAATATTACACTTACACTAGGGAGGAGTTTACCTTTGATTTATTATAACAATAAATTTAGTTTTATACTCAATTTATATTTAATACAAATTGAAGTAATTCCCTTGGATTATGAAGAGACATGTTTATACAAGGTATCTTTTCCCAGTTAAAATAAAAGTAGTTGGACCTTATCCAAAATCATTCTAGAAGAACAAAACTAGAATGGCCAATTCATATGCCTATAAAGATCCATTACTCATTTATGTATATAATAAAAATATATATAAGTAAGTTTTCAATAATAATGGATTAAAATAATGAGTAAACCTTACACCTCACAACACTTTCAATAGATGCCCCTACTTTTAACAATAAAAATCAAAAAAATTGGAGTTAGTATAAACTATAAATTTTATTTTTATCTAATACCCTACAACACCCATATAATAATATTAATTTAAATGTATTAGTTTTTCATAAATATATCACAAATAATTACATAAATCAAAATCATGATATCAAATATCTCTCTACATATAGATCAATTATCCTACCGAAGTAATCTAAACAAGTAATAAGTTATTGAATCTACTAATTAGAATCACCAAACATATAATCACATTTAAAATCCTTAACAATCAAGCACCCATGATATAATAGGTATTTTATTAATTTATAATAATAAAACATACTATTATGTATTTGAAATTAAAGCATGATTGACACGACATCATCAAAACTCTACGGCATATAAAAAATTAGTGAAACAATGTGAAGAAACTTAAAAATAATTTGAAGGCTACCAAATCAAGAAAAAAATATTGAAGAGATAAGAAATAGAGCTCCTTATTATTATTCATTCAACTGAGGGTTCAAACCCATAATAACTATTTGGTAAAAAACCACTAAGGTACAAGCAACAATATAAATAAAGGGAATGTTTTAAAATCCCAAAGGTATTTATGTCAATTTCACAGCTAAAAATGTATATTCATGATTTTAATAATTTATGGCCCAAGTAAATGTACTATTTTTTTAACCAACTTATGGAAACACTGAGGTTATTAAATATGTCATATATCAAATAATACAATTTCATATTATCACTCATATATTCAACTTAGAATATCTACAAAAGAGTACAAAATTACAATACAAAATTTACAAGTCCTTGCATTAACAAACCTTGCATCCTATAATTAACACTTTTAACTTAACATTATTAATTACAAATGAAATGAGAATACAAGGATTTACCCCATTTCTTTCTTGATTGGATAAAAATCACACACATAAACAATTTAAACCCTTCCTTTCAATATAATTTAGAGTCCAATTCATGTAAATATTAATACAGAGTTTCTAACCAAAAAATGCATAACACTCAATGATGCATCTTGAAGTTCTATTGATAAATATAATGAAAATTCCCTTGCATACTATCATTTAGAAGTAGCCAAATTTATAAAAATAATTATTTGATTCAACACTATGAGGGATCTTATAAACTTCAAGGGTTCTAATAGTTTAAAGAAAGGGGATTCAAATTCACAAATATTGAATGCCTAAAATTTTTCTCAAACAAATAATAGGAAAAAGTGAAATTTACCATTCACAAGCTACCAAAACTTATTATATATTATACACATTGCTTAATCGATGGTAAAAAACCATAGGGATGAAAATCTTTCACATAACTCATTCATTTATGGTGTTTACATTTGTAGATATATGTGTGTGTGTGTGTGTGTGTGTGTGTGTGTGTGTGTGTGTGTGTGTGTGTGTGTGTGTGTGTGTGTGTGTGTGTGTGTGTGTGTACTTAAATACATATACACTTGTATACTAAAACTCAAAATAAAAACACTATTAAATCCCATAAAGTTTTGAGAAAGATCCATACTTATTAGATCAGCGTATTAGGGCATAGGAAAGAATACTTCCCTAGAATACCAAGTGTTCCACAATCTTATTCTTTCTCCAATTTTTTCATCCTCTTATCTTATCCATTCCAAACTTAACTCTTTATTCCTTCAAGTTCCATTATAACCTAAAATTTCATATAGGCTTCATAATGATTAAGTAGTGGTACATCAATGCACAACATATTCCTCATAATATGAAATAATTTACTCTTAAAAATTAATATTTATTTTTTAAAAACTCAACTTCCCATAGTTTGCAATAGGGTCAAGCCCTAATCATGCTTCAATAAAGCAATATCTCAACTAGTGTTGGAAGAATGAGTTTAATCATTTATTCAATGTAATGATAAAACATGATAATATATCCACTTCTTTGTGCCACATCAAAAAATATTAAAGCCAAGATTTAACATTATTATTTTCATTTCATGATTAGAAAAAATTTCAAAAGAGCAATCCTAGGAATACATTCCTCTTAAAATTACCAAACAATCATTTTAACCACCCAAATCACAAAGATCCACAAGGTGTTCCAAAAACCAACATTGACTGAAAATAAAATACAAAAAAATAGAAAAATGATTGGATCAACCTGTTTGATTTAGTTACCTAAAAAATTAAATTTGTGTATAATAAAATTGAGTAGATTAATTTTATTAGATATAAATATAAATTTAAACTAGTTAAATAACAGGATGAACCAGTTCGATCTAGTTGGCTAATAATAGAACTTGTAAAGAGAAGATAAAACTAGGTTGACCAACATGACAAAGTTGAATGTAAACCTTGTACCTATAAGAAAATAAATTGAATAGATCAACTATCTTGATATAATTAGATAAAACCCCAGACCTATAAATAGAAAATAGATTGGATCAACTAACTTGATCTAGTTAACTAATAAAGAGACCTATAAAATAAAACTAAATTGACCATCTTGATCTAATTGATTGTGACTAAAAAATTAGAATGTGAGGGTTAGGTTAACATTAGGCTCACTATAATATATGCAATGAATTAGGATGGATCTAAACTTATCCTACTTAGTGAATTCTAAGCTCGAAGAAGATAATCTTACCAACAACTCATTGCATAACTATTTATATAAGGACATGACCAATTCAAATCTGTTAAACCTAAACAAAGTATATCTTACTACACAAAACCAAAAGAGAGGATTCCAAATCCTTTAGGTTAATGATATTATGCAATAACCCTATTTAGGCATACTATACGTAAAATAAATCTAATCTAGTGCTCACTAAATGATGGAGAGATTAAGGAAGAATAAGCCTAAAACCTTATTGATCGAAAATTGTAACTAAATAATAAGTATTTATGTTTAAAAATAATCTTCCACATTTATTATATGTTCTCTCAAATCACCATACTTGTACCTTTTTTCAAATTTGAAAATGCAAGAAAATATAAAAATAAGGTTTCTAAACCTTATAATTAGGCCTATAAACTGAGAAACTCAGATAACTCTCTCTAGGTGGATAAAATTCTTAAAACCAATTTTAACACTTCACATAAATCCTAACATAGCTTTGCACAAAATTTTGTGAATTTTAGCTAGTTAGTCTTTGAGTTAGAGTAATTTTAGTCCTTCAAAACCCTAATTCAAGGTTTTCTGACTATGTACAGGTTGAGATCAAAAAGTCTATTAAAATTCAAATTTTTAAGACCTATTTAAAATATTTTTTATTGAAATAATTTATTCACACATTATTATTAATCTATCACCCAATTTGGCACCTTGATCAATCTCAAAACATGATGAAAACAAACTTTTTTTTACTGTAGAAGCACTTTTCTTGACTACATAAACCCTCTACTTGCTCTTCAAGCCTGTAATATAAATGAAATGTATTAAAAATAAAATAATATTATTTAAAAATAATAATAAAATTTTCTTACATGAATTCTCATATTTAAATTGAAACAAGGAACTCAAATATAGCAATCTTTCATTATTTTTGGTGCAAATGTGTTACACAGTCCTATCAATACCCTATTTTTAGAACTTCTCTTTTTCAATAGAATATTTGTGTTTATTAATATTATTTTCTTATTTTTATCTCTATATTTATGTTTATTTATATTATTTTCTTGTTTTTATCTATTTTCTTTTATTCTCCATTCACATCTCTCTCTCCTAATTCTCCCTCTTTCATTTCAAGGTCTTAAATTTTCTAACATAATAAATTGAACTTAAGACTTAAACTTAATTGAGTCTAATAATCACATAAGTGTTAAGACATTTAAATTATTTTAAAATATGTATAAGACATTCCTTGAACCATCCATAAATAATCATGACCAAACAATGTATTAGGATATGAGAAAAGCTTCAAAAACATCTAAATCAAGTTTAAAAATTCAATTTTTTAGTTTTTGGCAGGAAAATTGAAAACAAGCGAAAATGTTCAAAATAAGGTAAATTGAAGTATGAAAAATATTAAAATAGATAAAATATGACCTCCTAAACATATCCAAGACAAAAATTTATAAAAATAAGAACTAAAACCTAATTCTCTTACATTTAGCTCTCTGATTTCAAAAACATTCATGATCTCTTGTTTATGAGGTCTTTAATGGTGGTTTCATATTGGACTATTTATAATGGATTAAACTAAGAAGAATATTCAAGTGTATGATTATTGCACTTGACTATATATTTGAATTACTCCTTACCCCTAATTCTCTTGACAATCTTCTTGTCTAAAATAGCTTCTAGTTCATCCTTATGTGCCTTGGGTAACTATTTTTCTCAATCAATGACCTATTCATTATCATCTTTAGATTTTTTTACCATGTATTCTCTTTCTATATAAGTATATATGTCTACTACATTGAAAATAGATAAGATCCCAATATCATATGGGAGTTCTAGTTCATAGGCATTAGCAAAAAATTTACTCAAGACCTTACAATGTCCTATCTTCTTCAATTTCATTTTATTATATTCACCTTTAGAAAATATCTCCTTCATAAGGTGATAACACCAAATCACCTATCTAAAATTTCATCCATTTCCTTCTTTTATCAGCATCTCCTTTGTACTTACTATCACTCAATTCCAATTACTTTTTGACTTGCTCATGTAACTCTTATATGGTTGTAGTAAAGTCTTCACCTTTAGCAGTCCTCTTTTCTTGTTTGCCCAAATCTCTAATGTCATAAAAAACTCTTGGATTTATCCCATAGATAATTTAAAATGGATTGAAACTTATACTCCTATTAAGTGAATCATTATATATAAATTTAGCTTGAGATAACACTTGATCCCATTCCTTTAGATTATCACTTACCAAACATCTTAGTAGACTATTTAAGCTTCTACTGACAACTTCAATATGACCATTAGTTTGGGGATGGTA
Organism: Torreya grandis; assembly: GCA_037957365.1. NCBI lineage: Eukaryota > Viridiplantae > Streptophyta > Pinopsida > Cupressales > Taxaceae > Torreya > Torreya grandis. The sequence goes on from JARHVA010000368.1 coordinate 1,803,135, forward strand.
GGTTGAAATGACACTCAATGTGGTTCCAAAATTCTTCCAAAGTATGCTCCAAAAATGTCCAACAAATTTTGTATCCTTATCATAAATAATGCTTATACAAATTTCATGTAACCTTACCACTTATTTAAAAAATAAATTAGCAATGTTGGTAGCATCACTTGTCTTCTTGCATGCTATGAAATGTGCCAATTTTGAAAATATATAAAAAAATAAAAAAATAAAATCATTACCTCATTGTGTTTTTGACAAAACTAATATAAAATTTATACTTGTTACATCCCATGGTCTGATTGGAATAGGAAGTGGCTAATATATACCTATATTTTGACTCTTTCCTTTGGCATGTTGAGAAATCCTACATTTTTCCATAAATTTATTGACATAAGCTTAAATTATTGGAAAATAATAATATTCATTCAATTAATTAAAGGTCTTTATTTATCCAAAATATCCTACTAAATTGCCACTATTCTTTTCTTTCAACAAATTGTCTCTCATAAACCTTCTAGGTATGCATAGTTGTTTGTCTTTAAATAAAAATTCTCATTGAATAATGTAGTCCAAAAATGGACTCCTATCCATATTTGTACTCTTATAAGCCTCATATGCTTCCTTTAAATATAAATATTCCTCATATAACTCTTTTGATGACTCAAATCCCAAACTTCTCACTTGAGACTCATGTATGATCATGCTCCTCCTGCTCAATGCATTGGCTATATTATTGGATTACCCAGTATTATGTTTGAGAAAAAAATATTTTTTTGTAAGAACTCTATCCATTTCACATGTCTTTAACTCAACTTAATTTTACTATTGATGAGTTTAAAAGCATGATTTTATGTATAAATCACAAAATCCTTAGGCAACAAGTAGTACCTCTAATTCTTCAAAGCTTGGATGATAGAAAAGAATTATTGATCATGGGTTGAATACTTATTATTTATTTCATTTAAATTTTAATTGAATTAAGTAATAGGCCTTCCTTATTAACTCAAAATATCTCCAATAGCCAACCCACTAAAATCACATTCAACTTTAAAGAGTTTGTTAAAATCAGGGAAGACCAAGATACGTTGCTCAGTTATCTTTTTATTAAAAATATGAAAGTTTTTCTCATTTGATTCAATAAAATGGAATTTTTTATTATCATATTTTATATTTTCAATAATAGGTGCACAAATACCACTAAATTTTCTAATGAATTTTCTATAGAAACTAACTAATACATGAAAACTTCTTACCTTGAAAACACTTCTTGGAGTATGATGATCAACTATTACTCTTACCTTTTACTTATCCATTCTCAAACCATCCTTAGAAATGAAAAATCCCAAATAAATAAACTTAGTTTGCATGAAGGTACACTCATTGATGTTAATCAGTAATTTATCTTCCTAAAGCTTATTCAACATCATCTTAAGATATTTGATGTGTTTATCTTTTGATTCACTAAAAATAAAAATGTCATTCAAGTAAATAATAATAATATTATATATAAATATCATTAATAACTCATTCATTAGTTTAATGAAGGTACTAGGAGTGTTGGTCAAACCAAATGGCATAACAAGCCACTCATACTGTGTGCATCTCATTCTACTCACCAAAATAACTCGTTAAATTATGCATGATAACATATAATATTGACACTTAATCCCTATGTAGACACCGAAATAGTGTCTAACCCTTAGTCACCTTCCCCCTTGGTCCATTCCTAACCCATTCCTAAAACATGTAATTACTAATTTAAAATAATAAACTTATTTTGAATTAACCCCCCCTCCTTGGATACATCACCCATGACACCTCGCCTAGGACACCTCACCTTGGACAATTTCCCACCTTATGACTCACCCAAGACCTATTCTTACTCCTCTCCAACCACCTAACCAACTCTCATGTGTATTTATCTTAACCTTCGACAATTCTTCCACAGACTATGCACTTGGCAGATGGAGAATGGGGTTGTTGGCCCTTTTAACCATTTTCCACCCGCCGACGTCGGTCAACTATCGGCCGATGCCAGCGGGATCACCGACATCGGTTTACTTAAACCGTCTTCTAACCCTATCCATGGCTAATCACAAAAAAATCACAAATTCTAATCAAACTCTGAATCTCGGGAGCTAATCACGAATCTAGAATCTAGTGTCTTCGACCATGTCATTCTGCCAATCTCTCAGCGAAGCCTCTCACTCTCTCCCTCAGGTGCAGCAACAGGGACTCTACATTAGACTTCTACACTAGCAACAGGGCCTCCACACAAGCTACATCAATAGCAGGTACAGGGATCATCAGCAGCAGCACACCTTCAACAAGGCACAGGTATGTATATTGTCTATGTTTTCTTTGTGTTTTCTAGTCATTTGCCTCTAGGTATTATGAATTAGATTCAGCACTATCTCCCCCTAGACCAAACTATTCCCAGCCCCGAATCCATATTTCCCTGTCTCCCTATTGCATCCGTCCTCTGTCGGACCATACACTCTGCCCATTCAACCAGACTCTCAGACCCAGATCCCAGATCATTCAACCAAGCCCAAAACTTTGTCTTAGACCACTCAAACAGACCCAGAGCCTTCCTTGGCCTTGTCTATAGACTAGACCTGACCAGACCCTGTCCATGGACCATAGATTCAACTAGACCTCATCCAAAGACCATTGCCCCGATCGATGTCGGCCACTTCCCCAACCGACGTCGGTAGACTAACCGACGTCGGCAAACCCTGAAAATCGACGCCGGTAGGACCACCGACGCCGGCGATTGTGACCAGTCCGACAGCATCTTTCAGGTAAGCTTTTGCTTCCTTTTCATTTCCATCTTTTATTACTTTTAGTCTTTTAACATTCTACTATTTATCATACACTTCTTTTTATTGATTAGTGGGTTGATATCCCTTAAGGAAGTCTTCATACTTCTGGGATCAAGCTTTCGCTGGGCAACCCACCATCTATCCATCTAACACTTTCTTTTGTCCAAGTCTCTTTTCTTTGCAGGTGTCATTCCTCCACAGCCAAAGAGGAGTCCTCACAGCGTCTGGATTACAGTGCGTAGATTATATCCAGGTACACATCAAGTCTTGACCATCTCTTATTTTCTTATTTTCTCTCCTTTGAATTTGAAAGCAAAATTTGAATAGAAACACCCTATATAATGTATTAAGATCACCTCTTCATCCCATTAATTCAATTAATTAATTAATCTTAACTACATGAAATACCCCACACTCCACATATTCATATTTTCCTAATATTTTAGTTCATAATTTACCAAACTTTCCACATAATTCCTAATATCATAATTCTTTATTTACCTACTTTTCTAAGCACATGTTCCTCCCAAAATAAAGTCTAGAGGCTTATAACCTATAGAAATTTCTCCCTCAAATTTGAAATTTGAGAGGGAAACTTCCCCTCCAATTGCTTCTAAAAATCTCTTTAAATGCAAGGGGAATTCCCAAGCATGAGAACAAGTAATAAATCCAAATCTATGTTACTTTCATTGCATACTAGCTCTCATACCCTCTTGCATCCATTATATCATCCAAACATCCAAATAATCCATCAATATATCCATCTTGAAGCCATTGTCAAGCAATCCATAATCAAGCCAATTAGCATTGGAGAATCAGTTGGAAAATCTTGGAGGGAATCTAAAGTAGAGTGAGGTGATGATAAGAATCCATTGATATTTTTGATTGCTCCTTACATTATCTTCTATTAATGTTTTTAATTATATAAGGTAGTAGACCATGGGTTGAACCCTTACAGAATCAGAGGAACCACGAAGGCAATCAACTTAAAAGATGCCTTACAATAGGAATGACATGATCAGTGTACCAACAGACACAACAAACTAAAATAAAACAAGAATAGGAAAAATGAGAGACAAAGAAATCTCTCCTTACATAACCATATATTTGATGAGGTTATTCAATTTCTCATTATTCTTTGCATTGACAGTAGAAGCAGTATTACCCAATTCCTATAGCATAGACATGTAAAGGAGAATAGAATTTTAGAGCCCAGTGGTAAAGTTCTGCTCTAGTTTCTAGATGCAACCCTTCAGGGCAGCAATTTTAGATTTCAAACTAATCTTGGTTTTAGTTTCCTTGTCAGCTTCCTCCACATACATTTTTCCCTTTTTTTAGCATTTTTCATAATGTCAGCACCATCCTCTGTAATAGCCTCAAATTCTCTTGTCTCCTGCTTACCTTCAGTGTCCTCAAAGATTTCCTAAACTTCTAATTCCTTATACTCTTCTTCCTAGGTGGCTTTATTTGAGGTGCTCTCTGAATAGTTAATAAGCCTAGCCTTAGGAGTGGGTTTTCCAGAAATCCACCCCAACCATCGAACTCCTAAGGAGAGGCCCTCTATACTAACCTTAGTGGACATATGGGATTTACCACCTTAACCCCCATTGGTCCTACCAAGATTTTTATGGGTCCCCACAGTGGTCCCCCCAATACTCTCTTCACCAGCATAAAACTTCCTTTTCTTGCCCTTCAAGCTCATAAAGGAGCTAGGGGTGTCAACAGGGGCCTCCTCAAGAGTAGAAAAGGAGACTTCTTTAGTTTTGGTAGAGACAGGGGAAAGACAGGGCTCATCGATAGCATCACCAACCAAAGGGTTAGAAGAAACATCCCTACTATCAATTCTAATAGTCTTAGATGGCTCAAGGGCATGATGGAAATTATAAAAATAGAAAATGAGGCCGTGATGGAGGGGGATAGGATTCATATCAATTTTTTTTGCCAATTTTGCTCTCACCCTAAGGACAGAATGTTCTAGGGAGGAGAGCAGATAAAAGGGAAAACTGATGAGAGCATTACACATGAAATGATTTAAAAGGGGGAGATGATAATTATAGAACCTGGTGAATTTTCCTTCCAACGTGAAATACTTCATGAGTATGAAGCACACTCCATCCCACAGCTTGGGTAATTTAGCTCTATCAAATCCTCCTTGGTAAGGAGCAAGTTCTTTACCTTTTCCCAGAAATAGCTTCTGGCTGGAGAGGTCCATGATTTTTATTTGCCTTTGTAGCTTCATCCCCTACGTGGACATGCATGTAGCCATAGTTATCACCTTTTTGGAAATCTCAAAGCTAATTCCTCTAATAGTGACTCACCAGTTTAGCCAAAACCTCGTGAATTGCTCAAATAGGTTTTCATCAAACCCATTGAGCCTCTCCAGATAGGGACTAATCCCACCCTCTTTGTAGTAATGCTAGACCAACAAGTTATCTTTGAACTCATAGCAAGAGATTGGTTCCATTCAAATTTTGTTTCCCCCCATTTTAGATTTACAGACCAGAATAGGAGAATTCCCAATTTTAACCTTCATAGTTAAAGTGGCTTCAAGCCCTTATTCCCAAATACGCATAATGATAATGAGGTAGTACATAATTTAGAGTATCATGTAGAGATGATATTTACTTCTCCCATTCTTAAAAATCATTTCTTGGTGATCTCCATAATGAAGTCTGCTCGCCTTAACACATTGGTACAATAACTCAAAAATGATTATCAAAAGAGTACAATAGGCACCAAACTCTAAGATCCAATTCGGCACCCTCCAAATGGATCAACTAATAGAGCTATCTTTCTCATATGTCTAACTCATCCTTAAAAATTCATTTCCTTTTGGATAATATCCCTAATGTTTAAAGGGATATGATCTATTTGGCACCAACATTGCCAATTTGAAAATTATTGGTCGAGATTGGCACAGGCATCATCAACATTGTTTCCCTCTCTATAAATATGTGAAATATCAACTCGGGTAAGCTTCTACAAAAGAAATTGAATATTCCTAATGATATTTTTTAACTTAATGCCCACATTCTATGCTTTATTAATTACATCGATGACCATTTTAGAGTCCCCTTGGATACTCAAATTCTTTATACCTAGGGATATAGCCAATTTTATCCCCCATAGGAGAGCCATTGCTTCAGCATAGTTATTACTCTGGTAGCCTATTCCACCAGCATAGACAGCAATCATCCACCCTTTGTCATTTCTTATAATCCCTCCTCCACTGGCTTTACCATCAAACTTGGAGGCCCCATCAAAGTTAAGTTTCATCTAATTAGGATTTGGGGAATCCATTTAGTATTAAGTCTCTAAAGAATTTTGGAATTATTATAAGCAGGAATATGGTTTAGAACCTTCCATTTATCCACAATTTGTTCTTCTTCTTGAGTTAGGGGTTTCTCCATAGTATGAATATGAGCAATGGTGACACTTTCCAAAAGAGTCTTAATAAAAGAATGAAACACCTGAGAAGCATTTCTAGTAGTATCCCTAAAAATTTTGTGGTTACACTCTTTCCATAAAATCCAACTCAAACATGGTAGAGTTTGATGCCATAATTCCATGAGCCAGGGATGAGAAAAGGTAGGATTCTAGCTGATAATGACTTCCTTAAGGTTAGAGTTACAGACCCACTCAATACCAAAATTATTTAGGATTATGCCCTAGAGTTCCTAGGCAAAATCACAGTGTATGAAAAGGTGAGAAATTGTTTCCTCTTTTGAATAGCATCTGTTAACCAGGGTAAACCCTCTCTTCTAAAGGTTATCTTGGGTTAAGATTTTGTTATGAGCAGTAGCCCGCCAAAACATGTTGATTTTTGGTATAAGTTTATAGTTCCAAACCTTTTTCCATATCTCTTTATTTTGAGCCTTAGGAATTAGCAATTGATAAGCAAACTTGACAGAGAACCATCCATTCTTATTTGGCCACTAGTACTATTCATCTTCACATGAGAAGAGAGGGATTCTAATCCCCTAAATTAACTATTGAATCTCTATAACTATAGGGAAGAGCTCAGGCCAATGAGCACAGCAATCTGATAGAATTTTCTAGCTCCTTATGCCATTGTTATTATCCATGTAATCACTGACTTTATCACCAAAAATTTGAGTAGCAATGTCAGCAATCTCTCCATAGTTTCCCTATGTGATGAGAGCCTTATCCTTTACCCAAATGTCATTCTAGAATTTAATATGCCATCCATTTGCCAATTTCCATCTAATTTCTTGCTTAAGAAGGCTTTTACTTTTTAGCATTTTATTCCATATCATAGATCCCTGGGGTAACCCTACCTATTGAAGAAAGTTGGAACCATCAATACTATGCATATATTTGGCATACATTATTTTCCCCCAATCATTGTTTTTATGCATCAGGTTCCAGTTGATTTTGGAGAGAAAAAATTTGTTCATGTTCCTAATAGATATAATATTGAGGCCACCATGTGATTTTAGAAGATACACTTTTTCCCATCTAACCAAAGACATTCTCTATTTATCTTCTAGTCTCATCCATAAGAATTTTCTTTGAATCTGTTCCAATTTATCAGCAAAATATGTAGGTATTTTAAAGAGAGATAGGAAGTAGGTAGGAATTCCTTAAAGAGAGGCCTGAAGAAGCTACAGTTTTCTAGCACTGTTGAGAAGTTTCCCTTTCTAACCAAGAATTTTCTTCTAAGTTCTTTCCAAAATTCTATTCCAAAAACTAGGAGATACTTCTTTTACTGTGAGGGGAAGGCCCAAATATGTAGCAAGTACGATAGCTTCAGCACATTCAAGGATGTCAATGATTTTTTGCTTAAGGCCATTAGGAGTATTGAAGAAGTACACATTGTTTTTTTAGAGATTTATGCTTTGCCCAGACTCTATGGAATAGTTATTTAAAATATTCTTCCATCTCCTAGATTCAATCACCGAGGAGATGCCAAAAAGAATAGTATCATCCACAAACTACTGCACCATCATAGGAGGAAGGGAGGAAGCAGGTTTGATGCCCACTAAATGTTTAGAGACTATATCAGTTTGTATGTATCTTTCCAGTGCCTCCACCATTATGATGAATAAGTAAGGGGAGAGAGGGTCCCCCTGACAAATTGCTCTCAAAGAAGAGAAGAAACCTCTAGGGACCCCATTGACTAGAACCAAAAATTTTGCAAAAGAGACAGTGTTCCATATCAAGCGAGACATTTTATCATTAAACCCAAATTTCCTAATGACTTGGAACAAAAAATTCCATGAGACCCTATCATATGCTTTATAAATTTCTAGCTTAAGAGCCATACCAGGGATTTTGCTCTTGTCCATGGAATGAATAGTCTCATGAGTGGAGATCACAGCATCAAGGATTTGTCGACCTGGGATAAAGCCTTTTTGGGCAAGGGAAATAATTTTGTCTAAAAAAGATTGAATTCTCATAACCAGCACTTTAGTGCAGAGCTTATAAATAGTGTTACATAGACTAATAGGTCTAAAATCTATAAGGTGTGTGGGCTGTGACTTTTTAGGAACACATAGTATAAAAGTAATATTAGCTTGTTTTAAAATTTTACCTAATCTGAAGAAGTCATGTACATCAGTAGTAAGATCTATTTCCACTATATCCCAATATTCCTAGAAGAATATAGGAGGGAAGCCATCAGGACTTAGGGATTTGAATGAACCCATAGAAAATAAAATAGCACGGACTTCCTCCTCAGATATAGGCCTTAACATCTCCAAATTATCTTTCTCATTTATCAAACAGGGGATTTTATCAATGAATTGGTTCATAGTTCCATCATTCCCATCATCATTATTTTGTTCAGTGAGCAAATTCTGAAAGAATACCCTAGCTTGTTCCCCTATCTCATTATCTTCAGTTATAATGTTTCCATTATCCAAACATAGATTTTTTATGGAGTTATCCTTCCTATGTTTCATGGCTGAGAGATGAAAGAAGGCTGTGTTCCTGTCCCCCTCTTTGATCCACTGAACTCTAGATTTCTATTTCTAAAAAACCTCTTCTCTATCCATAATATTCTTCCAATCAGAAATTAGTACATTCTCTTCTTTAGAAGTGTCTTCTGAATCATCACCTTGAGCCATCCACTACTAAATATCTACAAGTTTTTTAGCTATGTTTTTCTTCTAATGAAAGACCTGACCAAAGCTATATCTATTCCATCCATAAACTTCTTGTTTGATATGCTAAAGTTTTTTTTACTAATCTAAACATAGGAGTGCCCTAGATAGGAATTTTCCACCTTGGGCCACCAATTGTCTGAAGTCTTTATGTTTGATCCACATAGCTTCAAAATGGAAGGAGAAAGGACCACATTATCCCTGATCTTTCCAACTGAGGAAGATTGGCCAATGATCAGACATGGTCTAGGAAAAGCCTACACATGCATATTATGATAATCATTCTAGTTTCTAGAGATAATAAATTTGTCTAACTTGACTTGAATCATTTGGTCTCCTCTTCTGTTAGACCAGATGAAATTTTGATTTTACAATTCAATATCCAACAGTCCCCAATCATTTATAAATTTAGTAAAATTAAGCATGTTGTCAGAGTAATCAATAATCCCACCCTATTTTTCAAAAGGGTATAACAGAGTGTTAAAGTCTCTAGCCAGCATCCATCTAGTGTGCTGGGTATTAGTCTTGAAACTACTCAAATCTGTCCATAAATTTTACCTCAATGCTTTGTTATTCAGACTGTAGACATTGATCAATGACCAGTTCAAGGAGGACAAAGAGAAGTTGATAATCAAAAAATGTTTATTATAAGCAATAAGAGATCCCTAAATTTTAGCATTGTTCCACATAGTTACAATCCCACCTGAAGCCCATTCAGTTAGACTAATGCAAAAAGCATCCTTAGGCCATATGTAGTCAGTGATTTTCTTAAAACTCTCCTCATTCATTTTGACCTCTTAGAGTAATAAAATATCTAATTTATTATCTATAATGCATTTTTTAACCTCAAACTATTTGGAAGGACTGTTAAAGCCCCTTAGGTTTCAAGATAAAATTATCATTTAGAGGATTTGAGGGAATGGGTCTCCTGTGTTTTTTGTTTACCACTAGAAATCTCCCTGGAAATCTCTCTTTGTCTTGTTTCTCTTAGGTTTGGTCTCCCTTGTTTGGGATCAGTGCCAACATCTATAGATTTTTTACCTTTATAGTTCTTTTTCTTTGGGGAAACCCATTCTTCTTGTTCATTACTACTACCATTTTGTCCTATTTCACCTGTAACTGAATAATTTCTTGGTTGGTCACCTACTTCCAAAGCATGGAAGATATATGTGTTTGAATGTAAGGTTGCTTCTCTCTCATTATCTACTATTTTTGGAGGTAGTTCCACCTAAATATCTCTTAACACTTTGCCTTCTGCATCATCCCCATCTATCAATTGGACACATATTTCTCCTTCCTCAAACATGTTGGTTTGTTGATTCAAAGAGTTAACTATGTCTCTTATAACCTTCTGACTATCACTGTCTAAGACCTTCGTGTTATTTTCCTCTAGGATAGCTTTTTCCTCATTACCAGGGACCTCCTCCTGACCAGCCTTTTCTCTAACCTTTTCAGTTTATCAAGGTTTTCCACATTACCCCCCATTCCCTAACTACCAGAGTTTCTGAATTTATGAGACTGATCCTCACCTTCAACCAGGGAATCATCTTTCCTTTCCATTTGCTTCACCTTACATTGGGTCATTATATGTCCCTTTTTTCTACATATTTGATAGAAAGTGGTAGCATTTTCATTTATGATCGACTGAGTCCAAGTCCCATATTTAGAGTTTAACTCTATAGATGTGGGGAGGGTCTGATTAATCTCTACATTGACACACAATCAAGCATGCACATATCTAGATTGCATTCTGGTGGTATGATCTACAGTGACGTATTGGCCAATAGAGTTGCCAATAGTCGTAAATATTTTTCATCCCAAAATTCTAATGGGAACCCTAACAATCTTACCCAAGTAGGAGCCAACTTGTTGAGGTCTGATTTGGGGTTAAATCCCAGTTTCCACGAGCACAAGGCAAGCAAATGTGGACCATACAGCTATGGTCTTCCAGCAAGAATAGCTATCATATCCTCCCTATTCATAAATCTAAATAGGAATAAGCCTCTTGCCATAGCAGTGATCGAAACACTACCTTTAATTCTCCACTGAGACATTACCCATTTCCTAACCATCTAAATATTAGGACAGAAGGAGAAAAACTTACCTACCAATGCAAGGTCCATGGTCACCATGATTTGCTCAACCAAATCATTTGGGATAGTCATGGTCGTACCCTCAGTGGAATCATTGTTGATAGGAAGGCTTGACATGTTTTTAGTGGAACATGTCTTTTCACCTGTTAATGCTTTCTTCCATCCATTGGAGGGAATGTCCTCTATCATATTTAGGTTTAGGTCCCAAGAGGCACTTCCAAAGGTAGTAGCCTTTATTGGATCTGTAAGCACTCTAGTCACACTCAGAGGGCCCTACAAGGTGGGAAAAAACTAGTTTCAAATTTTTCCAAGCAGTTGATTACTAGAGTGAATGTTGACTCTTCTATTGATGTTCTTTGTGAGATTTGAGTTAGATTTAGTATCATTTTTCACATTTACATCTATTGCTCAAATTTTATGGGGATTCATTTGACAACCACAATGGGAGTCCCCTTTTGGACTAATATTGTTAGTGTGAAGTGTGATAATGATGCTTTTAAGAAATATTTAGGATGAATTGGTGGCTCCAAGTTTCATATTTTATGTCTATAATCTTTTTTACTATCAGTAATTTTGAAATTACACCTTTATAATAATCTATAATTTTTGTTAAGATTAAGCTTACTCAGGAATCATTCTAGACACTTTGGGTTTTGTTAGAGATTAAATTAGGCCTTTTAATTTAAGTTATTTACTTAATAGACTATTATCTTTTTTTTATTTTATTGATTTTCTCTATGTATTTATTATTTTTCAATAGTATGTCGACTCTACTTTGTTCTAAATGTAATGAATAGAAACTGCAAAATATGCATGAGTCTTGAGATGTTTTATCAGGTGGTTCTTGGTGCCTGTGTAAGCTTCCAAATTTTTGCATGATACTTGTATCTTGTTTTGTATGTTTTTATCCTCATCTTTTTCAAGGGAAAAATTCATATTGGTTAGCCTTTATAAATGTAGCATTGATGATTGAGTGAAGGACACTTTCCTTGGTTTGAACTTGTTATTTCTAATCCCCCTTTTCCTTGGGTTGACGTCTATGTCCCCTTTCTAATTACCTAAAGGGAGACTGATTAGGTTTTAGATATACATATACCACCATCAATTAGGCTTTTATATACCACATGACAAAAATTATATAGACCACGTGTTTCCACATTTTACATACGTATCTACTAGGGTGATAGCAACTATGACATCTGACAAAATCCACTTTCATCATGCTTTGATGGATGTCCATACCTTATTTTAAAGCTCCCACTTTAGCATATTCTAGGAGGGCATTGAAAAATGTCATGTAATTTGTATTTACACTTATTGATTGCATTTGATTAAAAAAATCAAAGTTTTTTCAATGAATCCATTTTGTGCATATCCTATAATCATTGTAGTCCATAAGACCAAGACATTTTATCAAATGGATAAAGTGTCTTGTGACTGACTCTTCATCTTGCATCAGATAAAAAAATGCTTTCAATTATCCATCATTTGACATAGGTAGGGCACATAGTGGCCAAAAATATAAGTTAATTTGGGTCACTCACCTATCGAGTTCCCCTATCTAAGTTATATTTTAGATACATCATGCACCCAAGTTCTTCATTATGCTTTAATGGGTGTCTATACTTTGTTATGAATCTCCTATTTTATCACACACTGGGAGGATGTTGGTAAGGGTCATAGAGTTTATATTTACACCTATAAATTACATTTGATTGAAAATATCAAAATCCCTATAGTCCCTAAAATCATATTTCCTCTAAGACACCCAGGGCTCAAATAGGCACCCAGGGCTTGGTATGAGAAAATGGATTCATACTTGAAATCCATTAGTTTTCATCATAGTGAATCTGATGATACTCTCTATTTTTGAGTGCAGGGTAAGAAAATGGTGATACTTATTCTCTATCTCAATGACTTGTTTATTACAAGTAATGATGAAAACCATAACAAGTCTATGAAGAAGGAATTAAAATATGGGTTTGAGATGATAGATATTGGACTTCTTCACTACTATCTAGGCATAGAGGTAACTCAAAAAGAGGATAGTATTTTCATTTCATAAACTAAGTATATTTTTGAGTTATTAGATAGGTTTGGCATGAGTGATTGCAAACCTACCCTCACTCCATGGAAAGTAACTTGAAATTGTCTAAGGATGACAGCAGTGCCTTTTTTGATGGCACCACATATAGATAATTAGTGGGAGGTTTGATATACTTGATGACTACTAGGCTCGATATTTCATTTTTAGTTGAAATTTTATCTAGGTTTATGCATGAGCCTAGAGAAATTCATTGGCATGCAAAAAAATGAGTACTTCATTACCTTCAGGGAATGAAAACATATGGCCTCAAATACCACCACAATAAGAACGTCAAACTTGTTAGATATTGTGATGCAGATTTTGGTAGATGTGTAAATGACAGAGTGTCAATCATAGGATACACTATGCATATGGGTTTAGCTACCATTTCTTGGTGTTGTAAGAAGCAATATACAGTGGCAAATTCATCAGTACAATCAGAGTATATTACAGCATGGGATGCTTCCAAAGAAATTGTTTACCTACATCATATTCTTGAAGATATTTAGGTTTCTCAGTTTGTTCCTACATAGTTATATATTGATAATCAAAGTGAAATAAAGATGTGAAAAAATTATGTGCTTCATGCCAAAACAAAACATATAGATGTCAAATACCATTATCTATGAATTTTGGTGGCAAAGAAATCTCTTGATCCAATATATTGCCCAACTGTCGATCAGACAGCTGACATCTTCACAAAACCCTTGATAGAATCAAATTTGAAAAATTAATAAAAATGATTGGTATGTGTCCAAAGACCTGACTTTGGATCATAAGGGGGTTTGTTAGGACTTGTTCCAAAGTCTTAACATTAGGTTATATTTTTTGGTAGGTTAAATCAATAATTATTGTTAATGGGGCATGCATCTTTTTAATAAAGACACCCCCATAAAATAAATATTACTTAGTTTTAGTTTTAGGTAGTTTATATGTTTTGAGTTAAATAATTAGAACTACCTTATGGGTTGATTTCCCATAAAGAGTTGGTTATAGGATTAGTCAGTTTTACTGATCATGGGTAAAATCTATAAAATCAATGTTTGTAATGTAAAAGGGTTAATGCAGTAAAGGCACCCTTATGTTCTTGTTTTTTTGAAAATTAATAAAATACTTGTGCACTCGCACTAAGCAGGGATAAGGTTAAAATTATTTGATCAAGGAGTTATCAACGGTGGTCTAGTACATATACTGAGTTAAGTTAGATTAATCCATTGTCTTGCACTTAATATTTTTCCAATCAATCACATGCAAAGGATCAATAATATATTTTTTGAGAAAGGTTATATGGAACACATCATAAATATTATAAAGAGAGTGTGAAAATTCTAGTTGATAGATTACCATATTTATTTTTTCAATCACATCAAATGGTTTGAAAATCTAAGGATATAGTTTGGTGGACTTGTTAAGATTTATAGAACTTTTTCGTATATGAACTCTTATAAATACCTTTTCCCCAACATGAAAATCTCTTGGAGTTTGATTTAAATAAATGTAATTATTTTTTTGATTTGAATTTTCTTATATCCTCTTCCTTATAATTTATTTTTGAGTGTGATATTTTTTTAAAAAAAATTGATGTTTACTTGATTGTCTTATCCATTTTATCTAATAGGTGATCCACATTTTATACCATATAGTTCTTCAAATGGTTCCGTATTCAGTGAATAATGTTACCTTGGAATAAAATTCTACTAAAGGTAATTATTTTTTTCTTTAGTGAGTTGATCCATGACATACATATGCAACATGTCTTCAACCACATGGATAACTTGTTTAGTTTATCCATTTATCTATGGATGCCCTGATAAACTAAAATTTCATTTTTATAAATAATTTTTTTAAGGTTTTCAAGAAACATGAAGTAAAAAAATTATCTCTATTTTAAAATATTATCTCGGATATAATGTGGAGTCTTATTATTTCACATATAAATCCTACTACAAGAATGGGAGTATCCTCTTTCATATCCTTGAGCATAAATTATGTTAGTTTGGTAATTTTTTGACCACAACCAAAATTGTGTCATGATGGTTTTGGTACTTAATATTTCAATAAATTTTATGGACAATACAACCCATTTCCTAATTTGTACATCATGATTGTAATTTTTCCTCTATGATGTAAATTTTATGATTTTACATGTATAACAACATTGAAATAATTATATATATATATATATATATATATATATATATATAATATAAGTTAATTTAAAAATAAGAGAAAACATACTAACAAAAAAATCCATCTACTTATGAAAACTCATTTACTAGCAAGCTTGCTTTATATTCTATCATCTACCCTATGCATGTTTTTATTCATTAACACCCATTTACATCACACATGTTCTCTACCAGAAAGAAATTTCTCCAAGTCCCCTGTCACTTTTTTATCCAAGAAACCCATTTATTAATTTATTTTATTTTGAATCGAAATCTTTCTCCATAATCTTAGGATATTCATTAGTAATATTTAACACTGATAAAATAAGTGGAGAATGAAAATCAAGTAAGCTATAATTTTTAATTTACTTCTAATTTTTTTTGATATTTTCAAGGTTAAAGTCAGATATTTTCTATTTTAATTTATATTATTTTATTGATTCATATTCAAACACATTTTATTCATATTATTCATTTTCTAATACAACTTGCATATTTTTTTGTTTCCTTTCCTACTTTGGAACCTAATTAACCTCTCTAAGCAACACATTATGTTGTAAATAGTGTTCTTTTTTTCTTAGTTCTAAATATTATAACCTTTCAAATCATTTATATATCCAATAAATATTGACTTAGTTGATTTATAATATATCTTAGTTATTTTTTTATTTTATAATATACACACAAGAATCACAACCAAAAACCCTAATAAGTTGGAGAGTATTTCTTCCAAATATGTTTCTTATTGACTTTATCAACATGGGTTTATGTAGGAAATATATTAATTATGTACTAATAGTCACTACTTCTTGAAAAATATTTTTATATTCCTAAAAACATGAGCATACTTCTATACTTATCCATAAAATTCATGTTCATTATTTATATACCTCCATTTTATCTTAGTGTATACAAATTTGTATTTTCCTTGTTACTTTAAATACCTAAAAAATTGATTGAATTTATTTTATTAACACTCACCACCCTTATAAATTCTCAAAAACTTTATCTGTATCTTATTTTTTAGTTTTAAAAAGGGGCCTTAAACTCTTTAAATTTACTAAATACCTCGTAGTATAAGCGTCTGATTTGATTCATTTATAACCTCAATAATAATAAAGCTATTACACCCTTCCCTAAGAGTGTATACCTCAAATATTAAATAATTTTACAATTTATAATCATATTTCCAATATAATTAATTCATTAATTATCTTCTTGATATCCCTATTTAATACTACTATCACACCCATACCATTCATCTATTTACAAAAGTTATATTTTTAACTAGATCTATAATAGAAAAATACTAAGTACAATTTTAATCCTTTTATATTTGAACATAAACCTAAAATTACATAAGATTATGATTTTTTATATCAATTTATCTTCTAATAATACATCACCTCTATTGATGTTTCTATCTTCATAAAACTACTCCATATGAGAAGTCATGTGGAATGAAGAACCCAATTCAATTGACCATGCATCATGGCATGCATGTGTATTGAATCTTCTAAGAATATATTCCATGAGTCTTCATTGTAGGTCTTCATTTTTGTAGATGGCTAATCATTAAATTACTTACCTTTTTAACCCTTTTAGATTTGTAGTCCATCTTAAAATTATTATTTTTACCATAGTTCCATTATTTCCTCAAAGTTCTTCATAAAATCTTAGATTTACCTCTATGATGTAATTTTAAGTTCCAACTTTCATTCTCCATTAACTTGTAATTAATCCTTATACCCTTACCCAATCAGGATACATTGATCATTATGCTAAAAATATGTAAACATTTTGAAAAAGTAAATTATAAGAGATTTAATCCATTCATAAAATTTATTACTTTATATACTTTGATTGGTTACAAATATTCCATGTTATTTATGCCTTCTAATAAATCAAGGTAAGTCTGACATTGATTATTGATGCAGTATAACAAATGTTAAATTCTCTAATTTAATTTGGTTATGATCTATTTGTTAATCTCTTAAGATGTATCATCATGCATGGTACATTGTTACTCAAAAATATCATTAGCAAAATTCATAACCTACATCATATCAATGGTGTAACTTCTTTATCTACTCTGCTTTATTTGGAAAACACTACAAATAGCTTTTGAGCATATTCCAGGGATTGGTAATATTTTGGTAATATATATTTGGAACTGGTCTTCTAAACAAGATTCTTTTATTTTAATAGGTATCCTATTATTAATCTAATTATTATCTTACACTTTCTTGGTGTAGAAGCATGGTTTCTTGGAATATAAGCATGGTACTATAATCCAATAGGAGAAGATAGCAAACTATCGAACTAATATGAGCTTAACCACCTGATTCCTTTCTGACATCTTGGCAATATTCATCTATGAAATATCACTCCAAATTAAATTTAAGCTACTCCATAAGCCTTAAGGTTAGAAGGTTTTTTATTGTTGAGCAAATCTGAGAGTCCATATATGGGAACTTGATGTAGATTATATGGATCTACAACTGCTTTACACCTAGGTCACAGGAAATCTCATTTCCTCATCTTGTTATTGATAATTTGTCACAAATTATTTGATAGAAAAAGAGACAATATTTATTAACACAATATTACAAAATGAACATGCACTGGATTGGACCTTCTTATTAATTCTTTTATCCAAAATTAAAGAGATAAATTAATTAATTAATTTTAGGGCTTAATAAATAAATTATAGCTCTATGTCTACCACACTATTTATGGTCATAATCTTGGCAACTCTTGTTGTCTATTTGAATAGTTGGGTTGTTCGGCCCTTATATTGGTTTACTTGAGGGACAATGTTCTTAGCACTTTTAATGATTTATATGCATTTTTTAATATTTTTCTATGTTTCCCTAATTTTTTTACCTTTGTAACATGGTTTCTTTTGATTTTAGTGCTTATGGAAGCTTCTTATCATGATCTACAATCTTTATTTTTTATTTAAATTTGATTTAGCTTATTGCATGACCAAGAAACATTTTTTGTGTAAAATAAAATAGAGGTGTAGACTCTTTTGATATCTGATAGAACTCTTTTACATAAGGGCTCATACAAATATACTAAATTTATTTTCACAGTTTTTTTCAAAGAAGACACAGTATCAAGGCTATCCAAGAAAGGGCCAAATATACACTTGAATTAACTTCATCTACAATTGATTAGACTCTAGATATTGTTAAAAATTCATCTTATTCACTTGATTAGCCTCAATTGGCTCTCTCTGATAAATGTACTCAGGGTATGTCCAACCTAATTCATATCATCAAAGAAACCCTTTCTTCTACAATGCCCCTACTGCTGCTAGGAAATATTTGTATTATGGTCATATGAAGCTGAGAGAAAAATGTATTGAACAATACAACAGAATTGGAGCACCTATATCAGAAATGCCAGATGTTGAAAAAACATTTAATACAGTTGTATATCCTAATAATTCTACTCCCAATAACCCATTGGATAATCATCATAATTTTCTAAAGATGGAATAAAATACCATCCAATTATACGACACCCAAGCCCCAATATATATAGGAGCAACAAGGGGAATAAGAAATGAAGTTGCATATCTTGATAACAATAGCAGCATATTAGATCTACCTCAGCCTCAGACTTATGTTACATATCCATTCAATGTAGCACATTTTGGGAATCAGTTATATTCTCATCAGAATACACCACCAACTATAGATTGATGGCAAGCATACATGTGGAGTATTTTTGTATTTATGGGTTTGAAGATTATTCATTGATGGAATGTGATTTTATATTCACATATGAATCAATACTCCAAATTTATATATTTTCAATATTTTATAAATCTTTAGATTTATGTTTTTTATGGTATTATTCATTGATGAAATGAGCTTGGTTGCTTAGGGATTAAGTATTGCATCCAATTTATATATTTTCAAACTTATGTACATTTTGGATTATGGGTTTTATTTTTCATGGATGGAATGTTCTTTTCTTCTCCATACTTCGCTGTGCTTTAACATGGAATTACTCTCTATGCTTTTCACCAATCAAAATACATTAATTTTTATGTTTAGAAATATGTGAAATTTTATATAAAATAGCATATAAGTTATTTAACCTAATATAATATTATTTTTATTATATGTTGATTGATTAATAAACTTTCATGTTATTCCCTGTTTTGAGTCATTCAATGTAATTTGTTGGTTTTTATACTAGGTGGAACTATCAATTTTTTTTACAATCATAATAATTCAAATTTAATGTAGTTGCAGATCCTCTGGTGATCTACCATGTGTATCTTGATTTATCCAACTCAAATGTGGAATGCACACCAAGCTCATTACATCAAACCTATTGAAGTCTGTGTATGAAAAGTGAGTAGCGCTTTGGTATTTAACACGAGTTTTAATTGTGTATGCTTTTATTTTTTCAACATCTGAACAACATTTTCTTTTGTTTTATGTTGGTTGTATATTGTTCTTTTTCCATGGTTTTTATTGTCATTGCATATTATGAACCTGTAACTATTTTTGAATGTAACATGATTTTTTAGACACTTAGTGACTATATTTACTCCTCATCATTAGTGTTGGATGGGAATTTTACCCTTCTATGTATTAGTACCATGTCAATTGAGCAATCCGTGTTCTATAGGTATTGAAAATGCACATCATTAAAAGCATATTGGTAAGAAATAAATCCATGTTTATAACCTCCTTGTCTACTTTGATTTATTTGGTGGAAACTACTCTATTTTAGTAGCATTTTAATTAACCCTAGAGTTAATCGATTGATAGCTTCCCACTAAATTTATTGGCATTATTACTAAATAAATAGTACCATTTCCAACGAATAAATAGCATTTGATATTGTTCAATATACCCTATATGTAGTGACTTGGAGATTTGTTCCCTTGTTAATTTTAATTTATCTTTGTAATGACATGTCAAGAAAAAAATCCTTTATTTGATAATACTCCATGTATTTCCATTTCATTTATTTTGATAATAATGTTATGATTATATCTTAAAGATTAAGTGTAGATGTAACATTACTAATGGCCATAAAAATAATATTCCATAATTCAAGAAAATAAAATAACAAAGTAATACACTTTATTTATTCATTAATTTTAATCTTGACTAAAATTATCTTACTTAACAAAGTGATAAATGCATTGAGACACTTTTTCCTGGAGTCATTGTCATTCATATTTAGGGAATAATGTTTCTTTCAAAGAAATAGTTTGTTCATTAAAGACATTGTTTGATAAATATTATGTATATTATCCAAAATTTTCTTCATGGTGTATTATCTAAAGACATCCAATAACATGAAATCTAAAAGACACAACATAATTTAACTCTTCACCTTCTGATCCATATTCTCCCAATATTTTGGCTTCATACATGTGTAGAATCCTTATATTTAGGGACTCAATTTTTTTTAGAACTAATCATAAACTTAGTATGTTATTTTACAATTTAATAATCCTTGAAATTTATTTAAATTTATTGTATTGCATAATAATCAATTATAGTAGAGTGAAATCTTATAGATCTTAAAATGGTTTCTAAATATTTGTGAGGTTTGACATCCTTAACTCTTATCATTTAATCCATATTCGATTATTTCAATCATATACCAATTAAAATTCCTAATATTTTCATAGTCAAATATTATATCGTTATATCCAACTTTGATCAAAAAGACCTTAATGTTAGGAAACATTATTTTTTTTTCATATTGAATAAGGCTTCCTTTTATATTTTTTCTTGCTACTCATTGATAGCATTCTTTACATATTTCCAAGTCTTACTTAAAAGTAGATCTTGGTTTCATCTACTAACATGCAATAGTTTATGTAAGCCAAGCCTTAATGGTTTATTGTTGTTTATCACGTGTTCACTTCAATAAACAATTTTATTAGTTTAATGTCTTTCTTATTTCAATATTATTTTCCACCAAGTGGTTTAAGCTTGTGAGGTTCATAAAAAATAATTTTATAAGCTAATAAAAACCTACTTGGATTATCTTATAGATATATTATGCATAAAACTTTGATTTATTTTTCCTTAATTATAGTAAACCCTTTCCCAATCTATTTACTTTAATAGTGAATATAACACAATTTTCTAATTTTATTTCACCTTTTTAACTGTATCAACTAACATTATTTATTAGGTTTGTAACCTCTCAATTTTCATTAACGAAACATATGTATTTTTCATCCTTTTGGAGGGTTCTACTATATGATATCAAGGAAGCCTTCTCAATCCATTTATATGGTCTCAATGATAACCTACATACTACCCTTACTATTTTTATTAGTGTTTTTTTAAAATAAATACCATTAAGTCGCATGCATGAAATTTACATTTTAGGAAACCACTTATCTTCATGATAATTTATTTTTCTTGTGTAGGCCAAGTCATAGTCCTTGATTTTAGTTTCCAATAACTATGTTAAGATGATTGTCTTGATACTTTCACTTTCTTAATATAACTCATGCATATTAAGAATCATTTTATAATAAGTATTTATCTTATCATTACTACTAAATGATTCCCTTCATCTGAGTAATCATTGATACTAAGTAAATTTCATAACCACTCTTTATGTGTTTCATAAATATAAAACTCCAAATTAATATTCAAGCCCTGTATCCATATAAAGATACTTTACTCATTCACATATCATAATTATGAAACAATGTTTAGAGCTTGGTATAATATCTCCAACTCATTTTAAGATTCATTAATTGTTTTACATAAACAAGAAGAGTATTTGGAATTTAGTCTACAAGATTATTTCTTATAAAAAAAATTAATTCACATTGATTGCATTCACAAGACATTAACTTTAGTTATGATATAAAAAATATCAAATAAGGATTCATAGGTAAGATTACATAGATACCTAAAACTAGTTTAGGTACTTAACAATGATCATTCTTGACACTTCCTAAACCTTTTAACTTGTGCCATAATACATAAATCTTATCAATAATTCCTTGAAGCCATTTATATATATGTGGGATTAACACTATATTTTTCATCACTATTACACATGACTTTCCAATTTATTGCTCAAACCTCTATTACATCACTTTTAGAATACCTTCAACATAGGACAGTTATCCTTAATTCTATGAGACAAATTCACCCTAGGTAGATAGGTCCACCACCGTAGACCTATCTATCTAATGCAGTCATACCATGCATCAATTAATGGATAGTTTCCAAATTTATAAACATATTTTTAGGTTTTATTGCACATTTCATAAGGTCATCTAAAGTAAATTATCAAAATATTTTTTATAAATATAAATCAAATGTCAGTCAATATTCCTGGCTTGACACTATCTATTTATAAATTATACATTATTGAACATTGAGAAAATTTATCCTTATATTCACAAATTTGAGATCATTCATAAGGATTATATACAATCCAAGTATGAAGCATCTCAAATTTATTTAATAGTTATAATTATCAAGTATTGAAGTCATATTAATAACTACATACATATAGTCAAAGAAAATAATTTAAAAGTCACTTTAGGTGAGAGAAGTAATTATGGATTTATTTATTTCTTTATATTATCTAAATATGTAGAAATCATAAAATCATTAAGGGGTGATTGGAGTCAGCTCATCCCATTACACTCACCCTCTCTTTTTATAGGTTTATAGTTCTCACAAGACCCCTAAGGTTTACAAAACAAAGGCAAGGAAATAAACAAATTCCACATGGAAATATTAGAATCACAATTTATCAATTCTCTTATGAGACACAATCATAGATGGTCGAGCAATTATAGTTTTGTCATAGTCAATGCTGACAAGTTCATAGTCAAAGGGCATAACCTATGTTTTTCTCCAAAGAGTGTAGTCCTATCCAAGAATATTCTCAAATTATGTTTTTGATCCTACCTATCATATTTCTATTTTTATTTATTTTTCACTATAAGATAATATTCAAAGTTAATGTAGATAAGTCAATATTCAACAAACACGACTGAAATACATTATTGTCTAGGAAGCATGGACCTATCCAAAAGAGTCTTCAGATTTTATTTTTTATTATGAGTAATCATAGTTTTATTTTCTATTGATTCACATTGTCAAACATCACAAATAATCAACTAAAATCCATATCAAAAATAACTACATTCTTTCTTAGTACTTTAAAAAAAATAACATATTTTTATATTTAGCAAGTTGTAAATTAGCATTATTAATAATTGTACATATTTAGCATTTTGATTATCTCTTAAGTTTTATACCTATTAAAAAAGGAGGGGTAAAGTATATTTGAGAACCTATACATTTTTTAGCATTTTATTTTATGATTTTATATAAAGGTTTTAGATTTTTTGTTGATTTTCCTTATACAAATATTTTTTCTTCTAAGTTTGTTTTCCTTTTTTTTATTTTATCCATTTTTATTACTTTTTTAGAATTGTGTTTTGATACTTTTAAAACTCATATGATATGTCATTATGGGAAAAGTGGTATTAGTTTTTATTGATCTATGGTGTGATAAGTACTACTATAATATTTAATCCATTAGACAACACTATATATGAACTTTAGTTTCCACGTACCTCACAGTATATCATAAATGCATGAGTTTTTTAATTTTCATTCATAGGAAGCCTTTCATCTATTTTGTATTTTAGAGCACCAGTAAGTGATTATCCCTAAGAATTTAATCTCAATATACCATAGAGATGGGAATTACATCTAGGAAATGGTGGAATCCTCTTTAATTAGTTTCTTTTGGGCCTTGATCACTATTTACCACTAGGATCAATAAATCCGAGATCCTAAAAAGTAGACACACCTTATCTAATTACACTTATAATCCATTTTGTAATTTCAAATTTTTAACTTTAATTTAAAATCATGGTAACAATGAATGAGATTTGATTCCACCTCTTGATTCAGCCTATAAGGTTCATTGTCACATTCTATGTTACTTTATAAGGTATTATTTGGATTCACTATGTATTAGCATACATCAAACTCAAATACAATAAAAAGGATAAAATGAATAATATTAAATCTCAAGCCTTCCTCAATTCATATTATTGTAATATCTAATACAAGTTACTATGTATCATAAGTAGTTTCCAAAGGGTGTGCATGACTTAATTTTATCCTCCTACCCTTATACCTCAAGGTTATCTCACTCATCATCCTGCTCCTATTATTTTATATTGGTAGATATTATATTATAATTTCCATAATGTCGACATTATACGAGGATGGATATCTCACCTGCCACATCAAAATTAAGGTGGTGAACATGTTCCTCCTCAACCCCAACCTCCCACTAGGAAAGAAAGTAAATATAAGGGTTATGATATCATTCATCAACTATGGAATACCCCTAATAAAATATATTTTTTGGATTGATTAAAAATATAAATATACTAAAAATATATCTCATATGGCATGTTGTTAAATACAACTCTTCTTAGTGATACAAAACCAACATAATTTTCTTTTATCATGAGTACAATAAAAGATATCAACAAGGTCATCACCTTCAATAAGGAAGACTTGCCTTCTAATCATATAATAGATAAAAATATTCCATTATTGATTTGATATTAGGTAAATGGAAAGGTAACCATGTGTGTGTTATTCAAAAATGGTTCAGGGATAAATATTTGTAGATATTTTTCATTAAAATAATTGGTATTAATGTGAACAATATTCAAAAATTATAACTAAATATATCAATATATTTAATAATACTCCTTGTCAAACATTTCAAACTATCACATTGGATTACCACTAGGTCACAAGATAGTGCCTCTATTTTTCAAGTTATTGTGATATCCTCAAAATTTTGAACCTAAAAATTCCATTTGATTGAAAATATAAATACCAGTTACCATAGGAGATAGCTTAAATATCTTAAGCATTTCTCTAATCTTAAGGTTATTAGGATTTATTCCTTGTGTTCAACTCACAGGTTCAAATCCATACTTAACTCAAACTTAGCTATAGCCATGTTTGACTCCAAGGTCATACAAGAATAATTTACTTAGCCCTTAAGATGATAGGATATGTAAGAAAACATAACTCAAAAATATCCTCACATGTATTAATATTGTGATCAAAAAGGTTTAAAGTATGTCTTGAACAAATAAAGGTAAGGCATAGGAATTTAAATCTTACAACTAGGGTTCAAGCCTTATGAGCTAAATAAAAAACCATTTGGTTATTTATAACAATGGCAATAACTCTAAAAGCTTCAAGATTATGTTTTTATAACCCAAGTTTATCACTTTTCAAATCAAATGTGTAGCTATGAAACATTAATATATTATTATTATCGTAGCTCAATCAAATGAGATCCATGAACACATAAATAGTCATTTTTTCTAATGCCAAAAACCATTGATAAACTAGACTCATCAAATATCCCTTAATGGATCTTACTTCAAAAAATATCTTTTTGACTTTCTTATCTTATCGAGCAAATAATTTAGCTCAAATTAGATTTATGAAAATACATGCTTACATTATTGTATTATAAAAGACTAATTTCATTGAATGGTTATATCAATACATTTTGGAATAGCCAACACATAGTGCTTAACCTAAAATAAGGTATTTCAAGGACTTTATAAACATCCCTTAAATAATTTGTATTCACGTTAAGCACAAATCCCATTTATTCATGCAAAGGTCAAGACTAGAATCTATATATTTATTTAATGATTAACATGCTATAGATTTATGCATTAAGTAGTAACCTTATTTAATCTTTTGGTAAATGAGATGTTCATTATTCAAGTACACCAAGATATATACCAAGTATGAGTTAAAATATACTTTTTTTGCATGTTAATTAAAGTGTGGAGAAATATATTTGACCACATGACATGATCATCATTAACTCTTGCGGGTTCCTTTAATAGTACACAAGTTCCCAAAAACAACATTAGATGAAGCTAATATTTAAGGTTATATTAAATTGCTAAATCATGAACACAAAACATTCCATTCAATCAAATAGGGTGATTCCTTATATCATCGAGTAATATTTTCCTCTACTATACTTCATTTGTAATCTCTGTCATATTAAAGTTTTAAAAAAAAGAGTTGAATCCCAAATATAGGACTTGATTTAATGAACTACAACTGAGTATAATTTTAGCCTATATTTCTTGGATAAATGGTCAGAGAGTACTACTACTACTCTTAGACATAAAGATAATCACTAGTGTTGACTATAAATCTTAAATGACTTCATTAACTAAAGTACCAACCACATTTATAGGTTTTCATAACACCATTTAACATAGTACATGCATATGTATCACATCAAGAAACATTTTTAGAGGTTATCTCCATTCTAAGAGAAATATAATTTCTAACTCTGAGCAAAAATCTTCCAAAGACATAATAGAACTAGGGTTTTCACCCTAATGTCTAGTCTTTTACCTAATTCACATTAACATACATGCAATTTTAGGAATAGGTCATGATACTACATGTCAAACATATAATGGCACCCAATTGGTCTAATTTTAAGACCTAATTTATTTTGAATGAAATGTATAATACATGTAATCCAAAACACTTTATTTCCCAAGATTACTAGTAAATAAAATCCTATCGAATCAATGTAACCTTTCTCAAAATATAATTAAGGTCCAAAAATGTTTTTGTATAATGAAAATCAGACTAAATATATTATCTAAGAGTTGATTAATATCTACCCAGTCTTGAGTTCAAACTCATGATGTCAATAACATAGGTCAAATCATACTAATATCTTAACATCCTTACTCTCATTACCAAGAGGTAAACAATTAATCAATTAAAATATGGATACATGGAAGTAATTTTATCTTGTGAAAATTTAGTTAGAGTGGTATTATACTATTTAAAGGATTACATAGTATATAATAACTCAACTAATGGTCAATAAAATACATGATAAATAATGCATATTAAATCATCTACCAACCAAAATATATCTGTCAAGTATTATTTTAAAAATTGAGATAAATTGAAAAGAATTGTCTCATAAGCTATGTATATTTATTTATAGATATAGAATGATAGGCTTTTCATGGTTCTACTCAAATTCCATAAACTATATATAATATGCAGTTTTAATTATATAGGGTAATTGAATATAACAAATAAAATAAGCATATTATTTATCTGACTGAAAGAAAATAAGATAAATCATAGAATAACATATAACAATATTACACTTACACTAGGGAGGAGTTTACCTTTGATTTATTATAACAATAAATTTAGTTTTATACTCAATTTATATTTAATACAAATTGAAGTAATTCCCTTGGATTATGAAGAGACATGTTTATACAAGGTATCTTTTCCCAGTTAAAATAAAAGTAGTTGGACCTTATCCAAAATCATTCTAGAAGAACAAAACTAGAATGGCCAATTCAAATGCCTATAAAGATCCATTACTCATTTATGTATATAATAAAAATATATATAAGTAAGTTTTCAATAATAATGGATTAAAATAATGAGTAAACCTTACACCTCACAACACTTTCAATAGATGCCCCTACTTTTAACAATAAAAATCAAAAAAATTGGAGTTAGTATAAACTATAAATTTTATTTTTATCTAATACCCTACAACACCCATATAATAATATTAATTTAAATGTATTAGTTTTTCATAAATATATCACAAATAATTACATAAATCAAAATCATGATATCAAATATCTCTCTACATATAGATCAATTATCCTACCGAAGTAATCTAAACAAGTAATAAGTTATTGAATCTACTAATTAGAATCACCAAACATATAATCACATTTAAAATCCTTAACAATCAAGCACCCATGATATAATAGGTATTTTATTAATTTATAATAATAAAACATACTATTATGTATTTGAAATTAAAGCATGATTGACACGACATCATCAAAACTCTACGGCATATAAAAAATTAGTGAAACAATGTGAAGAAACTTAAAAATAATTTGAAGGCTACCAAATCAAGAAAAAAATATTGAAGAGATAAGAAATAGAGCTCCTTATTATTATTCATTCAACTGAGGGTTCAAACCCATAATAACTATTTGGTAAAAAACCACTAAGGTACAAGCAACAATATAAATAAAGGGAATGTTTTAAAATCCCAAAGGTATTTATGTCAATTTCACAGCTAAAAATGTATATTCATGATTTTAATAATTTATGGCCCAAGTAAATGTACTATTTTTTTAACCAACTTATGGAAACACTGAGGTTATTAAATATGTCATATATCAAATAATACAATTTCATATTATCACTCATATATTCAACTTAGAATATCTACAAAAGAGTACAAAATTACAATACAAAATTTACAAGTCCTTGCATTAACAAACCTTGCATACTATAATTAACACTTTTAACTTAACATTATTAATTACAAATGAAATGAGAATACAAGGATTTACCCCATTTCTTTCTCGATTGGATAAAAATCACACACATAAACAATTTAAACCCTTCCTTTCAATATAATTTAGAGTCCAATTCATGTAAATATTAATACAGAGTTTCTAACCAAAAAATGCATAACACTCAATGATGCATCTTGAAGTTCTATTGATAAATATAATGAAAATTCCCTTGCATACTATCATTTAGAAGTAGCCAAATTTATAAAAATAATTATTTGATTCAACACTATGAGGGATCTTATAAACTTCAAGGGTTCTAATAGTTTAAAGAAAGGGGATTCAAATTCACAAATATTGAATGCCTAAAATTTTTCTCAAACAAATAATAGGAAAAAGTGAAATTTACCATTCACAAGCTACCAAAACTTATTATATATTATACACATTGCTTAATCGATGGTAAAAAACCATAGGGATGAAAATCTTTCACATAACTCATTCATTTATGGTGTTTACATTTGTAGATATATGTGTGTGTGTGTGTGTGTGTGTGTGTGTGTGTGTGTGTGTGTGTGTGTGTGTGTGTGTGTGTGTGTGTGTGTGTGTACTTAAATACATATACACTTGTATACTAAAACTCAAAATAAAAACACTATTAAATCCCATAAAGTTTTGAGAAAGATCCATACTTATTAGATCAGCGTATTAGGGCATAGGAAAGAATACTTCCCTAGAATACCAAGTGTTCCAAAATCTTATTCTTTCTCCAATTTTTTCATCCTCTTATCTTATCCATTCCAAACTTAACTCTTTATTCCTTCAAGTTCCATTATAACCTAAAATTTCATATAGGCTTCATAATGATTAAGTAGTGGTACATCAATGCACAACATATTCCTCATAATATGAAATAATTTACTCTTAAAAATTAATATTTATTTTTTAAAAACTCAACTTCCCATAGTTTGCAATAGGGTCAAGCCCTAATCATGCTTCAATAAAGCAATATCTCAACTAGTGTTGGAAGAATGAGTTTAATCATTTATTCAATGTAATGATAAAACATGATAATATATCCACTTCTTTGTGCCACATCAAAAAATATTAAAGCCAAGATTTAACATTATTATTTTCATTTCATGATTAGAAAAAATTTCAAAAGAGCAATCCTAGGAATACATTCCTCTTAAAATTACCAAACAATCATTTTAACCACCCAAATCACAAAGATCCACAAGGTGTTCCAAAAACCAACATTGACTGAAAATAAAATACAAAAAAATAGAAAAATGATTGGATCAACCTGTTTGATTTAGTTACCTAAAAAATTAAATTTGTGTATAATAAAATTGAGTAGATTAATTTTATTAGATATAAATATAAATTTAAACTAGTTAAATAACAGGATGAACCAGTTCGATCTAGTTGGCTAATAATAGAACTTGTAAAGAGAAGATAAAACTAGGTTGACCAACATGACAAAGTTGAATGTAAACCTTGTACCTATAAGAAAATAAATTGAATAGATCAACTATCTTGATATAATTAGATAAAACCCCAGACCTATAAATAGAAAATAGATTGGATCAACTAACTTGATCTAGTTAACTAATAAAGAGACCTATAAAATAAAACTAAATTGACCATCTTGATCTAATTGATTGTGACTAAAAAATTAGAATGTGAGGGTTAGGTTAACATTAGGCTCACTATAATATATGCAATGAATTAGGATGGATCTAAACTTATCCTACTTAGTGAATTCTAAGCTCGAAGAAGATAATCTTACCAACAACTCATTGCATAACTATTTATATAAGGACATGACCAATTCAAATCTGTTAAACCTAAACAAAGTATATCTTACTACACAAAACCAAAAGAGAGGATTCCAAATCCTTTAGGTTAATGATATTATGCAATAACCCTATTTAGGCATACTATACGTAAAATAAATCTAATCTAGTGCTCACTAAATGATGGAGAGATTAAGGAAGAATAAGCCTAAAACCTTATTGATCAAAAATTGTAACTAAATAATAAGTATTTATGTTTAAAAATAATCTTCCACATTTATTATATGTTCTCTCAAATCACCATACTTGTACCTTTTTTCAAATTTGAAAATGCAAGAAAATATAAAAATAAGGTTTCTAAACCTTATAATTAGGCCTATAAACTGAGAAACTCAGATAACTCTCTCTAGGTGGATAAAATTCTTAAAACCAATTTTAACACTTCACATAAATCCTAACATAGCTTTGCACAAAATTTTGTGAATTTTAGCTAGTTAGTCTTTGAGTTAGAGTAATTTTAGTCCTTCAAAACCCTAATTCAAGGTTTTCTGACTATGTACAGGTTGAGATCAAAAAGTCTATTAAAATTCAAATTTTTAAGACCTATTTAAAATATTTTTTATTGAAATAATTTATTCACACATTATTATTAATCTATCACCCAATTTGGCACCTTGATCAATCTCAAAACATGATGAAAACAAACTTTTTTTTACTGTAGAAGCACTTTTCTTGACTACATAAACCCTCTACTTGCTCTTCAAGCCTGTAATATAAATGAAATGTATTAAAAATAAAATAATATTATTTAAAAATAATAATAAAATTTTCTTACATGAATTCTCATATTTAAATTGAAACAAGGAACTCAAATATAGCAATCTTTCATTATTTTTGGTGCAAATGTGTTACACAGTCCTATCAATACCCTATTTTTAGAACTTCTCTTTTTCAATAGAATATTTGTGTTTATTAATATTATTTTCTTATTTTTATCTCTATATTTATGTTTATTTATATTATTTTCTTGTTTTTATCTATTTTCTTTTATTCTCCATTCACATCTCTCTCTCCTAATTCTCCCTCTTTCATTTCAAGGTCTTAAATTTTCTAACATAATAAATTGAACTTAAGACTTAAACTTAATTGAGTCTAATAATCACATAAGTGTTAAGACATTTAAATTATTTTAAAATATGTATAAGACATTCCTTGAACCATCCATAAATAATCATGACCAAACAATGTATTAGGATATGAGAAAAGCTTCAAAAACATCTAAATCAAGTTTAAAAATTCAATTTTTTAGTTTTTGGCAGGAAAATTGAAAACAAGCGAAAATGTTCAAAATAAGGTAAATTGAAGTATGAAAAATATTAAAATAGATAAAATATGACCTCCTAAACATATCCAAGACAAAAATTTATAAAAATAAGAACTAAAACCTAATTCTCTTACATTTAGCTCTCTGATTTCAAAAACATTCATGATCTCTTGTTTATGAGGTCTTTAATGGTGGTTTCATATTGGACTATTTATAATGGATTAAACTAAGAAGAATATTCAAGTGTATGATTATTGCACTTGACTATATATTTGAATTACTCCTTACCCCTAATTCTCTTGACAATCTTCTTGTCTAAAATAGCTTCTAGTTCATCCTTATGTGCCTTGGGTAACTATTTTTCTCAATCAATGACCTATTCATTATCATCTTTAGATTTTTTTACCATGTATTCTCTTTCTATATAAGTATATATGTCTACTACATTGAAAATAGATAAGATCCCAATATCATATGGGAGTTCTAGTTCATAGGCATTAGCAAAAAATTTACTCAAGACCTTACAATGTCCTATCTTCTTCAATTTCATTTTATTATATTCACCTTTAGAAAATATCTCCTTCATAAGGTGATAACACCAAATCACCTATCTAAAATTTCATCCATTTCCTTCTTTTATCAGCATCTCCTTTGTACTTACTATCACTCAATTCCAATTACTTTTTGACTTGCTCATGTAACTCTTATATGGTTGTAGTAAAGTCTTCACCTTTAGCAGTCCTCTTTTCTTGTTTGCCCAAATCTCTAATGTCATAAAAACCTCTTGGATTTATCCCATAGATAATTTAAAATGGATTGAAACTTATACTCCTATTAAGTGAATCATTATATATAAATTTAGCTTGAGATAACACTTGATCCCATTCCTTTAGATTATCACTTACCAAACATCTTAGTAGACTATTTAAGCTTCTACTGACAACTTCAATATGACCATTAGTTTGGGGATGGTAGGTTGAAATGACACTCAATGTGGTTCCAAAATTCTTCCAAAGTATGCTCCAAAAATGTCCAACAAATTGTGTATCCTTATCATAAATAATGCTTATACAAATTTCATGTAACCTTACCACTTATTTAAAAAATAAATTAGCAATGTTGGTAGCATCACTTGTCTTCTTGCATGCTATGAAATGTGCCAATTTTGAAAATATATAAAAAAATAAAAAAATAAAATCATTACCTCATTGTGTTTTTGACAAAACTAATATAAAATTTATACTTGTTACATCCCATGGTCTGATTGGAATAGGAAGTGGCTAATATATACCTATATTTTGACTCTTTCCTTTGGCATGTTGAGAAATCCTACATTTTTCCATAAATTTATTGACATAAGCTTAAATTATTGGAAAATAATAATATTCATTCAATTAATTAAAGGTCTTTATTTATCCAAAATATCCTACTAAATTGCCACTATTCTTTTCTTTCAACAAATTGTCTCTCATAAACCTTCTAGGTATGCATAGTTGTTTGTCTTTAAATAAAAATTCTCATTGAATAATGTAGTCCAAAAATGGACTCCTATCCATATTTGTACTCTTATAAGCCTCATATGCTTCCTTTAAATATAAATATTCCTCATATAACTCTTTTGATGACTCAAATCCCAAACTTCTCACTTGAGACTCATGTATGATCATGCTCCTCCTGCTCAATGCATTGGCTATATTATTGGATTACCCAGTATTATGTTTGAGAAAAAAATATTTTTTTGTAAGAACTCTATCCATTTCACATGTCTTTAACTCAACTTAATTTTACTATTGATGAGTTTAAAAGCATGATTTTATGTATAAATCACAAAATCCTTAGGCAACAAGTAGTACCTCTAATTCTTCAAAGCTTGGATGATAGAAAAGAATTATTGATCATGGGTTGAATACTTATTATTTATTTCATTTAAATTTTAATTGAATTAAGTAATAGGCCTTCCTTATTAACTCAAAATATCTCCAATAGCCAACCCACTAAAATCACATTCAACTTTAAAGAGTTTGTTAAAATCAGGGAAGACCAAGATACGTTGCTCAGTTATCTTTTTATTAAAAATATGAAAGTTTTTCTCATTTGATTCAATAAAATGGAATTTTTTATTATCATATTTTATATTTTCAATAATAGGTGCACAAATACCACTAAATTTTCTAATGAATTTTCTATAGAAACTAACTAATACATGAAAACTTCTTACCTTGAAAACACTTCTTGGAGTATGATGATCAACTATTACTCTTACCTTTTACTTATCCATTCTCAAACCATCCTTAGAAATGAAAAATCCCAAATAAATAAACTTAGTTTGCATGAAGGTACACTCATTGATGTTAATCAGTAATTTATCTTCCTAAAGCTTATTCAACATCATCTTAAGATATTTGATGTGTTTATCTTTTGATTCACTAAAAATAAAAATGTCATTCAAGTAAATAATAATAATATTATATATAAATATCATTAATAACTCATTCATTAGTTTAATGAAGGTACTAGGAGTGTTGGTCAAACCAAATGGCATAACAAGCCACTCATACTGTGTGCATCTCATTCTACTCACCAAAATAACTCGTTAAATTATGCATGATAACATATAATATTGACACTTAATCCCTATGTAGACACCGAAATAGTGTCTAACCCTTAGTCACCTTCCCCCTTGGTCCATTCCTAACCCATTCCTAAAACATGTAATTACTAATTTAAAATAATAAACTTATTTTGAATTAACCCCCCCTCCTTGGATACATCACCCATGACACCTCGCCTAGGACACCTCACCTTGGACAATTTCCCACCTTATGACTCACCCAAGACCTATTCTTACTCCTCTCCAACCACCTAACCAACTCTCATGTGTATTTATCTTAACCTTCGACAATTCTTCCACTGACTATGCACTTGGCAGATGGAGAATGGGGTTGTTGGCCCTTTTAACCATTTTCCACCCGCCGACGTCGGTCAACTATCGGCCGATGCCAGCGGGATCACCGACATCGGTTTACTTAAACCGTCTTCTAACCCTATCCATGGCTAATCACAAAAAAATCACAAATTCTAATCAAACTCTGAATCTCGGGAGCTAATCACGAATCTAGAATCTAGTGTCTTCGACCATGTCATTCTGCCAATCTCTCAGCGAAGCCTCTCACTCTCTCCCTCAGGTGCAGCAACAGGGACTCTACATTAGACTTCTACACTAGCAACAGGGCCTCCACACAAGCTACATCAATAGCAGGTACAGGGATCATCAGCAGCAGCACACCTTCAACAAGGCACAGGTATGTATATTGTCTATGTTTTCTTTGTGTTTTCTAGTCATTTGCCTCTAGGTATTATGAATTAGATTCAGCACTATCTCCCCCTAGACCAAACTATTCCCAGCCCCGAATCCATATTTCCCTGTCTCCCTATTGCATCCGTCCTCTGTCGGACCATACACTCTGCCCATTCAACCAGACTCTCAGACCCAGATCCCAGATCATTCAACCAAGCCCAAAACTTTGTCTTAGACCACTCAAACAGACCCAGAGCCTTCCTTGGCCTTGTCTATAGACTAGACCTGACCAGACCCTGTCCATGGACCATAGATTCAACTAGACCTCATCCAAAGACCATTGCCCCGATCGATGTCGGCCACTTCCCCAACCGACGTCGGTAGACTAACCGACGTCGGCAAACCCTGAAAATCGACGCCGGTAGGACCACCGACGCCGGCGATTGTGACCAGTCCGACAGCATCTTTCAGGTAAGCTTTTGCTTCCTTTTCATTTCCATCTTTTATTACTTTTAGTCTTTTAACATTCTACTATTTATCATACACTTCTTTTTATTGATTAGTGGGTTGATATCCCTTAAGGAAGTCTTCATACTTCTGGGATCAAGCTTTCGCTTGGCAACCCACCATCTATCCATCTAACACTTTCTTTTGTCCAAGTCTCTTTTCTTTGCAGGTGTCATTCCTCCACAGCCAAAGAGGAGTCCTCACAGCGTCTGGATTACAGTGCGTAGATTATATCCAGGTACACATCAAGTCTTGACCATCTCTTATTTTCTTATTTTCTCTCCTTTGAATTTGAAAGCAAAATTTGAATAGAAACACCCTATATAATGTATTAAGATCACCTCTTCATCCCATTAATTCAATTAATTAATTAATCTTAACTACATGAAATACCCCACACTCCACATATTCATATTTTCCTAATATTTTAGTTCATAATTTACCAAACTTTCCACATAATTCCTAATATCATAATTCTTTATTTACCTACTTTTCTAAGCACATGTTCCTCCCAAAATAAAGTCTAGAGGCTTATAACCTATAGAAATTTCTCCCTCAAATTTGAAATTTGAGAGGGAAACTTCCCCTCCAATTGCTTCTAAAAATCTCTTTAAATGCAAGGGGAATTCCCAAGCATGAGAACAAGTAATAAATCCAAATCTATGTTACTTTCATTGCATACTAGCTCTCATACCCTCTTGCATCCATTATATCATCCAAACATCCAAATAATCCATCAATATATCCATCTTGAAGCCATTGTCAAGCAATCCATAATCAAGCCAATTAGCATTGGAGAATCAGTTGGAAAATCTTGGAGGGAATCTAAAGTAGAGTGAGGTGATGATAAGAATCCATTGATATTTTTGATTGCTCCTTACATTATCTTCTATTAATGTTTTTAATTATATAAGGTAGTAGACCATGGGTTGAACCCTTACAGAATCAGAGGAACCACGAAGGCAATCAACTTAAAAGATGCCTTACAATAGGAATGACATGATCAGTGTACCAACAGACACAACAAACTAAAATAAAACAAGAATAGGAAAAATGAGAGACAAAGAAATCTCTCCTTACATAACCATATATTTGATGAGGTTATTCAATTTCTCATTATTCTTTGCATTGACAGTAGAAGCAGTATTACCCAATTCCTATAGCATAGACATGTAAAGGAGAATAGAATTTTAGAGCCCAGTGGTAAAGTTCTGCTCTAGTTTCTAGATGCAACCCTTCAGGGCAGCAATTTTAGATTTCAAACTAATCTTGGTTTTAGTTTCCTTGTCAGCTTCCTCCACATACATTTTTCCCTTTTTTTAGCATTTTTCATAATGTCAGCACCATCCTCTGTAATAGCCTCAAATTCTCTTGTCTCCTGCTTACCTTCAGTGTCCTCAAAGATTTCCTAAACTTCTAATTCCTTATACTCTTCTTCCTAGGTGGCTTTATTTGAGGTGCTCTCTGAATAGTTAATAAGCCTAGCCTTAGGAGTGGGTTTTCCAGAAATCCACCCCAACCATCGAACTCCTAAGGAGAGGCCCTCTATACTAACCTTAGTGGACATATGGGATTTACCACCTTAACCCCCATTGGTCCTACCAAGATTTTTATGGGTCCCCACAGTGGTCCCCCCAATACTCTCTTCACCAGCATAAAACTTCCTTTTCTTGCCCTTCAAGCTCATAAAGGAGCTAGGGGTGTCAACAGGGGCCTCCTCAAGAGTAGAAAAGGAGACTTCTTTAGTTTTGGTAGAGACAGGGGAAAGACAGGGCTCATCGATAGCATCACCAACCAAAGGGTTAGAAGAAACATCCCTACTATCAATTCTAATAGTCTTAGATGGCTCAAGGGCATGATGGAAATTATAAAAATAGAAAATGAGGCCGTGATGGAGGGGGATAGGATTCATATCAATTTTTTTTGCCAATTTTGCTCTCACCCTAAGGACAGAATGTTCTAGGGAGGAGAGCAGATAAAAGGGAAAACTGATGAGAGCATTACACATGAAATGATTTAAAAGGGGGAGATGATAATTATAGAACCTGGTGAATTTTCCTTCCAACGTGAAATACTTCATGAGTATGAAGCACACTCCATCCCACAGCTTGGGTAATTTAGCTCTATCAAATCCTCCTTGGTAAGGAGCAAGTTCTTTACCTTTTCCCAGAAATAGCTTCTGGCTGGAGAGGTCCATGATTTTTATTTGCCTTTGTAGCTTCATCCCCTACGTGGACATGCATGTAGCCATAGTTATCACCTTTTTGGAAATCTCAAAGCTAATTCCTCTAATAGTGACTCACCAGTTTAGCCAAAACCTCGTGAATTGCTCAAATAGGTTTTCATCAAACCCATTGAGCCTCTCCAGATAGGGACTAATCCCACCCTCTTTGTAGTAATGCTAGACCAACAAGTTATCTTTGAACTCATAGCAAGAGATTGGTTCCATTCAAATTTTGTTTCCCCCCATTTTAGATTTACAGACCAGAATAGGAGAATTCCCAATTTTAACCTTCATAGTTAAAGTGGCTTCAAGCCCTTATTCCCAAATACGCATAATGATAATGAGGTAGTACATAATTTAGAGTATCATGTAGAGATGATATTTACTTCTCCCATTCTTAAAAATCATTTCTTGGTGATCTCCATAATGAAGTCTGCTCGCCTTAACACATTGGTACAATAACTCAAAAATGATTATCAAAAGAGTACAATAGGCACCAAACTCTAAGATCCAATTCGGCACCCTCCAAATGGATCAACTAATAGAGCTATCTTTCTCATATGTCTAACTCATCCTTAAAAATTCATTTCCTTTTGGATAATATCCCTAATGTTTAAAGGGATATGATCTATTTGGCACCAACATTGCCAATTTGAAAATTATTGGTCGAGATTGGCACAGGCATCATCAACATTGTTTCCCTCTCTATAAATATGTGAAATATCAACTCGGGTAAGCTTCTACAAAAGAAATTGAATATTCCTAATGATATTTTTTAACTTAATGCCCACATTCTATGCTTTATTAATTACATCGATGACCATTTTAGAGTCCCCTTGGATACTCAAATTCTTTATACCTAGGGATATAGCCAATTTTATCCCCCATAGGAGAGCCATTGCTTCAGCATAGTTATTACTCTGGTAGCCTATTCCACCAGCATAGACAGCAATCATCCACCCTTTGTCATTTCTTATAATCCCTCCTCCACTGGCTTTACCATCAAACTTGGAGGCCCCATCAAAGTTAAGTTTCATCTAATTAGGATTTGGGGAATCCATTTAGTATTAAGTCTCTAAAGAATTTTGGAATTATTATAAGCAGGAATATGGTTTAGAACCTTCCATTTATCCACAATTTGTTCTTCTTCTTGAGTTAGGGGTTTCTCCATAGTATGAATATGAGCAATGGTGACACTTTCCAAAAGAGTCTTAATAAAAGAATGAAACACCTGAGAAGCATTTCTAGTAGTATCCCTAAAAATTTTGTGGTTACACTCTTTCCATAAAATCCAACTCAAACATGGTAGAGTTTGATGCCATAATTCCATGAGCCAGGGATGAGAAAAGGTAGGATTCTAGCTGATAATGACTTCCTTAAGGTTAGAGTTACAGACCCACTCAATACCAAAATTATTTAGGATTATGCCCTAGAGTTCCTAGGCAAAATCACAGTGTATGAAAAGGTGAGAAATTGTTTCCTCTTTTGAATAGCATCTGTTAACCAGGGTAAACCCTCTCTTCTAAAGGTTATCTTGGGTTAAGATTTTGTTATGAGCAGTAGCCCGCCAAAACATGTTGATTTTTGGTATAAGTTTATAGTTCCAAACCTTTTTCCATATCTCTTTATTTTGAGCCTTAGGAATTAGCAATTGATAAGCAAACTTGACAGAGAACCATCCATTCTTATTTGGCCACTAGTACTATTCATCTTCACATGAGAAGAGAGGGATTCTAATCCCCTAAATTAACTATTGAATCTCTATAACTATAGGGAAGAGCTCAGGCCAATGAGCACAGCAATCTGATAGAATTTTCTAGCTCCTTATGCCATTGTTATTATCCATGTAATCACTGACTTTATCACCAAAAATTTGAGTAGCAATGTCAGCAATCTCTCCATAGTTTCCCTATGTGATGAGAGCCTTATCCTTTACCCAAATGTCATTCTAGAATTTAATATGCCATCCATTTGCCAATTTCCATCTAATTTCTTGCTTAAGAAGGCTTTTACTTTTTAGCATTTTATTCCATATCATAGATCCCTGGGGTAACCCTACCTATTGAAGAAAGTTGGAACCATCAATACTATGCATATATTTGGCATACATTATTTTCCCCCAATCATTGTTTTTATGCATCAGGTTCCAGTTGATTTTGGAGAGAAAAAATTTGTTCATGTTCCTAATAGATATAATATTGAGGCCACCATGTGATTTTAGAAGATACACTTTTTCCCATCTAACCAAAGACATTCTCTATTTATCTTCTAGTCTCATCCATAAGAATTTTCTTTGAATCTGTTCCAATTTATCAGCAAAATATGTAGGTATTTTAAAGAGAGATAGGAAGTAGGTAGGAATTCCTTAAAGAGAGGCCTGAAGAAGCTACAGTTTTCTAGCATTGTTGAGAAGTTTCCCTTTCTAACCAAGAATTTTCTTCTAAGTTCTTTCCAAAATTCTATTCCAAAAACTAGGAGATACTTCTTTTACTGTGAGGGGAAGGCCCAAATATGTAGCAAGTACGATAGCTTCAGCACATTCAAGGATGTCAATGATTTTTTGCTTAAGGCCATTAGGAGTATTGAAGAAGTACACATTGTTTTTTTAGAGATTTATGCTTTGCCCAGACTCTATGGAATAGTTA
Source organism: Torreya grandis (assembly GCA_037957365.1). NCBI lineage: Eukaryota > Viridiplantae > Streptophyta > Pinopsida > Cupressales > Taxaceae > Torreya > Torreya grandis. The sequence continues at coordinate 1,843,637 of JARHVA010000368.1, forward strand.
TTTAAAATATTCTTCCATCTCCTAGATTCAATCACCGAGGAGATGCCAAAAAGAATAGTATCATCCACAAACTACTGCACCATCATAGGAGGAAGGGAGGAAGCAGGTTTGATGCCCACTAAATGTTTAGAGACTATATCAGTTTGTATGTATCTTTTCAGTGCCTCCACCATTATGATGAATAAGTAAGGGGAGAGAGGGTCCCCCTGACAAATTGCTCTCAAAGAAGAGAAGAAACCTCTAGGGACCCCATTGACTAGAACCAAAAATTTTGCAAAAGAGACAGTGTTCCATATCAAGCGAGACATTTTATCATTAAACCCAAATTTCCTAATGACTTGGAACAAAAAATTCCATGAGACCCTATCATATGCTTTATAAATTTCTAGCTTAAGAGCCATACCAGGGATTTTGCTCTTGTCCATGGAATGAATAGTCTCATGAGTGGAGATCACAGCATCAAGGATTTGTCGACCTGGGATAAAGCCTTTTTGGGCAAGGGAAATAATTTTGTCTAAAAAAGATTGAATTCTCATAACCAGCACTTTAGTGCAGAGCTTATAAATAGTGTTACATAGACTAATAGGTCTAAAATCTATAAGGTGTGTGGGCTGTGACTTTTTAGGAACACATAGTATAAAAGTAATATTAGCTTGTTTTAAAATTTTACCTAATCTGAAGAAGTCATGTACATCAGTAGTAAGATCTATTTCCACTATATCCCAATATTCCTAGAAGAATATAGGAGGGAAGCCATCAGGACTTAGGGATTTGAATGAACCCATAGAAAATAAAATAGCACGGACTTCCTCCTCAGATATAGGCCTTAACATCTCCAAATTATCTTTCTCATTTATCAAACAGGGGATTTTATCAATGAATTGGTTCATAGTTCCATCATTCCCATCATCATTATTTTGTTCAGTGAGCAAATTCTGAAAGAATACCCTAGCTTGTTCCCCTATCTCATTATCTTCAGTTATAATGTTTCCATTATCCAAACATAGATTTTTTATGGAGTTATCCTTCCTATGTTTCATGGCTGAGAGATGAAAGAAGGCTGTGTTCCTGTCCCCCTCTTTGATCCACTGAACTCTAGATTTCTATTTCTAAAAAACCTCTTCTCTATCCATAATATTCTTCCAATCAGAAATTAGTACATTCTCTTCTTTAGAAGTGTCTTCTGAATCATCACCTTGAGCCATCCACTACTAAATATCTACAAGTTTTTTAGCTATGTTTTTCTTCTAATGAAAGACCTGACCAAAGCTATATCTATTCCATCCATAAACTTCTTGTTTGATATGCTAAAGTTTTTTTTACTAATCTAAACATAGGAGTGCCCTAGATAGGAATTTTCCACCTTGGGCCACCAATTGTCTGAAGTCTTTATGTTTGATCCACATAGCTTCAAAATGGAAGGAGAAAGGACCACATTATCCCTGATCTTTCCAACTGAGGAAGATTGGCCAATGATCAGACATGGTCTAGGAAAAGCCTACACATGCATATTATGATAATCATTCTAGTTTCTAGAGATAATAAATTTGTCTAACTTGACTTGAATCATTTGGTCTCCTCTTCTGTTAGACCAGATGAAATTTTGATTTTACAATTCAATATCCAACAGTCCCCAATCATTTATAAATTTAGTAAAATTAAGCATGTTGTCAGAGTAATCAATAATCCCACCCTATTTTTCAAAAGGGTATAACAGAGTGTTAAAGTCTCTAGCCAGCATCCATCTAGTGTGCTGGGTATTAGTCTTGAAACTACTCAAATCTGTCCATAAATTTTACCTCAATGCTTTGTTATTCAGACTGTAGACATTGATCAATGACCAGTTCAAGGAGGACAAAGAGAAGTTGATAATCAAAAAATGTTTATTATAAGCAATAAGAGATCCCTAAATTTTAGCATTGTTCCACATAGTTACAATCCCACCTGAAGCCCATTCAGTTAGACTAATGCAAAAAGCATCCTTAGGCCATATGTAGTCAGTGATTTTCTTAAAACTCTCCTCATTCATTTTGACCTCTTAGAGTAATAAAATATCTAATTTATTATCTATAATGCATTTTTTAACCTCAAACTATTTGGAAGGACTGTTAAAGCCCCTTAGGTTTCAAGATAAAATTATCATTTAGAGGATTTGAGGGAATGGGTCTCCTGTGTTTTTTGTTTACCACTAGAAATCTCCCTGGAAATCTCTCTTTGTCTTGTTTCTCTTAGGTTTGGTCTCCCTTGTTTGGGATCAGTGCCAACATCTATAGATTTTTTACCTTTATAGTTCTTTTTCTTTGGGGAAACCCATTCTTCTTGTTCATTACTACTACCATTTTGTCCTATTTCACCTGTAACTGAATAATTTCTTGGTTGGTCACCTACTTCCAAAGCATGGAAGATATATGTGTTTGAATGTAAGGTTGCTTCTCTCTCATTATCTACTATTTTTGGAGGTAGTTCCACCTAAATATCTCTTAACACTTTGCCTTCTGCATCATCCCCATCTATCAATTGGACACATATTTCTCCTTCCTCAAACATGTTGGTTTGTTGATTCAAAGAGTTAACTATGTCTCTTATAACCTTCTGACTATCACTGTCTAAGACCTTCGTGTTATTTTCCTCTAGGATAGCTTTTTCCTCATTACCAGGGACCTCCTCCTGACCAGCCTTTTCTCTAACCTTTTCAGTTTATCAAGGTTTTCCACATTACCCCCCATTCCCTAACTACCAGAGTTTCTGAATTTATGAGACTGATCCTCACCTTCAACCAGGGAATCATCTTTCCTTTCCATTTGCTTCACCTTACATTGGGTCATTATATGTCCCTTTTTTCTACATATTTGATAGAAAGTGGTAGCATTTTCATTTATGATCGACTGAGTCCAAGTCCCATATTTAGAGTTTAACTCTATAGATGTGGGGAGGGTCTGATTAATCTCTACATTGACACACAATCAAGCATGCACATATCTAGATTGCATTCTGGTGGTATGATCTACAGTGACGTATTGGCCAATAGAGTTGCCAATAGTCGTAAATATTTTTCATCCCAAAATTCTAATGGGAACCCTAACAATCTTACCCAAGTAGGAGCCAACTTGTTGAGGTCTGATTTGGGGTTAAATCCCAGTTTCCACGAGCACAAGGCAAGCAAATGTGGACCATACAGCTATGGTCTTCCAGCAAGAATAGCTATCATATCCTCCCTATTCATAAATCTAAATAGGAATAAGCCTCTTGCCATAGCAGTGATCGAAACACTACCTTTAATTCTCCACTGAGACATTACCCATTTCCTAACCATCTAAATATTAGGACAGAAGGAGAAAAACTTACCTACCAATGCAAGGTCCATGGTCACCATGATTTGCTCAACCAAATCATTTGGGATAGTCATGGTCGTACCCTCAGTGGAATCATTGTTGATAGGAAGGCTTGACATGTTTTTAGTGGAACATGTCTTTTCACCTGTTAATGCTTTCTTCCATCCATTGGAGGGAATGTCCTCTATCATATTTAGGTTTAGGTCCCAAGAGGCACTTCCAAAGGTAGTAGCCTTTATTGGATCTGTAAGCACTCTAGTCACACTCAGAGGGCCCTACAAGGTGGGAAAAAACTAGTTTCAAATTTTTCCAAGCAGTTGATTACTAGAGTGAATGTTGACTCTTCTATTGATGTTCTTTGTGAGATTTGAGTTAGATTTAGTATCATTTTTCACATTTACATCTATTGCTCAAATTTTATGGGGATTCATTTGACAACCACAATGGGAGTCCCCTTTTGGACTAATATTGTTAGTGTGAAGTGTGATAATGATGCTTTTAAGAAATATTTAGGATGAATTGGTGGCTCCAAGTTTCATATTTTATGTCTATAATCTTTTTTACTATCAGTAATTTTGAAATTACACCTTTATAATAATCTATAATTTTTGTTAAGATTAAGCTTACTCAGGAATCATTCTAGACACTTTGGGTTTTGTTAGAGATTAAATTAGGCCTTTTAATTTAAGTTATTTACTTAATAGACTATTATCTTTTTTTTATTTTATTGATTTTCTCTATGTATTTATTATTTTTCAATAGTATGTCGACTCTACTTTGTTCTAAATGTAATGAATAGAAACTGCAAAATATGCATGAGTCTTGAGATGTTTTATCAGGTGGTTCTTGGTGCCTGTGTAAGCTTCCAAATTTTTGCATGATACTTGTATCTTGTTTTGTATGTTTTTATCCTCATCTTTTTCAAGGGAAAAATTCATATTGGTTAGCCTTTATAAATGTAGCATTGATGATTGAGTGAAGGACACTTTCCTTGGTTTGAACTTGTTATTTCTAATCCCCCTTTTCCTTGGGTTGACGTCTATGTCCCCTTTCTAATTACCTAAAGGGAGACTGATTAGGTTTTAGATATACATATACCACCATCAATTAGGCTTTTATATACCACATGACAAAAATTATATAGACCACGTGTTTCCACATTTTACATACGTATCTACTAGGGTGATAGCAACTATGACATCTGACAAAATCCACTTTCATCATGCTTTGATGGATGTCCATACCTTATTTTAAAGCTCCCACTTTAGCATATTCTAGGAGGGCATTGAAAAATGTCATGTAATTTGTATTTACACTTATTGATTGCATTTGATTAAAAAAATCAAAGTTTTTTCAATGAATCCATTTTGTGCATATCCTATAATCATTGTAGTCCATAAGACCAAGACATTTTATCAAATGGATAAAGTGTCTTGTGACTGACTCTTCATCTTGCATCAGATAAAAAAATGCTTTCAATTATCCATCATTTGACATAGGTAGGGCACATAGTGGCCAAAAATATAAGTTAATTTGGGTCACTCACCTATCGAGTTCCCCTATCTAAGTTATATTTTAGATACATCATGCACCCAAGTTCTTCATTATGCTTTAATGGGTGTCTATACTTTGTTATGAATCTCCTATTTTATCACACACTGGGAGGATGTTGGTAAGGGTCATAGAGTTTATATTTACACCTATAAATTACATTTGATTGAAAATATCAAAATCCCTATAGTCCCTAAAATCATATTTCCTCTAAGACACCCAGGGCTCAAATAGGCACCCAGGGCTTGGTATGAGAAAATGGATTCATACTTGAAATCCATTAGTTTTCATCATAGTGAATCTGATGATACTCTCTATTTTTGAGTGCAGGGTAAGAAAATGGTGATACTTATTCTCTATCTCAATGACTTGTTTATTACAAGTAATGATGAAAACCATAACAAGTCTATGAAGAAGGAATTAAAATATGGGTTTGAGATGATAGATATTGGACTTCTTCACTACTATCTAGGCATAGAGGTAACTCAAAAAGAGGATAGTATTTTCATTTCATAAACTAAGTATATTTTTGAGTTATTAGATAGGTTTGGCATGAGTGATTGCAAACCTACCCTCACCCCCATGGAAAGTAACTTGAAATTGTCTAAGGATGACAGCAGTGCCTTTTTTGATGGCACCACATATAGATAATTAGTGGGAGGTTTGATATACTTGATGACTACTAGGCTCGATATTTCATTTTTAGTTGAAATTTTATCTAGGTTTATGCATGAGCCTAGAGAAATTCATTGGCATGCAAAAAAATGAGTACTTCATTACCTTCAGGGAATGAAAACATATGGCCTCAAATACCACCACAATAAGAACGTCAAACTTGTTAGATATTGTGATGCAGATTTTGGTAGATGTGTAAATGACAGAGTGTCAATCATAGGATACACTATGCATATGGGTTTAGCTACCATTTCTTGGTGTTGTAAGAAGCAATATACAGTGGCAAATTCATCAGTACAATCAGAGTATATTACAGCATGGGATGCTTCCAAAGAAATTGTTTACCTACATCATATTCTTGAAGATATTTAGGTTTCTCAGTTTGTTCCTACATAGTTATATATTGATAATCAAAGTGAAATAAAGATGTGAAAAAATTATGTGCTTCATGCCAAAACAAAACATATAGATGTCAAATACCATTATCTATGAATTTTGGTGGCAAAGAAATCTCTTGATCCAATATATTGCCCAACTGTCGATCAGACAGCTGACATCTTCACAAAACCCTTGATAGAATCAAATTTGAAAAATTAATAAAAATGATTGGTATGTGTCCAAAGACCTGACTTTGGATCATAAGGGGGTTTGTTAGGACTTGTTCCAAAGTCTTAACATTAGGTTATATTTTTTGGTAGGTTAAATCAATAATTATTGTTAATGGGGCATGCATCTTTTTAATAAAGACACCCCCATAAAATAAATATTACTTAGTTTTAGTTTTAGGTAGTTTATATGTTTTGAGTTAAATAATTAGAACTACCTTATGGGTTGATTTCCCATAAAGAGTTGGTTATAGGATTAGTCAGTTTTACTGATCATGGGTAAAATCTATAAAATCAATGTTTGTAATGTAAAAGGGTTAATGCAGTAAAGGCACCCTTATGTTCTTGTTTTTTTGAAAATTAATAAAATACTTGTGCACTCGCACTAAGCAGGGATAAGGTTAAAATTATTTGATCAAGGAGTTATCAACGGTGGTCTAGTACATATACTGAGTTAAGTTAGATTAATCCATTGTCTTGCACTTAATATTTTTCCAATCAATCACATGCAAAGGATCAATAATATATTTTTTGAGAAAGGTTATATGGAACACATCATAAATATTATAAAGAGAGTGTGAAAATTCTAGTTGATAGATTACCATATTTATTTTTTCAATCACATCAAATGGTTTGAAAATCTAAGGATATAGTTTGGTGGACTTGTTAAGATTTATAGAACTTTTTCGTATATGAACTCTTATAAATACCTTTTCCCCAACATGAAAATCTCTTGGAGTTTGATTTAAATAAATGTAATTATTTTTTTGATTTGAATTTTCTTATATCCTCTTCCTTATAATTTATTTTTGAGTGTGATATTTTTTTAAAAAAAATTGATGTTTACTTGATTGTCTTATCCATTTTATCTAATAGGTGATCCACATTTTATACCATATAGTTCTTCAAATGGTTCCGTATTCAGTGAATAATGTTACCTTGGAATAAAATTCTACTAAAGGTAATTATTTTTTTCTTTAGTGAGTTGATCCATGACATACATATGCAACATGTCTTCAACCACATGGATAACTTGTTTAGTTTATCCATTTATCTATGGATGCCCTGATAAACTAAAATTTCATTTTTATAAATAATTTTTTTAAGGTTTTCAAGAAACATGAAGTAAAAAAATTATCTCTATTTTAAAATATTATCTCGGATATAATGTGGAGTCTTATTATTTCACATATAAATCCTACTACAAGAATGGGAGTATCCTCTTTCATATCCTTGAGCATAAATTATGTTAGTTTGGTAATTTTTTGACCACAACCAAAATTGTGTCATGATGGTTTTGGTACTTAATCTTTCAATAAATTTTATGGACAATACAACCCATTTCCTAATTTGTACATCATGATTGTAATTTTTCCTCTATGATGTAAATTTTATGATTTTACATGTATAACAACATTGAAATAATTATATATATATATATATATATATATATATATATATATATATATATATAATATAAGTTAATTTAAAAATAAGAGAAAACATACTAACAAAAAAATCCATCTACTTATGAAAACTCATTTACTAGCAAGCTTGCTTTATATTCTATCATCTACCCTATGCATGTTTTTATTCATTAACACCCATTTACATCACACATGTTCTCTACCAGAAAGAAATTTCTCCAAGTCCCCTGTCACTTTTTTATCCAAGAAACCCATTTATTAATTTATTTTATTTTGAATCGAAATCTTTCTCCATAATCTTAGGATATTCATTAGTAATATTTAACACTGATAAAACAAGTGGAGAATGAAAATCAAGTAAGCTATAATTTTTAATTTACTTCTAATTTTTTTTGATATTTTCAAGGTTAAAGTCAGATATTTTCTATTTTAATTTATATTATTTTATTGATTCATATTCAAACACATTTTATTCATATTATTCATTTTCTAATACAACTTGCATATTTTTTTGTTTCCTTTCCTACTTTGGAACCTAATTAACCTCTCTAAGCAACACATTATGTTGTAAATAGTGTTCTTTTTTTCTTAGTTCTAAATATTATAACCTTTCAAATCATTTATATATCCAATAAATATTGACTTAGTTGATTTATAATATATCTTAGTTATTTTTTTATTTTATAATATACACACAAGAATCACAACCAAAAACCCTAATAAGTTGGAGAGTATTTCTTCCAAATATGTTTCTTATTGACTTTATCAACATGGGTTTATGTAGGAAATATATTAATTATGTACTAATAGTCACTACTTCTTGAAAAATATTTTTATATTCCTAAAAACATGAGCATACTTCTATACTTATCCATAAAATTCATGTTCATTATTTATATACCTCCATTTTATCGTAGTGTATACAAATTTGTATTTTCCTTGTTACTTTAAATACCTAAAAAATTGATTGAATTTATTTTATTAACACTCACCACCCTTATAAATTCTCAAAAACTTTATCTGTATCTTATTTTTTAGTTTTAAAAAGGGGCCTTAAACTCTTTAAATTTACTAAATACCTCGTAGTATAAGCGTCTGATTTGATTCATTTATAACCTCAATAATAATAAAGCTATTACACCCTTCCCTAAGAGTGTATACCTCAAATATTAAATAATTTTACAATTTATAATCATATTTCCAATATAATTAATTCATTAATTATCTTCTTGATATCCCTATTTAATACTACTATCACACCCATACCATTCATCTATTTACAAAAGTTATATTTTTAACTAGATCTATAATAGAAAAATACTAAGTACAATTTTAATCCTTTTATATTTGAACATAAACCTAAAATTACATAAGATTATGATTTTTTATATCAATTTATCTTCTAATAATACATCACCTCTATTGATGTTTCTATCTTCATAAAACTACTCCATATGAGAAGTCATGTGGAATGAAGAACCCAATTCAATTGACCATGCATCATGGCATGCATGTGTATTGAATCTTCTAAGAATATATTCCATGAGTCTTCATTGTAGGTCTTCATTTTTGTAGATGGCTAATCATTAAATTACTTACCTTTTTAACCCTTTTAGATTTGTAGTCCATCTTAAAATTATTATTTTTACCATAGTTCCATTATTTCCTCAAAGTTCTTCATAAAATCTTAGATTTACCTCTATGATGTAATTTTAAGTTCCAACTTTCATTCTCCATTAACTTGTAATTAATCCTTATACCCTTACCCAATCAGGATACATTGATCATTATGCTAAAAATATGTAAACATTTTGAAAAAGTAAATTATAAGAGATTTAATCCATTCATAAAATTTATTACTTTATATACTTTGATTGGTTACAAATATTCCATGTTATTTATGCCTTCTAATAAATCAAGGTAAGTCTGACATTGATTATTGATGCAGTATAACAAATGTTAAATTCTCTAATTTAATTTGGTTATGATCTATTTGTTAATCTCTTAAGATGTATCATCATGCATGGTACATTGTTACTCAAAAATATCATTAGCAAAATTCATAACCTACATCATATCAATGGTGTAACTTCTTTATCTACTCTGCTTTATTTGGAAAACACTACAAATAGCTTTTGAGCATATTCCAGGGATTGGTAATATTTTGGTAATATATATTTGGAACTGGTCTTCTAAACAAGATTCTTTTATTTTAATAGGTATCCTATTATTAATCTAATTATTATCTTACACTTTCTTGGTGTAGAAGCATGGTTTCTTGGAATATAAGCATGGTACTATAATCCAATAGGAGAAGATAGCAAACTATCGAACTAATATGAGCTTAACCACCTGATTCCTTTCTGACATCTTGGCAATATTCATCTATGAAATATCACTCCAAATTAAATTTAAGCTACTCCATAAGCCTTAAGGTTAGAAGGTTTTTTATTGTTGAGCAAATCTGAGAGTCCATATATGGGAACTTGATGTAGATTATATGGATCTACAACTGCTTTACACCTAGGTCACAGGAAATCTCATTTCCTCATCTTGTTATTGATAATTTGTCACAAATTATTTGATAGAAAAAGAGACAATATTTATTAACACAATATTACAAAATGAACATGCACTGGATTGGACCTTCTTATTAATTCTTTTATCCAAAATTAAAGAGATAAATTAATTAATTAATTTTAGGGCTTAATAAATAAATTATAGCTCTATGTCTACCACACTATTTATGGTCATAATCTTGGCAACTCTTGTTGTCTATTTGAATAGTTGGGTTGTTCGGCCCTTATATTGGTTTACTTGAGGGACAATGTTCTTAGCACTTTTAATGATTTATATGCATTTTTTAATATTTTTCTATGTTTCCCTAATTTTTTTACCTTTGTAACATGGTTTCTTTTGATTTTAGTGCTTATGGAAGCTTCTTATCATGATCTACAATCTTTATTTTTTATTTAAATTTGATTTAGCTTATTGCATGACCAAGAAACATTTTTTGTGTAAAATAAAATAGAGGTGTAGACTCTTTTGATATCTGATAGAACTCTTTTACATAAGGGCTCATACAAATATACTAAATTTATTTTCACAGTTTTTTTCAAAGAAGACACAGTATCAAGGCTATCCAAGAAAGGGCCAAATATACACTTGAATTAACTTCATCTACAATTGATTAGACTCTAGATATTGTTAAAAATTCATCTTATTCACTTGATTAGCCTCAATTGGCTCTCTCTGATAAATGTACTCAGGGTATGTCCAACCTAATTCATATCATCAAAGAAACCCTTTCTTCTACAATGCCCCTACTGCTGCTAGGAAATATTTGTATTATGGTCATATGAAGCTGAGAGAAAAATGTATTGAACAATACAACAGAATTGGAGCACCTATATCAGAAATGCCAGATGTTGAAAAAACATTTAATACAGTTGTATATCCTAATAATTCTACTCCCAATAACCCATTGGATAATCATCATAATTTTCTAAAGATGGAATAAAATACCATCCAATTATACGACACCCAAGCCCCAATATATATAGGAGCAACAAGGGGAATAAGAAATGAAGTTGCATATCTTGATAACAATAGCAGCATATTAGATCTACCTCAGCCTCAGACTTATGTTACATATCCATTCAATGTAGCACATTTTGGGAATCAGTTATATTCTCATCAGAATACACCACCAACTATAGATTGATGGCAAGCATACATGTGGAGTATTTTTGTATTTATGGGTTTGAAGATTATTCATTGATGGAATGTGATTTTATATTCACATATGAATCAATACTCCAAATTTATATATTTTCAATATTTTATAAATCTTTAGATTTATGTTTTTTATGGTATTATTCATTGATGAAATGAGCTTGGTTGCTTAGGGATTAAGTATTGCATCCAATTTATATATTTTCAAACTTATGTACATTTTGGATTATGGGTTTTATTTTTCATGGATGGAATGTTCTTTTCTTCTCCATACTTCGCTGTGCTTTAACATGGAATTACTCTCTATGCTTTTCACCAATCAAAATACATTAATTTTTATGTTTAGAAATATGTGAAATTTTATATAAAATAGCATATAAGTTATTTAACCTAATATAATATTATTTTTATTATATGTTGATTGATTAATAAACTTTCATGTTATTCCCTGTTTTGAGTCATTCAATGTAATTTGTTGGTTTTTATACTAGGTGGAACTATCAATTTTTTTTACAATCATAATAATTCAAATTTAATGTAGTTGCAGATCCTCTGGTGATCTACCATGTGTATCTTGATTTATCCAACTCAAATGTGGAATGCACACCAAGCTCATTACATCAAACCTATTGAAGTCTGTGTATGAAAAGTGAGTAGCGCTTTGGTATTTAACACGAGTTTTAATTGTGTATGCTTTTATTTTTTCAACATCTGAACAACATTTTCTTTTGTTTTATGTTGGTTGTATATTGTTCTTTTTCCATGGTTTTTATTGTCATTGCATATTATGAACCTGTAACTATTTTTGAATGTAACATGATTTTTTAGACACTTAGTGACTATATTTACTCCTCATCATTAGTGTTGGATGGGAATTTTACCCTTCTATGTATTAGTACCATGTCAATTGAGCAATCCGTGTTCTATAGGTATTGAAAATGCACATCATTAAAAGCATATTGGTAAGAAATAAATCCATGTTTATAACCTCCTTGTCTACTTTGATTTATTTGGTGGAAACTACTCTATTTTAGTAGCATTTTAATTAACCCTAGAGTTAATCGATTGATAGCTTCCCACTAAATTTATTGGCATTATTACTAAATAAATAGTACCATTTCCAACGAATAAATAGCATTTGATATTGTTCAATATACCCTATATGTAGTGACTTGGAGATTTGTTCCCTTGTTAATTTTAATTTATCTTTGTAATGACATGTCAAGAAAAAAATCCTTTATTTGATAATACTCCATGTATTTCCATTTCATTTATTTTGATAATAATGTTATGATTATATCTTAAAGATTAAGTGTAGATGTAACATTACTAATGGCCATAAAAATAATATTCCATAATTCAAGAAAATAAAATAACAAAGTAATACACTTTATTTATTCATTAATTTTAATCTTGACTAAAATTATCTTACTTAACAAAGTGATAAATGCATTGAGACACTTTTTCCTGGAGTCATTGTCATTCATATTTAGGGAATAATGTTTCTTTCAAAGAAATAGTTTGTTCATTAAAGACATTGTTTGATAAATATTATGTATATTATCCAAAATTTTCTTCATGGTGTATTATCTAAAGACATCCAATAACATGAAATCTAAAAGACACAACATAATTTAACTCTTCACCTTCTGATCCATATTCTCCCAATATTTTGGCTTCATACATGTGTAGAATCCTTATATTTAGGGACTCAATTTTTTTTAGAACTAATCATAAACTTAGTATGTTATTTTACAATTTAATAATCCTTGAAATTTATTTAAATTTATTGTATTGCATAATAATCAATTATAGTAGAGTGAAATCTTATAGATCTTAAAATGGTTTCTAAATATTTGTGAGGTTTGACATCCTTAACTCTTATCATTTAATCCATATTCGATTATTTCAATCATATACCAATTAAAATTCCTAATATTTTCATAGTCAAATATTATATCGTTATATCCAACTTTGATCAAAAAGACCTTAATGTTAGGAAACATTATTTTTTTTTCATATTGAATAAGGCTTCCTTTTATATTTTTTCTTGCTACTCATTGATAGCATTCTTTACATATTTCCAAGTCTTACTTAAAAGTAGATCTTGGTTTCATCTACTAACATGCAATAGTTTATGTAAGCCAAGCCTTAATGGTTTATTGTTGTTTATCACGTGTTCACTTCAATAAACAATTTTATTAGTTTAATGTCTTTCTTATTTCAATATTATTTTCCACCAAGTGGTTTAAGCTTGTGAGGTTCATAAAAAATAATTTTATAAGCTAATAAAAACCTACTTGGATTATCTTATAGATATATTATGCATAAAACTTTGATTTATTTTTCCTTAATTATAGTAAACCCTTTCCCAATCTATTTACTTTAATAGTGAATATAACACAATTTTCTAATTTTATTTCACCTTTTTAACTGTATCAACTAACATTATTTATTAGGTTTGTAACCTCTCAATTTTCATTAACGAAACATATGTATTTTTCATCCTTTTGGAGGGTTCTACTATATGATATCAAGGAAGCCTTCTCAATCCATTTATATGGTCTCAATGATAACCTACATACTACCCTTACTATTTTTATTAGTGTTTTTTTAAAATAAATACCATTAAGTCGCATGCATGAAATTTACATTTTAGGAAACCACTTATCTTCATGATAATTTATTTTTCTTGTGTAGGCCAAGTCATAGTCCTTGATTTTAGTTTCCAATAACTATGTTAAGATGATTGTCTTGATACTTTCACTTTCTTAATATAACTCATGCATATTAAGAATCATTTTATAATAAGTATTTATCTTATCATTACTACTAAATGATTCCCTTCATCTGAGTAATCATTGATACTAAGTAAATTTCATAACCACTCTTTATGTGTTTCATAAATATAAAACTCCAAATTAATATTCAAGCCCTGTATCCATATAAAGATACTTTACTCATTCACATATCATAATTATGAAACAATGTTTAGAGCTTGGTATAATATCTCCAACTCATTTTAAGATTCATTAATTGTTTTACATAAACAAGAAGAGTATTTGGAATTTAGTCTACAAGATTATTTCTTATAAAAAAAATTAATTCACATTGATTGCATTCACAAGACATTAACTTTAGTTATGATATAAAAAATATCAAATAAGGATTCATAGGTAAGATTACATAGATACCTAAAACTAGTTTAGGTACTTAACAATGATCATTCTTGACACTTCCTAAACCTTTTAACTTGTGCCATAATACATAAATCTTATCAATAATTCCTTGAAGCCATTTATATATATGTGGGATTAACACTATATTTTTCATCACTATTACACATGACTTTCCAATTTATTGCTCAAACCTCTATTACATCACTTTTAGAATACCTTCAACATAGGACAGTTATCCTTAATTCTATGAGACAAATTCACCCTAGGTAGATAGGTCCACCACCGTAGACCTATCTATCTAATGCAGTCATACCATGCATCAATTAATGGATAGTTTCCAAATTTATAAACATATTTTTAGGTTTTATTGCACATTTCATAAGGTCATCTAAAGTAAATTATCAAAATATTTTTTATAAATATAAATCAAATGTCAGTCAATATTCCTGGCTTGACACTATCTATTTATAAATTATACATTATTGAACATTGAGAAAATTTATCCTTATATTCACAAATTTGAGATCATTCATAAGGATTATATACAATCCAAGTATGAAGCATCTCAAATTTATTTAATAGTTATAATTATCAAGTATTGAAGTCATATTAATAACTACATACATATAGTCAAAGAAAATAATTTAAAAGTCACTTTAGGTGAGAGAAGTAATTATGGATTTATTTATTTCTTTATATTATCTAAATATGTAGAAATCATAAAATCATTAAGGGGTGATTGGAGTCAGCTCATCCCATTACACTCACCCTCTCTTTTTATAGGTTTATAGTTCTCACAAGACCCCTAAGGTTTACAAAACAAAGGCAAGGAAATAAACAAATTCCACATGGAAATATTAGAATCACAATTTATCAATTCTCTTATGAGACACAATCATAGATGGTCGAGCAATTATAGTTTTGTCATAGTCAATGCTGACAAGTTCATAGTCAAAGGGCATAACCTATGTTTTTCTCCAAAGAGTGTAGTCCTATCCAAGAATATTCTCAAATTATGTTTTTGATCCTACCTATCATATTTCTATTTTTATTTATTTTTCACTATAAGATAATATTCAAAGTTAATGTAGATAAGTCAATATTCAACAAACACGACTGAAATACATTATTGTCTAGGAAGCATGGACCTATCCAAAAGAGTCTTCAGATTTTATTTTTTATTATGAGTAATCATAGTTTTATTTTCTATTGATTCACATTGTCAAACATCACAAATAATCAACTAAAATCCATATCAAAAATAACTACATTCTTTCTTAGTACTTTAAAAAAAATAACATATTTTTATATTTAGCAAGTTGTAAATTAGCATTATTAATAATTGTACATATTTAGCATTTTGATTATCTCTTAAGTTTTATACCTATTAAAAAAGGAGGGGTAAAGTATATTTGAGAACCTATACATTTTTTAGCATTTTATTTTATGATTTTATATAAAGGTTTTAGATTTTTTGTTGATTTTCCTTATACAAATATTTTTTCTTCTAAGTTTGTTTTCCTTTTTTTTATTTTATCCATTTTTATTACTTTTTTAGAATTGTGTTTTGATACTTTTAAAACTCATATGATATGTCATTATGGGAAAAGTGGTATTAGTTTTTATTGATCTATGGTGTGATAAGTACTACTATAATATTTAATCCATTAGACAACACTATATATGAACTTTAGTTTCCACGTACCTCACAGTATATCATAAATGCATGAGTTTTTTAATTTTCATTCATAGGAAGCCTTTCATCTATTTTGTATTTTAGAGCACCAGTAAGTGATTATCCCTAAGAATTTAATCTCAATATACCATAGAGATGGGAATTACATCTAGGAAATGGTGGAATCCTCTTTAATTAGTTTCTTTTGGGCCTTGATCACTATTTACCACTAGGATCAATAAATCCGAGATCCTAAAAAGTAGACACACCTTATCTAATTACACTTATAATCCATTTTGTAATTTCAAATTTTTAACTTTAATTTAAAATCATGGTAACAATGAATGAGATTTGATTCCACCTCTTGATTCAGCCTATAAGGTTCATTGTCACATTCTATGTTACTTTATAAGGTATTATTTGGATTCACTATGTATTAGCATACATCAAACTCAAATACAATAAAAAGGATAAAATGAATAATATTAAATCTCAAGCCTTCCTCAATTCATATTATTGTAATATCTAATACAAGTTACTATGTATCATAAGTAGTTTCCAAAGGGTGTGCATGACTTAATTTTATCCTCCTACCCTTATACCTCAAGGTTATCTCACTCATCATCCTGCTCCTATTATTTTATATTGGTAGATATTATATTATAATTTCCATAATGTCAACATTATACGAGGATGGATATCTCACCTGCCACATCAAAATTAAGGTGGTGAACATGTTCCTCCTCAACCCCAACCTCCCACTAGGAAAGAAAGTAAATATAAGGGTTATGATATCATTCATCAACTATGGAATACCCCTAATAAAATATATTTTTTGGATTGATTAAAAATATAAATATACTAAAAATATATCTCATATGGCATGTTGTTAAATACAACTCTTCTTAGTGATACAAAACCAACATAATTTTCTTTTATCATGAGTACAATAAAAGATATCAACAAGGTCATCACCTTCAATAAGGAAGACTTGCCTTCTAATCATATAATAGATAAAAATATTCCATTATTGATTTGATATTAGGTAAATGGAAAGGTAACCATGTGTGTGTTATTCAAAAATGGTTCAGGGATAAATATTTGTAGATATTTTTCATTAAAATAATTGGTATTAATGTGAACAATATTCAAAAATTATAACTAAATATATCAATATATTTAATAATACTCCTTGTCAAACATTTCAAACTATCACATTGGATTACCACTAGGTCACAAGATAGTGCCTCTATTTTTCAAGTTATTGTGATATCCTCAAAATTTTGAACCTAAAAATTCCATTTGATTGAAAATATAAATACCAGTTACCATAGGAGATAGCTTAAATATCTTAAGCATTTCTCTAATCTTAAGGTTATTAGGATTTATTCCTTGTGTTCAACTCACAGGTTCAAATCCATACTTAACTCAAACTTAGCTATAGCCATGTTTGACTCCAAGGTCATACAAGAATAATTTACTTAGCCCTTAAGATGATAGGATATGTAAGAAAACATAACTCAAAAATATCCTCACATGTATTAATATTGTGATCAAAAAGGTTTAAAGTATGTCTTGAACAAATAAAGGTAAGGCATAGGAATTTAAATCTTACAACTAGGGTTCAAGCCTTATGAGCTAAATAAAAAACCATTTGGTTATTTATAACAATGGCAATAACTCTAAAAGCTTCAAGATTATGTTTTTATAACCCAAGTTTATCACTTTTCAAATCAAATGTGTAGCTATGAAACATTAATATATTATTATTATCGTAGCTCAATCAAATGAGATCCATGAACACATAAATAGTCATTTTTTCTAATGCCAAAAACCATTGATAAACTAGACTCATCAAATATCCCTTAATGGATCTTACTTCAAAAAATATCTTTTTGACTTTCTTATCTTATCGAGCAAATAATTTAGCTCAAATTAGATTTATGAAAATACATGCTTACATTATTGTATTATAAAAGACTAATTTCATTGAATGGTTATATCAATACATTTTGGAATAGCCAACACATAGTGCTTAACCTAAAATAAGGTATTTCAAGGACTTTATAAACATCCCTTAAATAATTTGTATTCACGTTAAGCACAAATCCCATTTATTCATGCAAAGGTCAAGACTAGAATCTATATATTTATTTAATGATTAACATGCTATAGATTTATGCATTAAGTAGTAACCTTATTTAATCTTTTGGTAAATGAGATGTTCATTATTCAAGTACACCAAGATATATACCAAGTATGAGTTAAAATATACTTTTTTTGCATGTTAATTAAAGTGTGGAGAAATATATTTGACCACATGACATGATCATCATTAACTCTTGCGGGTTCCTTTAATAGTACACAAGTTCCCAAAAACAACATTAGATGAAGCTAATATTTAAGGTTATATTAAATTGCTAAATCATGAACACAAAACATTCCATTCAATCAAATAGGGTGATTCCTTATATCATCGAGTAATATTTTCCTCTACTATACTTCATTTGTAATCTCTGTCATATTAAAGTTTTAAAAAAAAGAGTTGAATCCCAAATATAGGACTTGATTTAATGAACTACAACTGAGTATAATTTTAGCCTATATTTCTTGGATAAATGGTCAGAGAGTACTACTACTACTCTTAGACATAAAGATAATCACTAGTGTTGACTATAAATCTTAAATGACTTCATTAACTAAAGTACCAACCACATTTATAGGTTTTCATAACACCATTTAACATAGTACATGCATATGTATCACATCAAGAAACATTTTTAGAGGTTATCTCCATTCTAAGAGAAATATAATTTCTAACTCTGAGCAAAAATCTTCCAAAGACATAATAGAACTAGGGTTTTCACCCTAATGTCTAGTCTTTTACCTAATTCACATTAACATACATGCAATTTTAGGAATAGGTCATGATACTACATGTCAAACATATAATGGCACCCAATTGGTCTAATTTTAAGACCTAATTTATTTTGAATGAAATGTATAATACATGTAATCCAAAACACTTTATTTCCCAAGATTACTAGTAAATAAAATCCTATCGAATCAATGTAACCTTTCTCAAAATATAATTAAGGTCCAAAAATGTTTTTGTATAATGAAAATCAGACTAAATATATTATCTAAGAGTTGATTAATATCTACCCAGTCTTGAGTTCAAACTCATGATGTCAATAACATAGGTCAAATCATACTAATATCTTAACATCCTTACTCTCATTACCAAGAGGTAAACAATTAATCAATTAAAATATGGATACATGGAAGTAATTTTATCTTGTGAAAATTTAGTTAGAGTGGTATTATACTATTTAAAGGATTACATAGTATATAATAACTCAACTAATGGTCAATAAAATACATGATAAATAATGCATATTAAATCATCTACCAACCAAAATATATCTGTCAAGTATTATTTTAAAAATTGAGATAAATTGAAAAGAATTGTCTCATAAGCTATGTATATTTATTTATAGATATAGAATGATAGGCTTTTCATGGTTCTACTCAAATTCCATAAACTATATATAATATGCAGTTTTAATTATATAGGGTAATTGAATATAACAAATAAAATAAGCATATTATTTATCTGACTGAAAGAAAATAAGATAAATCATAGAATAACATATAACAATATTACACTTACACTAGGGAGGAGTTTACCTTTGATTTATTATAACAATAAATTTAGTTTTATACTCAATTTATATTTAATACAAATTGAAGTAATTCCCTTGGATTATGAAGAGACATGTTTATACAAGGTATCTTTTCCCAGTTAAAATAAAAGTAGTTGGACCTTATCCAAAATCATTCTAGAAGAACAAAACTAGAATGGCCAATTCAAATGCCTATAAAGATCCATTACTCATTTATGTATATAATAAAAATATATATAAGTAAGTTTTCAATAATAATGGATTAAAATAATGAGTAAACCTTACACCTCACAACACTTTCAATAGATGCCCCTACTTTTAACAATAAAAATCAAAAAAATTGGAGTTAGTATAAACTATAAATTTTATTTTTATCTAATACCCTACAACACCCATATAATAATATTAATTTAAATGTATTAGTTTTTCATAAATATATCACAAATAATTACATAAATCAAAATCATGATATCAAATATCTCTCTACATATAGATCAATTATCCTACCGAAGTAATCTAAACAAGTAATAAGTTATTGAATCTACTAATTAGAATCACCAAACATATAATCACATTTAAAATCCTTAACAATCAAGCACCCATGATATAATAGGTATTTTATTAATTTATAATAATAAAACATACTATTATGTATTTGAAATTAAAGCATGATTGACACGACATCATCAAAACTCTACGGCATATAAAAAATTAGTGAAACAATGTGAAGAAACTTAAAAATAATTTGAAGGCTACCAAATCAAGAAAAAAATATTGAAGAGATAAGAAATAGAGCTCCTTATTATTATTCATTCAACTGAGGGTTCAAACCCATAATAACTATTTGGTAAAAAACCACTAAGGTACAAGCAACAATATAAATAAAGGGAATGTTTTAAAATCCCAAAGGTATTTATGTCAATTTCACAGCTAAAAATGTATATTCATGATTTTAATAATTTATGGCCCAAGTAAATGTACTATTTTTTTAACCAACTTATGGAAACACTGAGGTTATTAAATATGTCATATATCAAATAATACAATTTCATATTATCACTCATATATTCAACTTAGCATATCTACAAAAGAGTACAAAATTACAATACAAAATTTACAAGTCCTTGCATTAACAAACCTTGCATACTATAATTAACACTTTTAACTTAACATTATTAATTACAAATGAAATGAGAATACAAGGATTTACCCCATTTCTTTCTCGATTGGATAAAAATCACACACATAAACAATTTAAACCCTTCCTTTCAATATAATTTAGAGTCCAATTCATGTAAATATTTACACAGAGTTTCTAACCAAAAAATGCATAACACTCAATGATGCATCTTGAAGTTCTATTGATAAATATAATGAAAATTCCCTTGCATACTATCATTTAAAAGTAACCAAATTTATAAAAATAATTATTTGATTCAACACTATGAGGGATCTTATAAACTTCAAGGGTTCTAATAGTTTAAAGAAAGGGGATTCAAATTCACAAATATTGAATGCCTAAAAATTTTCTCAAACAAATAATAGGAAAAAGTAAAATTTACCATTCACAAGCTACCAAAACTTATTATATATTATACACATTGCTTAACCGATGGTAAAAAACCATAGGGCTGAAAACCTTTCACATAACTCATTCATTTATGGTGTTTACATATATATATATATATATATATATATATATATATATATATATATATATATATATATATATATATGTGTGTGTGTGTGTGTGTGTGTGTGTGTGTGTGTGTGTGTGTGTGTACTTAAATACATATACACTTGTATTCTAAAACTCAAAATAAAAACACTATTAAATCTCATAAAGTTTTGAGAAAGGTCAATACTTATTAGATCAATGTATTACGGCATAGGAAAGAATACTTTCCTAGAATACCAAGTGTTCCACAATATTATTCTTTCTCCCATTTTTTCATCCTCTTATCTTAGCCATTCCAAACTTAACTCTTTATTCCTTCAAGTTCCATTATAACCTAAAATTTCATATAGGCTTCATAATGATTAAGTAGTGGTACATCAATGCACAACATATTCCTCATAATATGAAATAATTTACTCTTAAAAATTAATATTTATTTTTTAAAAACTCGACTTCCCATAGTTTGCAATAGGGTCAAGCCCTAATCATGCTTCAATAAAGCAATATCTCAACTAGTGTTGGAAGAATGAGTTTAATCATTTATTCAATGTAATGATAAAACATGATAATCTATCCACTTCTTTGTGCCACATCAAACAATATTAAAGCCAAGATTTAACATTATTATTTTCATTTCATGATTATAAAAAATTTCAAAAGAGAAATCCTAGGAATACATTCCTCTTAAAATTACCAAACAATCATTTTAACCACCCAAATCACAAAGATCCACAAGGTGTTCCAAAAACCAACATTGACTGAAAATAAAATACAAAAAATAGAAAAATGATTGGATCAACCTGTTTGATTTATTTACCTAAAAAATGAAAGTTGTGTATAATAAAATTGAGTAGATTAATTTTGTTAGATATAAATAAAAATTTAAACTAGTTAAATAACAGGATGAACCAGTTCGATCTAGTTGGCTAATAATAGAACTTGTAAAGAGAAGATAAAACTAGGTTGACCAACATGACAAAGTTGAATGTAAACCTTGTACCTATAAGAAAATAAATTGAATAGATCAACTATCTTGATATAATTAGATAAAACCCCAGACCTATAAATAGAAAATAGATTGGATCAACTAACTTGATCTAGTTAACTAATAAAGAGACCTATAAAATAAAACTAAATTGACCATCTTGATCTAATTGATTGTGACTAAAAAATTAGAATGTGAGGGTTAGGTTAACATTAGGCTCACTATAATATATGCAATGAATTAGGATGGATCTAAACTTATCCTACTTAGTGAATTCTAAGCTCGAAGAAGATAATCTTACCAACAACTCATTGCATAACTATTTATATAAGGACATGACCAATTCAAATCTGTTAAACCTAAACAAAGTATATCTTACTACACAAAACCAAAAGAGAGGATTCCAAATCCTTTAGGTTAATGATATTATGCAATAACCCTATTTAGGCATACTATACGTAAAATAAATCTAATCTAGTGCTCACTAAATGATGGAGAGATTAAGGAAGAATAAGCCTAAAACCTTATTGATCGAAAATTGTAACTAAATAATAAGTATTTATGTTTAAAAATAATCTTCCACCTTTATTATATGTTCTCTCAACTCACCATACTTACTTGTACCTTTTTTCAAATTTGAAAATGCAAGAAAATATAAAAATAAGGTTTCTAAACCTTATAATTAGGCCTATAAACTGAGAAACTCAGATAGCTCTCTCTAGGTGGATAAAATTCTTAAAACCACTTTTAACACTTCACATAAATCCTAACATAGCTCTGCACAAAATTTTATGAATTTTAGCTAGTTAGTCTTTGAGTTAGAGTGATTTTAGTCCTTCAAAACCCTAATTCAAGGTTTTCTGACTATGTACAGGTTGAGATCAAAAAGTCTATTAAAATTCAAATTTTTAAGACCTATTTAAAATAAAAATTATTGAAATAAGTTATTCACACATGATTATTAATCTATCACCCACTTTGGCACCTTGATCAATATCAAAACATGATGAAAACAAACTTTTTTTGACTGTAGAAGCACTTTTCTTGACTACATAAACCCTCTACTTGCTCTTCAAGCCTGTAATATAAATGAAATGTATTAAAAATAAAATAATATTATTTAAAAACAATAATAAAATTAACTTACATGAATTCTCATATTTAAATTGAAACAAGAAACTCAAATATAGCAATCTTTCATTATTTTTGGTGCAAATGTGTTACACAGTCCTATCAATACCCTATTTTTAGAACTTCTCTTTTTCAACAAAATATTTGTGTTTATTAATATTATTTTATTATTTTTATCTATATATTTATGTTTATTTATATTATTCTCTTTTTTTAATCTATCTTATTTTATTCTCCATTCACATCTCTCTCCTAATTCTCCCTCTTTCATTTCAAGGTCTTAAATTTTCTAACTTAATAAACTGAACTTAAGACTTAAACTTAATTGAGTTTAATAATCACATAAGTGTTAAGACATTTAAATTATTTTAAAATATGTCTAAGACATTCCTTGAACCATCCATGAAGAATCATGACCAAACAATGCATTAGGATATGAGAAAAGCTTCAAAAACATCTAAATCAAGTTTTAAAATTCAATTTTTTAGTTTTTGGCAGGAAAATTGAAAACAAGCAAAAATGTTCAAAATAAGGTAAATTTAAGTATTAAAAATATTAAAATAGATAAAATATGACCTCCTAAACATATCCAAGACAAAAATTTATAAAAATAAGAACTAAAATCTAATTCTCTTACATTTAGCTCTCTGATTTCAAAAACATTCATGATCTCTTGTTTAGATGAGGTCTTTAATGGTGGTTTCATATTGGAATATTTATAATGGATTAAACTAAGAATCATATTCAATTTTATGACTATTACACTTGACTATATATTTGAATTACTCCTTACCCCTAATTCTCTTGACAATCTTCTTGTCTAAAATAGCTTCTAGTTCATCCTTATGTGCCTTGGGTAACTATTTTTCTCAATCAATGACCTATTTATTATCATCTTTAGATTTTTTTACCATGTATTATCTTTCTATATAATTATATATGTCTACTACATTGAAAATAGATAAGATCCCAATATCATATGGGAGTTCTAGTTCATAGGCATTAGCAAACAAATTACTCAAGACCTTACAATGTCCTATCTTCTTCAATTTCATTTTATTGTATTCACCTTTAGAAAATATCTCCTTCATAAGGTGATAACACCAAATCACCTATCTAAAATTTCATCTATTTCCTTCTTTTATCAGCATCTCCTTTGTACTTACTATCACTCAATTGCAATTACTTTTTGACTTGCTCATGTAACTCTTATATGGTTGTAGTAAAGTCTTCACCTTTAGCAGTCCTCTTTTCTTGTTTGCCCAAATCTCTAATGTCATAAAAACATCTTGGATTTATCCCATAGATAATCTAAAATGTATTGAAACTTATACTCCTATTAAATGAATCATTATATATAAATTTAGCTTGAGATAACACTTGATCCCATTCCTTTAGATTATCACTTACCAAACATCTTAGTAGATTATTTAAGCTTCTACTGACAACTTCAATATGACCATTAATTCGGGGATGGTAGGTTGAACTGACACTCAATGTGGTTCCAAAATTCTTCCAAATTATAATCCAAAAATGTCCAACAAATTGTGTATCCTTATCATAAATAATGCTTATACAAATTTCATGTAACCTTACCACTTATTCAAAAAATAAATTAGAAATGTTGGTAGCATCACTTGTCTTCTTGCATGCTATGAAATGTGCCAATTTTGAAAATATATCAACAAAATAAAAAAATAAAATCATTACCTCATTGTTTTTTTGACAAAACTAATATAAAATTTATACTTGTTACATCCCATGGTCTGATTGGAATAGGTAGTGGCTAATATATACCTATATTTTGACTCTTTCCTTTGGCATGTTGAGAAATCCTACATTTTTCCATAAATTTATTGACATAAGCTTAAATTCTTGGAAAATAATAATATTCATTCAATTAATTAAAGGTCTTTATTTATCCAAAATATCCTACTAAATTGCCACTATTCTTTTCTTTCAACAAATTGTCTCTCATAAACCTTATAGGTATGCATAGTTGTTTGTCTTTAAATAAAAATTCTCATTGAATAATGTAGTCCAACAATGGACTCCTATCCATATTTTTACTCTTATAATCCTCATATGCTTCCTTGAAATATAAATATTCCTCATATAACTCTTTTGATGACTCAAATCCCAAACTTCTCACTTGAGACTCATGTATGATCATGCTCCTCCTGCTCAATGCATTGGCTATATTATTGGATTACCCAATATTATGTTTGAGAAAAAAATATTTTTTTGTAAGAACTCTATCCATTTCACATGTCTTTAACTCAACTTAATTTTACTATTGATGAGTTTAAAAGCATGATTTTATGTATAAATCACAAAATCCTTAGGCAACAAGTAGTACCTCCAATTCTTCAAAGCTTGGATGATGGCAAAGAATTATTGATCATGGGTTGAATACTTATTATTTATTTCATTTAAATTTTAATTAAATTAAGTAATAGGCCTTCCTTATTAACTCAAAATATCTCCAATAGCCAACCCACTAAAATCACATTCAACTTTAAAGAGTTTGTTAAAATCAGGGAAGACCAAGATACGTTGCTCAGTTATCTTTTTATTAAAAATATGAATTTTTTTCTCATTTGATTCAATAAAATGGAATTTTTTATTATCATATTTTATATTTTCAATAATAGGTGCATAAATACCAGTAAAGTTTATAATGAATTTTCTATAGAAGCTAACTAATACATGAAAACTTCTTACCTTGAAAACACTTCTTGGAGTATGATGATCAACTATTACTCTTACCTTTTATTTATCCATTCTAAAACCATCCTTAGAAATGAAAAATCCCAAATAAATAAACTTAGTTTGCATGAAGGTACACTCATTGATGTTAATCAGTCATTTATCTTCCTAAAGCTTATTCAACATCATCTTAAGATATTTGATGTGTTTATCTTTTGATTCACTAAAAATCAAAATGTCATTCAAGTAAATAATAATAATCTTATATATAAATATCATTAATAACTCATTCATTAGTTTAATGAAGGTGCTAGGAGTGTTGGTCAAACCAAATGGCATAACAAGCCACTCATATTGTGTGCATCTCATTCTACTCAATAAAATAACTCGTTAAATTATGCATGACAACATATAATATTGACACTTAATCCCTATGTAGACACCGAAATAGTGTCTAACCCTTAGTCACCTTCCCCCTTGGTCCATTCCTAACCCATTCCTAAAACATGTAATTACTAATTTAAAATAATTAACTTATTTTGAATTAACCCCCCCTCCTTGGATACATCACCCATGACACCTCGCCTAGGACACCTCACCTTGGACCATTTCCCACCTTATGACTCACCCAAGACCTATTCTTACTCCTCTCCAACCACCTAACCAACTCTCATGTGTATTTATCTTAACCTTCGACAATTCTTCCACTGACTATGCACTTGGCAGATGGAGAATGGGGTTGTTGGCCCTTTTAACCATTTTCCACCCGCCGACGTCGGTCAACTATCGGCCGATGCCAGCGGGATCACCGACATCGGTTTACTTAAACCGTCTTCTAACCCTATCCATGGCTAATCACAAAAAAATCACAAATTCTAATCAAACTCTGAATCTCGGGAGCTAATCACGAATCTAGAATCTAGTGTCTTCGACCATGTCATTCTGCCAATCTCTCAGCGAAGCCTCTCACTCTCTCCCTCAGGTGCAGCAACAGGGACTCTACATTAGACTTCTACACTAGCAACAGGGCCTCCACACAAGCTACATCAATAGCAGGTACAGGGATCATCAGCAGCAGCACACCTTCAACAAGGCACAGGTATGTATATTGTCTATGTTTTCTTTGTGTTTTCTAGTCATTTGCCTCTAGGTATTATGAATTAGATTCAGCACTATCTCCCCCTAGACCAAACTATTCCCAGCCCCGAATCCATATTTCCCTGTCTCCCTATTGCATCCGTCCTCTGTCGGACCATACACTCTGCCCATTCAACCAGACTCTCAGACCCAGATCCCAGATCATTCAACCAAGCCCAAAACTTTGTCTTAGGACCACTCAAATGAGAGACAGAGCCTTCTCTTGGCCTTGTCTATAGACCTAGACCTGATTTGACCCTGTCCATGGACCATAGATTCAACTAGACCTCATCCATTGTTCTTTGTGTTGATCGATGTAGAAGCCAGTATTACCCAATTCGACGTCGGTAGCACTAACCGATGTTCAAGCAGAACCCTAGAATTTCAGACGCCCAGTAGGTACCACCGTTCTGCTCTGCGATTGTGACTAGATCCGACAACATCTTTCAGGGAATCAATTTGCTTCCTTTTCAAACCAATCTCAGTTTTAGATTCCTTGTCAGTCTTCCTCCACATTCTACTATTTATCATACACTTCTTTTTATTGATTAGTGGGTTGATATCACCTTAAGGAAGTCTTCATACTTCTGGGATCAAGCTTTCGCTTGGCAACCCACCATCTATCCATCTAACACTTTCTTTTGTCCAAGTCTCTTTTCTTTGCAGGTGTCATTCCTCCACAGCCAAAGAGGAGTCCTCACAGCGTCTGGATTACAGTGCGTAGATTATATCCAGGTACACATCAAGTCTTGACCATCTCTTATTTTCTTATTTTCTCTAGCCTTGGGATTTGAAAGCAAAATTTGAATAGCAATCCACCCCATATAATCGAACTCCTGAGGAGAGGCACCTCTTCATCCCACTAACCTTCAGTGGACATTAATGGGATCTTAACCACATGAAATACCCCACAGTGGTCACATATTCAGGATTTTCCTAATATTTGGGTCCCCATAGTGGTACCAAACTTTCCACATACTATCTTACCAGCATAAAACTTCCTTTATCTTGCCTACTTTTCTAAGCACATGTTCATCCCAAAATAAAGTCTAGAGGCTTGTAACCTATAGAAATTTCTCCCTCAAGAGTAGAAATTTGAGAGGGAGACTTCCCCTTTAGTTGCTTGGTAGAGATCTCTTTAAATGACAAGGGCTCATTCCCAAGCATCACCAACCAAAGGGTAATAAATCCAAATCTATCCTGATGGAGGGGGATAGGATTCATATCAATGTTACTTTCATTGCATACTAGCTCTCATACCCTCTTGCATCCATTATATCATCCAAACATCCAAATAATCCATCAATATATCCATCTTGAAGCCATTGTCAAGCAATCCATAATCAAGCCAATTTTGCATCTGGACCCTCAGTTGGACAAATGTTCTAGGGAAGGAGAGCAGAGTAAAGGTGATGATAAGAACTAATGAGATTTTTGCATTACACCTAAAATGATCTTCTATTAAAGTTTTTAGATGATAATTAGGTAGTAGACCTATTGAATTGAACCCTTCCAGAATGTGAGGATACTTCATGAGTATGCAAGCACACTTAAAAGATGCCTTACAATAGGAATGACATGATCAGGGTACCATTTAGACTCTATCAAACTAAAATAAAACAAGAATTGGAAAAATGAGAGACAAAGAAATCTTTGCCTTACATAACCAGAAATAGCTTCTGAGGCTATTCAGAGGTCTCATGATTCTTTGCATTTGACCTTAGTAGCAGTATGCACCCAATTCCTATCTCAAAGCTAATTCCTCTAGTGACTAGTTTAACCAAAAACCTCATGAATTGCCAGACCAACAAGTTATCTTTGAACTCATACATAGACATGTAAAGGAGAATAGAATTTTAGAGCCCAGTGGTAAAGTTCTGCTCTAGTTTCTAGATGCAACCCTTCAGGGCAGCAATTTTAGATTTCAAACTAATCTTGGTTTTAGTTTCCTTGTCAGCTTCCTCCACATACATTTTTCCCTTTTTTTAGCATTTTTCATAATGTCAGCACCATCCTCTGTAATAGCCTCAAATTCTCTTGTCTCCTGCTTACCTTCAGTGTCCTCAAAGATTTCCTAAACTTCTAATTCCTTATACTCTACTTCATAGGTGGCTTTATTTG
The DNA here is from genome assembly GCA_037957365.1 of Torreya grandis. Lineage (NCBI taxonomy): Eukaryota > Viridiplantae > Streptophyta > Pinopsida > Cupressales > Taxaceae > Torreya > Torreya grandis. The sequence continues at coordinate 1,873,263 of JARHVA010000368.1, forward strand.
AGGTAGCTCTCTGAATAGTTAATAAGCCTATCATGTAGAGAGTGGATATTTCCAGAAATCCATCTCAACGATCGAACTCCTAAGGAGAGGCCCTCTATACTAACCTCAGTGGATCTCCATAATGGAATTCTACTCACCTTAACCCCCATTGGTACAATAACTCAAAAATGATTATCAAATGAGTCCCCACAGTGGTCCCCCCAATACTCTCTTCACTGACTCAGCATAAAACTTCCTTTTCTTGCCCTTCAAGCTCATAAAGGAGCTAGGGGTGTCAACAGGGGCCTCCTCAAGAGTAGAAAAGGAGACTTCTTTAGTTTTGGTAGAGACAGGGGAAAGACAGGGCTCATCGATAGCATCACCAACCAAAGGGTTAGAAGAAACATCCCTACTATCAATTCTAATAGCTTAGATGGCATCAAGGGCATGATTTGGAAATTATAAATATGTGAAATATCAGGCTCGTGGTGGAGCTTCTACAGAAGAAATTGAATATTCCTAATGATATTTTTTGCCAACTTAATGCTCTACATTCTAATGACTTTAGAATTGTATCTAGGGAGGAGAGCAGATTTTAGAGTCCCCTTGGATACTCAAATTCTTTATACCTAGGGATATAGCCAATTTTATCCCCCATAGGAGAGCCATTGCTTCAGCATAGTTATTACTCTGGTAGCCTATTCCACCAACATAGATATCAATCATCCACCCTTTGTCATTTCTTATAATCCCTCCTCCATTGGCTTTACCATCAAACTTGGAGGCCCCATCAAAGTTAAGTTTCATCTAGTTAGGCTTTGGGTAATCCATTTAGTATTAAGTCTCTGAAGAATTTTGGAATTATTATAAGTAGGAATATGGTTTAGAACCTTCCATTTATCCACAATTTGTTCTTCTTTATTTAGGGGTTTCTCCATAGTATGAATATGAGCAATGGTGACACTTTCCAAAAGAGTCTTAATAAAAGAATGAAACACCTGAGAAGCATTTCTAGTAGTATCCCTAAAAAAAAATTTGGTTGCACTCTTTCCATAAAATCCAACTCAAAAATGGTAGAGTTGCCATAATTCCATGAGCCAGGGATGAGAAAAGGTAGGATTCCCGCTGATAATGACTTCCTTAAGGTTAGAGTTATAGACCCACTCAATACCAAAATTATTTAGGATTATGCCCCAGAGTTCCCAAGCAAAATCACAGTGTATGAGAAGGTGAGAAACTATTTACTCTTTTGAATAGCACAAATAGAATCTGTTGGCCAGGGTAAACCCTCTCTTCTAAAGGTTATCTTGGGTTAAGATTTTGTTATGAGCAGTAGCCCACCAAAACATGTTGATTTTTGGTATAAGTTTATAGTTCCAAACCTTTTTCCATATCTCTTTATTCTGAGCCTTAGGAATTAGCAATTGATAAGCAAACTTGATAGAGAACCATCCATTCTTATTTGGCCACTATTACTATTCATATTCACGTGAGAAGAGAGGGATTCTAATCCCCTAAATTAACTGTTGAATCTCTAGAACTATAGGGAAGAGCTCAGGCCGATGAGCACAGCAATCTGATAGATTTTTCTAGCTCCTTAGTCCATTGTTATTATCCATGTAATCACTGACTTTATCACCAAAAATTTGAGTAGCAATGTCAGCAATCTCTCCATAGTTTCCCTGTGTGATGAGAGCCTTATCCTTTACCCAAATGTCATTCCAGAATTTAATATGCCATCCATTTGCCAATTTCCATCTAATTCCTTGCTTAAGAAGGCTTCTACTTTTTAGCATTTTATTCCATATCATAGATCCCTGGGGTAACCATACCTATTGAAGAAAGTTGGAACCATCAATACTATGCATATATTTGGCATACATTATTTCCCCCCAATCATTATTTTTATGCATCAGGTTCCAGTTGATTTTGGAGAGAAGGGATTTGTTCATGTTCCTGATAGATCTAATATTGAGGCCACCATGTGATTTCAGAAGATACACTTTTTCCCATCTAACCAAAGACATTCTCTATTTATCTTCTAGTCTCATCCATAAGAATTTTCTTTAAATCTGTTCCAATTTATCAGCAAAATATGTAGGTATTTTAAAGAGAGATAGGAAGTAGGTAGGAATTCCTTGAAGAGAGGCTTGAAGAAGCTACAGTTTTCTAGAACTGCTGAGAAGTTTTGCTTTCTAACCAAGAATTTTCTTCTAAGTTCTTTCCAAAATTCTATTCCAAAAACTAGGAGATACTTCTTTTACTGTGAGGGGAAGGCCCAAATATGTAGCAAGTACGATAGCTTCAGCACATTCAAGGATGTCAATGATTTTTTGCTTAAGGCCATTAGGAGTATTGAAGAAGTACACATTGTTTTTTTAGAGATTTATGCTTTGCCCAGACTCTATGGAATAGTTATTTAAAATATTCTTCCATCTCCTAGATTCAATCACCGAGGAGATGCCAAAAAGAATAGTATCATCCACAAACTACTGCACCATCATAGGAGGAAGGGAGGAAGCAGGTTTGATGCCCACTAAATGTTTAGAGACTATATCAGTTTGTATGTATCTTTCCAGTGCCTCCACCATTATGATGAATAAGTAAGGGGAGAGAGGGTCCCCCTGACAAATTGCTCTCAAAGAAGAGAAGAAACCTCTAGGGACCCCATTGACTAGAACCAAAAATTTTGCAAAAGAGACAGTGTTCCATATCAAGCGAGACATTTTATCATTAAACCCAAATTTCCTAATGACTTGGAACAAAAAATTCCATGAGACCCTATCATATGCTTTATAAATTTCTAGCTTAAGAGCCATACCAGGGATTTTGCTCTTGTCCATGGAATGAATAGTCTCATGAGTGGAGATCACAGCATCAAGGATTTGTCGACCTGGGATAAAGCCTTTTTGGGCAAGGGAAATAATTTTGTCTAAAAAAGATTGAATTCTCATAACCAGCACTTTAGTGCAGAGCTTATAAATAGTGTTACATAGACTAATAGGTCTAAAATCTATAAGGTGTGTGGGCTGTGACTTTTTAGGAACACATAGTATAAAAGTAATATTAGCTTGTTTTAAAATTTTACCTAATCTGAAGAAGTCATGTACATCAGTAGTAAGATCTATTTCCACTATATCCCAATATTCCTAGAAGAATATAGGAGGGAAGCCATCAGGACTTAGGGATTTGAATGAACCCATAGAAAATAAAATAGCACGGACTTCCTCCTCAGATATAGGCCTTAACATCTCCAAATTATCTTTCTCATTTATCAAACAGGGGATTTTATCAATGAATTGGTTCATAGTTCCATCATTCCCATCATCATTATTTTGTTCAGTGAGCAAATTCTGAAAGAATACCCTAGCTTGTTCCCCTATCTCATTATCTTCAGTTATAATGTTTCCATTATCCAAACATAGATTTTTTATGGAGTTATCCTTCCTATGTTTCATGGCTGAGAGATGAAAGAAGGCTGTGTTCCTGTCCCCCTCTTTGATCCACTGAACTCTAGATTTCTATTTCTAAAAAACCTCTTCTCTATCCATAATATTCTTCCAATCAGAAATTAGTACATTCTCTTCTTTAGAAGTGTCTTCTGAATCATCACCTTGAGCCATCCACTACTAAATATCTACAAGTTTTTTAGCTATGTTTTTCTTCTAATGAAAGACCTGACCAAAGCTATATCTATTCCATCCATAAACTTCTTGTTTGATATGCTAAAGTTTTTTTTACTAATCTAAACATAGGAGTGCCCTAGATAGGAATTTTCCACCTTGGGCCACCAATTGTCTGAAGTCTTTATGTTTGATCCACATAGCTTCAAAATGGAAGGAGAAAGGACCACATTATCCCTGATCTTTCCAACTGAGGAAGATTGGCCAATGATCAGACATGGTCTAGGAAAAGCCTACACATGCATATTATGATAATCATTCTAGTTTCTAGAGATAATAAATTTGTCTAACTTGACTTGAATCATTTGGTCTCCTCTTCTGTTAGACCAGATGAAATTTTGATTTTACAATTCAATATCCAACAGTCCCCAATCATTTATAAATTTAGTAAAATTAAGCATGTTGTCAGAGTAATCAATAATCCCACCCTATTTTTCAAAAGGGTATAACAGAGTGTTAAAGTCTCTAGCCAGCATCCATCTAGTGTGCTGGGTATTAGTCTTGAAACTACTCAAATCTGTCCATAAATTTTACCTCAATGCTTTGTTATTCAGACTGTAGACATTGATCAATGACCAGTTCAAGGAGGACAAAGAGAAGTTGATAATCAAAAAATGTTTATTATAAGCAATAAGAGATCCCTAAATTTTAGCATTGTTCCACATAGTTACAATCCCACCTGAAGCCCATTCAGTTAGACTAATGCAAAAAGCATCCTTAGGCCATATGTAGTCAGTGATTTTCTTAAAACTCTCCTCATTCATTTTGACCTCTTAGAGTAATAAAATATCTAATTTATTATCTATAATGCATTTTTTAACCTCAAACTATTTGGAAGGACTGTTAAAGCCCCTTAGGTTTCAAGATAAAATTATCATTTAGAGGATTTGAGGGAATGGGTCTCCTGTGTTTTTTGTTTACCACTAGAAATCTCCCTGGCAATCTCTCTTTGTCTTGTTTCTCTTAGGTTTGGTCTCCCTTGTTTGGGATCAGTGCCAACATCTATAGATTTTTTACCTTTATAGTTCTTTTTCTTTGGGGAAACCCATTCTTCTTGTTCATTACTACTACCATTTTGTCCTATTTCACCTGTAACTGAATAATTTCTTGGTTGGTCACCTACTTCCAAAGCATGGAAGATATATGTGTTTGAATGTAAGGTTGCTTCTCTCTCATTATCTACTATTTTTGGAGGTAGTTCCACCTAAATATCTCTTAACACTTTGCCTTCTGCATCATCCCCATCTATCAATTGGACACATATTTCTCCTTCCTCAAACATGTTGGTTTGTTGATTCAAAGAGTTAACTATGTCTCTTATAACCTTCTGACTATCACTGTCTAAGACCTTCGTGTTATTTTCCTCTAGGATAGCTTTTTCCTCATTACCAGGGACCTCTTCCTGACCAGCCTTTTCTCTAACCTTTTCAGTTTATCAAGGTTTTCCACATTACCCCCCATTCCCTAACTACCAGAGTTTCTGAATTTATGAGACTGATCCTCACCTTCAACCAGGGAATCATCTTTCCTTTCCATTTGCTTCACCTTACATTGGGTCATTATATGTCCCTTTTTTCTACATATTTGATAGAAAGTGGTAGCATTTTCATTTATGATCGACTGAGTCCAAGTCCCATATTTAGAGTTTAACTCTATAGATGTGGGGAGGGTCTGATTAATCTCTACATTGACACACAATCAAGCATACACATATCTAGATTGCATTCTGGTGGTATGATCTACAGTGACGTATTGGCCAATAGAGTTGCCAATAGTCGTAAATATTTTTCATCCCAAAATTCTAATGGGAACCCTAACAATCTTACCCAAGTAGGAGCCAACTTGTTGAGGTCTGATTTGGGGTTAAATCCCAGTTTCCACGAGCACAAGGCAAGCAAATGTGGACCATACAGCTATGGTCTTCCAGCAAGAATAGCTATCATATCCTCCCTATTCATAAATCTAAATAGGAATAAGCCTCTTGCCATAGCAGTGATCGAAACACTACCTTTAATTCTCCACTGAGACATTACCCATTTCCTAACCATCTAAATATTAGGACAGAAGGAGAAAAACTTACCTACCAATGCAAGGTCCATGGTCACCATGATTTGCTCAACCAAATCATTTGGGATAGTCATGGTCGTACCCTCAGTGGAATCATTGTTGATAGGAAGGCTTGACATGTTTTTAGTGGAACATGTCTTTTCACCTGTTAATGCTTTCTTCCATCCATTGGAGGGAATGTCCTCTATCATATTTAGGTTTAGGTCCCAAGAGGCACTTCCAAAGGTAGTAGCCTTTATTGGATCTGTAAGCACTCTAGTCACACTCAGAGGGCCCTACAAGGTGGGAAAAAGCTAGTTTCAAATTTTTCCAAGCAGTTGATTACTAGAGTGAATGTTGACTCTTCTATTGATGTTCTTTGTGAGATTTGAGTTAGATTTAGTATCATTTTTCACATTTACATCTATTGCTCAAATTTTATGGGGATTCATTTGACAACCACAATGGGAGTCCCCTTTTGGACTAATATTGTTAGTGTGAAGTGTGATAATGATGCTTTTAAGAAATATTTAGGATGAATTGGTGGCTCCAAGTTTCATATTTTATGTCTATAATCTTTTTTACTATCAGTAATTTTGAAATTACACCTTTATAATAATCTATAATTTTTGTTAAGATTAAGCTTACTCAGGAATCATTCTAGACACTTTGGGTTTTGTTAGAGATTAAATTAGGCCTTTTAATTTAAGTTATTTACTTAACAGACTATTATCTTTTTTTTATTTTATTGATTTTCTCTATGTATTTATTATTTTTCAATAGTATGTCGACTCTACTTTGTTCTAAATGTAATGAATAGAAACTGCAAAATATGCATGAGTCTTGAGATGTTTTATCAGGTGGTTCTTGGTGCCTGTGTAAGCTTCCAAATTTTTGCATGATACTTGTATCTTGTTTTGTATGTTTTTATCCTCATCTTTTTCAAGGGAAAAATTCATATTGGTTAGCCTTTATAAATGTAGCATTGATGATTGAGTGAAGGACACTTTCCTTGGTTTGAACTTGTTATTTCTAATCCCCCTTTTCCTTGGGTTGACGTCTATGTCCCCTTTCTAATTACCTAAAGGGAGACTGATTAGGTTTTAGATATACATATACCACCATCAATTAGGCTTTTATATACCACATGACAAAAATTATATAGACCACGTGTTTCCACATTTTACATACGTATCTACTAGGGTGATAGCAACTATGACATCTGACAAAATCCACTTTCATCATGCTTTGATGGATGTCCATACCTTATTTTAAAGCTCCCACTTTAGCATATTCTAGGAGGGCATTGAAAAATGTCATGTAATTTGTATTTACACTTATTGATTGCATTTGATTAAAAAAATCAAAGTTTTTTCAATGAATCCATTTTGTGCATATCCTATAATCATTGTAGTCCATAAGACCAAGACATTTTATCAAATGGATAAAGTGTCTTGTGACTGACTCTTCATCTTGCATCAGATAAAAAAATGCTTTCAATTATCCATCATTTGACATAGGTAGGGCACATAGTGGCCAAAAATATAAGTTAATTTGGGTCACTCACCTATCGAGTTCCCCTATCTAAGTTATATTTTAGATACATCATGCACCCAAGTTCTTCATTATGCTTTAATGGGTGTCTATACTTTGTTATGAATCTCCTATTTTATCACACACTGGGAGGATGTTGGTAAGGGTCATAGAGTTTATATTTACACCTATAAATTACATTTGATTGAAAATATCAAAATCCCTATAGTCCCTAAAATCATATTTCCTCTAAGACATTTTGTCAAGTAGGTCACATGCATTCTGTGTATTTTTATGGTTTATAAACTGTAACTCTTACCAAAATCTTCCTACACTCTATGCAAATCATGAGGATGTTCTCATTTAGGGCATCGTATAACTTAGATTTCTTGATCTTGAATAATCATTAATATAATTATTTATTGAGCTAACCTATCAACCAACTTGAACACCACATGTTGCTGGGAGGTTAGCGAAAGCATCATTGATACATTAGGGTAAATAGTACTAAGTGGTATATGTAACTAGGCTTACAAGTCAATGAAGTTAATCATGTGTCTAGTGGCTCAAGTAAAATGATATTAAGGCCATGATAATATCATCTCTTTTAACTTGAAATAATTGAGTTACCTATAAAGGTGTCTTTCTCAATCATTCTATTGAACACTATTAGAGATAAATAAAACATCTAATTTTCCCTCTCAAAATGGTTAGAATTGTATATAAGGCATACAGAAGGAATAGAGAGACTTTTAGTAGAAAATAATAGATAATTATCTTCACAATGTTGTTAGAGTTTGAACCTTATTGTCATGTGTAGTTCAAATTGTCTTTTATGGTACTAGTGATAGCAAAATTTTGGGTTGTATTGATAGTCATGTTAAATAGAAATGACAATACCAAAATAATTAAATAGTCAAGATGTCAATAGAGAGATTACAATACAAAGTTTTCATTATAAATATAATTGAATATAACTCTTCTTTTTTATTTTTAGTCATTTTGTGTCATGAGTCACTAGGAGAGTCATTATTTAGTTAGTTAAATCATCAATCATAAAAATAAATAAATAAAAATAAAAATAAAAAAGTGTTGAGAGTATATAATCATAGTTTTATAGGAGTCATTCTAAATAAAAATTTTATTATTATCATCTTTTTTAGTGTTTGGATTAACATGTTTAGATCTTCATAGGGGCAAATTTGGCAAGCAATTTTTTATCTCACTTGATTTTATATATCAAACTACCAATAGTATTCTTGATAGGGCATTTAGTGGAAGGTTAAAATTGATCAAACTAGTAATCATTCATTTTATAGGTTGATTAATCTTGGAATCAGATAAAATATTATTTTTAATCATTTATCTGATTTTGCTTCTATAATGAATTGACATGTGCTTGTAAGTCTCATCAATCCATGGAAAAAAATGTATAACTACTAATGGAATTTCTACAAGTCTAGTTATCAAAGTTTCCAATTTGAAAACTACTAAACCATCTACTTTCAGGATTAATGATCAAAGACCACTTATCTTAAAACTATTAATCTTTTGTTTTGTAAGTCAACTAGCCTCAAAAGTAGCTAAAACATTATTTTTTATCACTTGCTTGGTTCCTAATTGGATAATAATCACACATAAATTAATTGGTTAATAAATACTTTTTTGGTTTTGCCTAATTATCACCTTAGGGCTACAATGGTGTATGTTTTCCTCCTTGCATCCTTGCAAAAATTCTTGGAGGATCAAAAACACCAATAAACCCTCCCTAGTTTTCTTTCTAAGGTGCAACACAATTGTAGAGGTGACATCCATGTATTTACCATTAGTCCCTAGTGGTCAGTGATGTGTATTTCATCACCATGAATTAGACCACACTTCATGTTTTGATAGAGTATAAATATCAAGATAGTTGTTGTTAGGTGTTAAAGCAGATTTTACCATAAATGTTTCCATAGAGTGAGGGGTATTTTGGCTCCAATACATAAAGTGATTAGATAAAATCCTATAAAAATTTGGGCCCCATCATACCTATCATATATTGAGGACTCCCTTAGTGAGCATATATAAACCTAGAATAAGACCTATTGGGCATAATAGGCACTCTATTATAGGAGTTATGATCAGCTCCCAAGTGACCATCAAGTACAGATAGGGTTGAGAAGGTTTGGTAGATTCCATAACAGGTCATTAGACTTAATCCTCACCTTTGAATCTATTATACAATGAAAACATCAAGTTACACACCCATTTGGTTGACTAAAATAAGTTATGTGATTGGGCATGTTGTGTGTGTGTTGTGCTAAGGCTTATGTTGTTTGTGAGCTGATTTAGCCTATCCCATTTTATCAAAAACACCTAGAGACCTTAGGATATATCCCATATTAATATCTAAAACCTATCATTCAATATCACTATTCACACCTTTTGGATAATAAATATTTATCTTGAAACTAAACACTTTAGTGGTCGCTCATCATTCCCTATCTTAGTCATCACTCTTATCCTTGACTAAACATTATCAATGTTTGCAACCTTGTTTGGTTTTAGTCTAGCACCCATCATCTCATCATCATATCTCTTCATATTCATCATCCATATAATCATCACCTTGTTATTGTGAAGCATATCCAGTCATCTTATCCTCTTTGTCTCATTGCTAGATTAATTCCTTGTAGGGCATTTGCTTTGGTGATATTTGGTCATTCTAGTCTTCATATCCTCAAAAAAAATCCAATCTAAGTCACATATAATCACCTATATTGACCACTTCTAGTATTTGGTTTTAGACAAAATTATTATCCAAAGTCACTTTATATCTCATCATCCTATATCAAAGTCACACCTAATCACTACTCTCACATCAGCTTCACCATCCACCATGTCACATAGAACCCGTACCTAAATCTTAAGAATGGGACAAGGATCCAATCAATAAAATGGTGTCCTTAGGAATTTAGGTGAATGAAATTGGGATAATGATGAAATACATAGTGACATGCACACCCTTGGATAAGAAGACTGATTTATAAATGATTTATTCAATAGTAATGAGGTTAGGGCACAATTTGACCTATATATTTATGAGAACTGATATTAAATTCTTTCCAAGGTCTTTGGAATGGGGGGCACACTACCTCCTACCTTTCATCCAAGCCTCTTAAAACATCTCATTCATCAAACCACTAGACCTACTACTCTACCCTATCAAAATAATGTCAACCAAGAACAAGAAGAAGACAATCTTGTGAATCATACATGAGAACTTGTATAAGAACTTGAACCCCTAAAAAATAATCATATTGAGGCTAATAGGAGAAGAAACACCTTAGAGGATTAGTTAGACCAATTAACCTAATAAATTAACTCCCTTACCTCATAATTATGAGCTCAAAATCAAAGACCCTCTTCGCTAAGACAACATATTAGAATCATCAACCTTGATCATTCAAGACCTAAAACCAATCAAGCTCAAGCCTCAAATCCCCTCATAGACCCCTCATTCACTAAAGAGTGGAGGATAATGAAGGAGACTCTTTAGAAAATTGATCTTCACACCTAAGAAATGAGATACATGTATCAAGACTTTTGCACATCCCCTTTGGACATGAGTATTTTACAAGTACCTTTCCCAGCACACTTTAAGGTCCCAAAATTTGACAAATACAAGGGAAAGGGGATCCATGATATCATGTGCAATAATTATATGTAGCATGTCATTAGGGCCTATGATGATGCTTATATTCTCAAACTCTTCCCCAAAACTATTATGGGGCCCATATTTTAATGGTTTATGCACTTATCTAAAGGCTCCATGTCTAGCTTTGGGGAGTTGATAGAAAAATTTGTGCAACTTTTTTCCTTTAACATTGATCATGACATTTCTATCATAGACATTTATAACACTAGCCAAAGAAATAGAGAAAGCTTAGCCTCATTCTTAAAATGTTAGAGAAGCTTTGCCAGTCAATTTTGATACATAGTTTCTGAGAAGGAGATGGCTAAAATGTTCATCGACAATCTCAATACTGAATGAAATATCAATTAAAGTTAAAATATGCAAAACTATTTAATGAAATCATAGATAAGGGGATCCAAATCAAAAATGACCTAAATGAGAAAGGTACAATTAAATTGTATACCTAAAGTGAGCAAAGCCATAATCAAGATAATACCTTTTTGGGTGAGCCTAAAATTTTTAATAAGAATAAAAATGTCATAGGGGATGGAGTAACTAATTCTAAGCATGATTAAATGGTATAAAAAAATCCCTTACTAATAATTAAAATGTCTCCATATTAAGAATACCATAGGGAAATCCTACACCCTGAATAGGAAAAAGGTTTCTCACTAGTCTTGGAATACCTACAAAAGTGGTCTTACAATAGTTAATAGATGCAAATATGATCACTCTTCTAAAAATCTGACCTTTGGATGACAATAAACCCCATTTAGATTGGTGTCATGAGGATGAGTTTTTTCAATATCAATATCACTAAGAAGTACATGCAATTAAAACACTATATCCAATATTTGATCAAAAAGGGGGACATCAAAGTAGAAGGGGAGGGTCCATCTAGTCAATCCAAGAATCACTAGTTGGGAATCTATCAAGACCTTTTACCTAGATATGATTATATGCAAAGGAAACCACTCAAAGATCAAGTTCATTCCTCCACATCTAATTAACTTGATTACCATGCCATTTCATACCACTACATTAACACCATTAAAATCCAAGGCCCCTAAGAGCCCACACAACCACCACCCACCATCCTCAAGATTAATCGAGTCATAATTGACTATGTAGTTATGACACAGTGTAGTAAAATCATAGTTCCTAGAGCACCACCAAAATGCCCATCCACTTAAACATCTCAAAAAGTTAGTATATATCAAAAAGTCTCTATTTATTCCAACAATCCATATGACATCATCTAATATCTTGAAAAGACTCCATCCCAAATATCTCTTATGGATCTTCTTAAAACATCATCAATACATCAAGAGATTCTTAATCAAGTCCTGGATGAACTCAAAGTCCCTAGAGATATTGATACCAACCAATTTTAGGCATTATGGGTCATTTGTCTCTTTCCTAATAGATCACTTTTAGTGTACATGATATGACACCTATAGGCCCACATCATAACTATCTATTGTTCATTGAGATTTCCATTTCTAATCATAAGAGTGCATGGGTTCTCATAGATGGAAGGTCAGCCTTGAATTTGTGAAATCTTGATTTTCTCAAAAAAATTGAGTACTCAGTCTTCATTGAGGCCTACTCTCATAATGATCAAAGTATATGATGATCATAAAAGGCCATCAGTAAGAACCATTTATCTTCCTGTCATTATGTGACCTATCATCTATCAGACCTTAATTCATGTTTTATATGTTGATATTTCATATAATCTACTTTTAGGCCATCTATGGATCCATAAAATGTGAGCAGATCCTTCTACCCTCCATCAATGTTTAAAATTATCTCATTCAAGCATGGAGGTTACCATCCCAAAAGAGATAGAACACTTTTTTATCTGTCAAATGGATCAATCCCATCTCACTTATTACTATCCTAGCACTAATACTTCCACTCATAATCCCACAACTAAATTATATCCACCTAAATTATTTAATACCTACTTCAAATACATCCCTAGACATCATTCATCTCAAGATCACATTCGTTGGCTAAAAAGAGTATGAATATAACACCTTTTACGTTGGAGACCTACCACTCTCCCCACATAGTTACAAGTCCTTGACCATGTAGAAAGATAATCCCATTAGTTATTAGTTTGAATCCAAATCCTTTACTAGTGCATGCCTATTATCAAAAGAATATTTTGATGACCCTGATGATTCATGGCTTATTCTAGACAATGAGGCCCTAAAATTCCATAAATAGTACCTCCAACTTCAAAGGATGCTATAGAATATGAATTACAAAGGGAGAGGACTAGGAAGAGATCAACAAGGTAGGCTTGAACTTATAGGGGTTCAAGAACACCAAAACATATTAATTTAGGGTAAAAACATCTCGAGATCAACCTAAATAATATCACTTTGGATACTTCTTTAGTTCTTGAGGATTCTACCTCTGACAAATAAATCAAAACAAGTTCCATTTATAGTCTTTATGAGGACCTTGTTTCCATCAATCTCTTCCATGACACTACCATCTCCACTATCAACATCTCCCTCCGTTACCCCTCCCTGATAGACTAGGATCAACAAAATGATCCATCCTTCAATATATTCTAAAATGATTAGGCCATTATATAATATGTAAGAGCATGAGACTTTATGCCATTAGGAGATCACAATAAGGGGTTCTCTATTAGTCTCAATGAGTCTACCTATTTTGGAGAGCATCAAACATCTTTAAATCACATTGATGAAGAAGAGTACAAAGATGAATATCCCTCTCTAAATCCAAAATACCTTCAACCCACTCCTAAAGAAGTAGAATTTTATCTAGAATTAGATATGGAGTTCCTTGATGAATTTACCTCAGAAATCCATGACTTGCCATCACCCCCAATGTATCTTTAGGACTAGTCAACCTCCCTCATCGAGGAGGTTATTGAATTCAATATTGGAATAGAAGATAATCCTAAAATAGTCAAATTTGAGGTAATTATTACACTTGAGGAACAATAAGTCCTTATCAAATTTCTCAAAGAATATATAGATGTCTTTGCATGGAATTATTTGGATATGATAGGGTTAGATCCAACCATGGTAGTGCATCATCTCGTGGTTCACCCAAATGCAAAACCAATTAATCAAAAACTTTTTAATATGCACCCCAAGGTGGCTCTTTTAATTAAAGAAGAATTATATAAATTCTTAGAAACTAGATTCATTCATCCCATTGATTATTCTAATTAGATATCCAATATTATCCATGTGACCAAACTGTAGTGGGGGTCAAAATTTGCATAGACTTATGGGACATCAATAAAACATGCCCTAAGGATGAATTTACCCTACCAAATATAGATATGATCATGGAATCCACTATGGGTTATGAGATGTTATGCCTCATGGTCATATTTTTGGATACAATCAAATCAAAATCACTCCCAAAGATCAGCACAAAACAACATTTATCACTCCATGGGGATCCTTTTGTTATCAAGTGAAGCCTTTTGGTCTCAAAAATGCAAGAGCTACTTACCAAAGGGAAATGATAATTATATTCCATGACATGATGTATGAAATTATCAAATATTATGTAGATGATGTACTAGGAAAACTAAAACTTTGATTAGAGCGTTATATGGTTCTTAAGGAAAATCTTTGAGAGGATCTGGGAATATAAATTTCAATTGAACACAAATAAGTGTGTGTTTGTTATCAACTAAAGTAAATTATTAGGTTTAATAGTCTCAAAGAGGGTCATTGAGTTATACCCTACAAAATTTAAATCTATTATGGAAATGCCTCCTCCAAAAAATTTGAAGCAACTCAGAAGCCTTCAAGGTAAATTATAGGCCATCCATCAATTTATTTCACTATTATTAGATAAATGTCACCCCTTCACCCATCTATTGAATAATGGTACTCATTTAAATTATAAATCCAAGTGTCAATAGATTTTTGACAATATCAATTAATATCTAGTTAAGCCTCTAGTCTTATCACCACCAGTCCTGAGAAGGCCTTTAATTTTATATATATCTACAACACCCTGTGTTATAAGGGCCTTATTAGCTCAACACAATGATGAAGGAAAATAATGATAAATTTATTATCTCATTAGGAAATTTATCTCATATGATATTAATTATACCCCTATAGAAAAATCTTGTTTGGCCATGGTTTTTGCTTCCTAGAAACTTGAGCATTACATGTTAAACACTTAGGTCAAGCTCATAGTCAAAGTTGATCCTCTTAAGCATATGTTATCTAAGTCAGATTTAACTAGAAGAATGGCCAAATGGATTATGTTTTTAATTAATTATGATATATAATATGTAAATCAAAATGCCATCAAAGTACAAGCTATCATGGATCAACTTGTAGCAACACCCTTTGTAGATACTAAGCCTCTAATCACAGCCTTTCCAGATGAGTCTATATTGACTACTACAATGTCCAATAACTGGAAGTTATATTTGTATGGCTCTTTCACCATGCATAGGTATAAAGAGGTAATATTTTTGGTAACCCCACAAGGTGACCTAATCCTTAAATCCCTCTGATTTTCTTTCCCATGTAAAAATAATATCTCTGAATATGAGGCCTTAATTTTTAGTCTCCAACTTGCCATTCAATGGAATATCTAGCATCTCTCGGTATTTGGTGATTCTCAATTGATTATAAAATAATTAAATGAGGAGTTCCAAACAAAGGATGAGAAATTACTTCCCTATAAAAAATTAATGGATCAATTGAAGAAAAAAATTTAGTCCGTCACATTTGAACAAATTCCTAGGAGAATTACTAAAGCAGTCAACTATATGGACACTATTGGGTCCTTGATACATCTTCTAGCAGATGCCCTTGAAGGAAATTTTCTAATTCAATAATTAATATTCCTAGCTCATCAATTCATGGCTCATTTTCAAATGTGTGCCATACCTAATCCCAGTGTACCCTGGTATCATGACATTTACACTTACCTCCACAACAATATCGTACCACCAAACCTCAATCGTCACCAATGCAAAACCATCATCCATCACACATGTTGTTACACCATCCTTGGTAGCACACTCTATCAGTAAGTCTATGATGGGACCTTATTGATATGATTGACATCATAGGAGGCTACTCTTGCAATCAAGGAGGTCCATAATGGTATATGTGGTGGTCATGTCTATGGGATGTCCCTAGCTAAGAAGTTACTCTAGACTAGATACCATTGACCCATAATGGATTATTTTACCTACCAATATGTGCTTAAATGTGTTTCCTATCAAAATCATGGTAATATCATTCATGCCCTCGCATAAGAATTACAACCTATAATGAATTTGTGGCCATTTTCCATATGAGGACTAGACCTAATTGGCAAAATTAATGTTACAACTTCTTATGGACATAAGTTTATAATTATAGCTATAGATTACTTTACCAAATGGTTCAAAGAAATGTCATTAATCTATACCAAAAGTCTTTAGATATCAAAATTCATTCTGAATCAAATTATTTTTTGCTTTAACATCCCAACCAAAATCATATCAAATAATGGTAAGTCTTTCAATAATCAATAATTCAAATATTTGTGTATACACTATCACATTAAGCAGCACTCTTCCACACCCTACTATCCCCAGGGTAATGGAAAAGAAAAAATAACTAATAATATGCTTCTTAATATTCTCAAGAAAATTTTCAATGATGTAGGTATAAATTGGCATTTGTAACTATACCCTACTCTTTGATCTTATAGAACTAGTGCCAGAACACTTATTGGGGCCACTCTATATTCCCTAGTCTATAGCACAAAAGCAATCTTTCCCATTAAATTTGATATCCCTTATGAATCTCTTTATAGGTCATAATTGTATTGACAATAATAGCTACAAGAGCTTGAACTATTGGATGAAAAATGTTAAAATGCTCTGAATCATCTTCGGTCATACCAAAATAAGCTCAAGGGCCAATATCGCAAGAAGATCCAATCCTGAGAATTTAAAATTGGTGACCTGGTCCTAAAATAAGATTAGAATAACACCAATGTAGAGTGAGAAAATAAAATAAAATTTGAAGCAAATTGGCTCAGGCCCTATATCATTCTTGCAAAATTTGGACTAGGAACTTATATATTGGTTACACTCGATGGTGATGAGCTCAATGAATCCATGAATATTATGCATTTGAAATATTTTTTACTTAAAAGGATCATCACCAACCTTTGTCTATGAGTCCCTACTCTTGGGGGAAAATCCATCACCATTCCACTTCTCTCCTCATTCCATTCTATTCCATCATTTTCCATGAGACCTTCCTAATAGTGGTTGTATACTATATGCGTAGGCAGAATCAAGAGACATGAGTTTCAAATTAGGGCAAATCATTACTAATCTTACAAGGGGAATATCTATTGAGGATTCCTCTAGAATATCTATCTCCACTTTATAATGTCTACTCATTCCATTATAGACATTATAATACATATCTCAATCACATCCTCCTCGATGACTTTTCCTCCTATCAACCTCAATTGCATCCAAACTTATTTATCCATATCCACCCCTAAGAAAAGATCCATAGACACACACTAACCTCATCATTATTGAAGGGTCATCTAATCCTATTACTTCAAGATCCATCATATGATTTGGCAATTGAAACTTGATAATTCATGTTAGACCCTAAATATGGTCATTAAGACTATTTTGGATGATTGTCTCATTTGTAGTAACAATGTTTGGGCACCATCACCCCCTATACATATTTCACTAGATAACCAACATTATTTCTATTAGGACCCTTTGTATATATAGTCTTTAGCTACCTTGTTATTATATCTTTAGGTTTTTTTATGATAATGTAAAGTATAAAACATCATTTTATCATTTCCTTAATTTGTCTCAATTATATATAAGTCAACATATTTTTATCTTCTAACATTTTGCATGCATGTGCATGTGTTATTATTGTTAATCAACTTTGTTAATATTAATAAATCTTATACATATTTGTCACAGTCAGTCAATCTTAAATTTTTATCTTTTTTGACAAAGGGAACAAGGATGGTCTTAAGTGACTACCCAAATTTAGAATTGGGAAAGTCACTCAAATGGAATTCCCATGCATTGTGAATCCAAATTTCCCTTGGCTCTTATCATGTCATTGGTACACTTATGCTCACAAGTGAAAAATCAAAAATTAGATTGTATAATCTACATGGCTCAAGACATTATCATTCTATTATTAATTTCACTAACAACAACATCCATTGCATAGGAAGATTACACTTCACTATATCATCAAAACACTAAACACCTTTATCACATTATTCATGATTACAAAAACCACACACCATACCATTATCTATACACATATAAAAATAATATAGCAATCACAATACAAGTATCTGGTTATTATATCAACAATTAGTACACCACCCACTCAAGTTCTTACATACTCATATCATGGCCTAGGAGGTACTTTGATCAATCTTGAGGTTCCCACCAGCCAATCACCTCACCTATGTTCCATAGATTTAACATCTACCAACTCTCTATGGGGACAATACTAGCCTAAATGGTTAACTTATTTGTAATAACATCACACGCTAGATGGGGATGATCCTTGAACCACCTCCCTCATTTTTGTTAGGTGTGGAGCTTGATTGTCTTCCAAGATTAGAGGTCAAAATTCTAATGTTATTTCAGCTAGATTTGGATCCCATTCTTTGAATCCCTCGTGGCATGGGGGGTTGTAAGGGGGGAACCCCCCTCGCAGGGTCTTATTAAAATTGCCTTGTTAAATTGTAATTTCATAGTCAATCTAGGATATTGATTAAATATTTCCAAATCTGATGGTAGAGGTTATGTTTAGGCATTTTTCACCCTAAAATGTATTGATATATGGCTAATATGGATTATTGTAAAAAAATGATGAAATATTGTGCACAAAGAGGAGGCAAAAAAGGTAGAGAGGTGTAACAGTGTTTGTTACAGGATTTTGTTTCTCTCTTGTATTACTAGAAATAATATACTAGACAAGTTTGGTGGATGTAACCCATATTGGGTGAACCATGTTAAATCTTGTGTCTCTTGTTATGTGCATGTTTATGTTTATTTAAAATGTTTGATTAATTTATTTCATAGTTTCTCTTATATACAATTTGGGGATAGATCTAGTTTTTAATTTATCCTAACTATTTTATTGGTTACATTATTATGTTTCCCTCATATAGGTTTTAATCCTTCTTGATCCTCCTATAGGTCCCCCCATGAAATAAAGGGATGCCTATAGGTCCTATAGAGCCTTGGGTGCATCTTCTATTGTGTATAAAAATTGGCACATTATACATTACAGTTGGGGCCTCAGCTCCTCTGCTCGCTACTATCACAATATTACTTCCAACAAGTCCATCACTCGATGTAACATGTAAAAAACCTACACATTCACTTGATAGATCTACTCTGGTGGTAGTACTAGCCTACCTTATGACATTTTTGGAGTATCTACCTACTTACACTTACATAAACTACATGAATGATTACATAAGCTTGCACTATGATGAAAATTCCTCGACTCCTCATGTGTTATATAACACCCACATCCCCATAATCATCATTATTGCTTTCCTAAACCTACCAATAGAATGGATCCCAATAATGGTCATTACTCCTATACAATAATGTCCCCAGTCACTAAGTACCATCACATCATATTTTAGCTACTTTCCAAACAATTTTCCCCATCCTCATGACCCCACATACACATCGTAATTATTCCCATTATTATCCTATCGACTATCAATATCATTCCACATCATATTATCACATTCTCATCATTACAAAACATAATAAAACAACCATATTTTTATTTATTATTATCAACATAATATTGATCATTACATCATATTCATACTAGACATCCACATGTTTTCCAGCCATCATAAACTCCCTATCATCTTTCACACATTTACATAAAACTTTTCACATAATTTATTCTATAATTACATTTATTACATATGATCCAAAGCTTTACACCACTGATATATCATGATCTACATCATATCCTATGGTGGTGGCCTTGATAATGGATGAACTAATTGACTCGATTACCTAGATCTTAATGACCTCTTAGATTTACTGACTTCCCTATATGATGGAGCCATTTACCCTAATGGTACAACATTCTCATATAAGGCTCTCTAATATTATGTCTCTTGATCCATCCTCACCACTTAGGTTATCACATCTCCTAAACCTAAGGCATCTAATATTATATGATCCATATTTCTCTCCATCCCCATGACCCGTGCCTATACCTATCACTACTTCAATCATCCTTATAGTTGCATATGGTCATCCACATTCACTCCACTTATTCTTATATCACCCCAATTTATACCTCCTATGATTTCACTTACTCTAGTAATGATGTTACTTGGGCCAATGCATCCATCATTTATATATTTATTTGAATAATTTGACCCTGTAATCATGTAACCTAGCATTTCAAACTTATTATCTTCCTTCCTACAGTTGTTAACTGGCTCAAACACCCACTAATACCCCTATTATTTTCATTTTTTCTCCCCTACCTCTATGGTTGGTATACATTCCTTAATCACTGACCATGTCACCATATATGAAACCATCATCTCAATGCACTTTCTGCCACCATAGTCCTCTTTAGAGCTTGATCCCCCTGCAATAAAAAATAATTAATAGTCAAATAGTGTTGTTGCCTTTCATAACTTAAACATCCCATCCCTTCCCATAAATTAAATATTCTACATCCCATGACCCCTATTCCCCTGATGCATTTTTTCCTAAACCCTTCCCAACTATGGTCTCCTATAACATCACCTTCAACACATAAACAATCCCTTCCTATAACTTCCCACTCTCCATACCCGACAACACTTGTTGTTCTTATAATTCCTATACAATACTCTATGCCCCCCCCTCACCCCATGATTTTCTTTCCTTATCCCTATGACACATCCATACAACCTTTCTTCATTTGGTAATCTACTTTATCAGCACCTCCAACCCTGTGACTTGCCTATTCTTACCTACATGACCTCTACACCATCCCCTAACTTCTCCCCACACTTTGACCCATGATCTCCCCCATCATGACACTCAAAACCCTAGTTCACCATGTACTTATTCATACATAATAAATAATCCATAATAAAATCTATACCTAATTTTGGCTCCTACCTTAGTTTCAATCCTCTTACCCCTCCTCCTCACCATTCTACACACCCTAATTTTTTGTCATCTACCTACGCCAAAACTTCCCTCTCATAACATGTTACACCAATTCGACCTTTTTTCTTTTCCTTTCATGCCCCATGTCTATATTACACCTTTTATTCTCTTTTTATTTTTTTTAATCACATCTGATGTGTCTTAAGTGGTGAGTAAGCTTCCTCTACCATATTCACCAATGACCACATCTTCCTCCTTTGGGTCACTAAGCTCAACACTGATGATGCTATCATCAATTCCCTATAATGATTCCTAGTTTAAAGATATGCAAATAGATAATGCATGTACCTACCTATGAAGATCTTGAATAGGATATTCACACTCTTCTACAAATCATGATTATCCACCTCAGCACATAGTAATGATGGCCACTTGTGTAATAAACCCATACATGTTTCACATTCACTATAGCTAGTAAAACTTGGCTCATAGTGATGATGACCTTTCACCAAAAAGATTATGTAGCTCTTGATAAAGGTCTCCCTCCTAAAACTTAGCTCATAATGATACATGCTACCATTCCAATTCTATTACCCCTTTTTTTCACCTCGTATTGATAACCTAACAACATTCTTTGCCTCTTCCACTGAAGCCACCTCCTTTGTATCACATCCATTTTTTTTATGCCTTCCTATTATTTTCACTTCCTATTTATTCAACTTTATCCTTCCAAAACTATTACTCCCAATATATATGGGATCATTCAACTCTCCCTTGACCTTTGGTCTTCTTCACACTCCATCGACATATCAGTCACCTAATATAATTGACTATCTATATGCAATCAAAAATGCATCATGTCTATAAATCAATCCTGGCTCATAGAAGATAGAGAATACCTACACTTCTGATTCAGGATACATTTGTTAATTGGGGGAATGACTAATATGGGGATCTGCTAGACCTGATTAGGGGATCACTTATCACAATACACCATGTTAGGAAGGATTCTAAATCTAACAATCTAACACAATCATGCAACAACCCTAAAAGAGTCCTAGGTTTAATGTTCACTATATATCTAATAACAAGAAAGTAAATATAATCTAGTGCACACCAAAGCTTGTGGCATAATATGAGAGGTTAGTAAAGTGATAAAAACATGTATAAGATAATATAAATTAATATAAGTATGAGTAAGACCCTAATAAATATAATATGAAGAGTAATATTATTTGAGCCAATACTTATGCTACTTCCATCTACTAAAAGAGAGGAGAATAAGGTTAGAATACACTTACTTGAATGTGAACCCATCGAGACTCGATCTCTCTCTCTTGGATAATGGGGCTTTACAAGAGGTTTTTTTGGTTTGTAAGGATACTTAACAAAGTCCAAAGCATGCAATACTTATCCACAAGCCTAGATTCTCCAAGTAGAAACCCTAAGCTAAGACTCCTCAAATAGAATGGTGGAAGAATAGATTGTAAAGAAGTGCAAGTGAATAATAAATATTGATTGCATATTGATGAATATTGATGAAATGATCTTTTATTAATAGGTAGATATCACTCTAAATCCTTCTGAATATGTCAAACATGGGAGGTCATCCTAGTTGACCATGTATGTTTTCAAGAGATAAATCACTAGGTCCCAAGATAGGTTAGTTGAAGGGCTGATGAAAATCCAAGTGAAAAATACCCTAAATAGTATAGGGTCAACCCAGTCAACCCTATATAGTAATCAGAGGCTAAAAACTATACAGCGTCAACCCAGTCGACCTAGTATAGTTAACTAGTGAAAGGGGACCAAGGTGAGGAAAAGAGGGATGGAAAGAGGAAAAAGACTGGAGGTGTGTGCAAGGGAGGAGTAGTAGCTTAGGAAATAGTTTTAAGATTTAGTTGGATAGGTAATAATTTTTAAATAAGGTATAATAATCATGTAAATCACCAAAGGTCTTCCCACCCCTTTCCCAGTATACCCTAAAAGGCATGCACTCAGAGAGATTGAGTCTCGATGGGTTCTTGTACAATGTAAAGCATCAGTATTTAATAAATACTAAAAATATTATGTATATACATATACTCCACTCAAATATCATCATGTGTCATAAGGTGAAATAGGGGATGGTGCTTTGAGAAATAAGATAGTAACACATAATGTTGATGTTAAAAAAGTTGTAGTATTTTAAAACAAAAATAACTAAAAGTAAATGATTGAAAATTAAATAGCTAAAAATTAAATGTAATGCATACCTTGACTTACCTTTAATGTTGGATGATTTTATGTTATGTTATTAGTTTTGATTGTGTAGGGTGTAGAGACTACTTTTGACAAACCCAAGAATATAAAACTAAAGAGTAAAAATAAATAAATACAAGAAAAACTAAGATAGCTGGTGATATAAGGATGGGACATACTTGGGAGATTTGGCAAGTTGGGGTGACAAGTGCTATGTTAGACCAAATTACCAAGTCAAAATCAAGAGTAAATTAGGTAACTAAAAATCCAAGGTTATTAAAGACTAAAAAACACAAATAAGTTATCCTTAAGTAAGAAATGCAAACTCACCAAGTCAAACCAAGGATACATGTCAAACAAGATGGTAATAAAACAAATTTATTGGTAAAATAAGAAACAAAATGGTAAAATAACATTGATTAGTGAGAAATAAAAATCACATCTCACTCAATAATGAAAAAGGTACATAAAAGGGGAAACAACATTGATGAATGACAAGTAACAAGCCAACCTCACTCAACAATGGAAAAAGGATATGAATTTAGATGCCCATAACAAAAGGATAGTAAAACAATGGTAAATGGTAAAAGGAAAGTAAATTAAGTGTATAAATTTAAATATATGGTGCAAATAATCATAAATCAATAATTTTTCAAACATGTTATTTCGCTCTAAGGATAGATAAAACTAAAACAAAGTAGTACTGGCATATTTTTAAGAGATGAAGAAAAAAGAATTAAAAAAGAAGGGAAAATAGATTTGGAATAACAATTTGTCTATCAAAGGGGAAAATTAAATGGGTGGAGGGGATAATGAAGGAAAAACCAAGGTAGAGGAACTCTTTATTAAAGTCAAGACACTCAAATTAGGTTTATCAAAACAAGAGGACTGTCAACCTTAAGGACTCTAAAGAACTTCGCCTGGACACACAAGTCTTAGGTCAACAAATAAAGTATATAAATCATCCCATAAAGGATATATGCATGAAAATTAAAATGGGCCTACCTCCCCACAACATATTCCCCATTCTTTAGGACCCCTTACAGAGTCATTGATCTACTATGAAGATTGGTTACTTGCATTAAAAAGTAGGTAGCACCATAGAGTGTGTTGAATTCCCCTATTCCAATATACTAGCCTACCATACCCCAAGGTTCCTTGGATTTATGTGAGGCCAAATATGGAGTTTGAGCTTTGATTAGAGAGATAGGAGATGTGCTTAAAATCATAACTTTTAGTGTGATGTTTGACTTTTAAGATTTATATGTTGCCTTTTAGATATCATTTCCATTTGTTTCAAATGATTTGGTCTTTAACTTTATTGATATATTTTTCTATTCCTCCTCCATACAAATTTGGAAAACCAAACATGGGTGATAAAGATTAATTTCATTTGAATACTTAGAACAAGTTTGCTAAGAGATAAAAACTTCAAAGAACATGGGATTTAAGAATCTCATAAATCTAGGTAAAATAAAAGTGTTATCTTGACTTCATCCTTGTTTTATCCAATGTGGAGTGAAAAAGAGGGGAAATAAAGAGGAGTGACACATGAAACAATCTGAATTACTTCAAATAATAAAAAATGTGATAAAGGAAAAAAAGGGATACAGTGATATTAAAGTATGATTCCATATCATAATAATGAGGGAAATGAAGTAAAACATACTAACATAGATTATTTTCACAAATTCCTTCTATCAAAAGAAGCAAAAGCTACAGTAGAGAACAAGAATCATAAAAAGAAACATGAAAATATGGTAATTTTATGAGGGCCAAGTCCTATCCATAGTCTTACAAAGCAACTCACAAAATAAAAACCCAAGGGGTGCGAAAAAGAAAATGAAAAATCATAAGGGAAAAAAATAAGTAAAAGATGGTAATTTTGTGAGGAATGTCGGGTCCTAGCTGTAGTCTTATGAAATAACTCAAAAAATAAAAACCCAATGGGTATCAAAAGAGAAAATGCAAGAAGATAAAGAAGACTATGGTATATCAAGAAAAAGACCAAAAAAGGGAGGACTAAAGGTTTGTGAAAGGAACTTACTACAGAGGGAAAGACCCATGTAAGTAACCAACAAAAAGTGTTAGATAGATATAGATGGAAAGCATGAAAAGAACTAAATGTTTAGGCAAAGTACATATTAAGGAATTGTGCATTAGTGGGCTCTTTGAAAACATGACCTTCATTGGTTTGAAGGTGGTAGGTGCTTGCACCAAGAATAGCTTTGAATAAATATGGCCCCACCATTTTTGTGCATATTTACCTTCTTTATAATGGCTGTAGTCTAATTTAAGGACAAGATCACTAACATTAAATGTATGGACTTTAACGCATTTATTATGTTATCTAGAATTATGAGCCTTGTATTGATAGTTATATTGTAAGTTGAAAAGATGACATTCATCAAGTAGATCAAGGGAATGAATATTAACTTCATGAAATTCTTCATCAAGAATAATACCATGAATAGATATACAAAGAGAGGGAAGATTAACTTTTAAAATAATAACTAACCTAGAACCATAGACTAGAGAAAATGGAGTTGCCTCAATGGTAGTATGTATGCAAGTTTGATAGGCCTAAAGTGTAGGGTAAAGATGAAGATGTTAATCTATGTGGATTTCACAAATTGTCTTTTGGATAATTTTGTTGAGAATTTTATTAGTGGCCTCAGCTTGACCATTGCATTGTGAATGATAAGGCATGGAAAATTTATGAATGATCTTTAATTTATTGCAAATTTATTTAA
Source organism: Torreya grandis (assembly GCA_037957365.1). Taxonomy (NCBI): domain Eukaryota; kingdom Viridiplantae; phylum Streptophyta; class Pinopsida; order Cupressales; family Taxaceae; genus Torreya; species Torreya grandis. Next base: position 1,899,363 of record JARHVA010000368.1, read on the forward strand.
CATGTTTGTTTTTGAAATCACCACCATTGTCTAAAATGATGGTATGGAGAACACCAAAGTGACAAATGATTTGATTAAGAATAAATTTGGAAATGGTAGGACTGGTGACATTAATAAGGGGCATAACTTCTATCCACTTGGTAAAATATTCAGTAGTGGTGATGATAAAGACATGACCATCTTGGAAGCGAGGTCGTTTACCAATGAGATTGAATCCCTATGTGGAAAATGACCAAAGAGATTTGATGGTTTAGAGTTCTACTAGATTTGAATGGATTAAATATTGTGAAACTAAAAAGAATTATAACTTTTTACATATTCGATTACATCATTTTCAAAAGTAGGCCAAAACTAACCTATATGTAGGTATTTATGGGCTGTAGCATGTCCACTATAATGGCCATCAAAAATGCCTCCATGTGCTTATTCAAGAAGAGGAGGCACCTCATCTTGCATAACATAATGGATCAAGGTACCTTTAGTGTTGAAATAATAAAGGATATTGTGTCAAAATACATACTTGAAAGCTTGTTTATGAATGCATGTATTTTCACGAGAGCCTAATTTAGAAGGATAAGTTTGATGTTCTAATAATTGAATGATGTCTTAATACCATGGGCTTTATAGAATGGTAACAGCATCAATATGATAGATAATTTAATTTGATGGTTGATTAGAGGATGGACATTTTCTTATTTGTATAATAAAATTAAGATTGGAAAGGACTTGATGTGGATGAAAGAGAGATGTTGAAGAGGTAAGAGAATTAGCAATGGAATTTTGATCTCTTAGAATAGGCTCAATAGTGAAAGAGATGAAATATTTAGAAATGAAGGCTAAATTTGATGATATGTGATGAGGTTCTCACTTTTACATTGATAATCACCATTGAATTGGTGATAAATAAGTTGAGAATCACCTAAAGCATGAAGGTATTGAATATCTAAGTTGAGTAACTCACATACCTAAAATTAGATCTTCATATTTGGCCATATTATTGATGACATCAAAGGTGAAGCAAAAATCTAAAGAAATGATCTTAATGAAGGACTTGTGAGAATGCAACCTCCCCCAACTCTTTGAAGTCATTTAGCACCATTAAACTAAAGGGTCCAAGTATCCTCATGCAAGTTGACATTAATTTTAGGAACATCCTCAATAATTAATTTTGGTTTAGTAGTACTAGAGGAAGTAGTGGATTCATCAAAATTATTAGCTTCAAGATCAGTGACAAAACTATGAAAATAATATTTGAGATAAATAGCTTGATTAAGACCTTCAATGTAAATTAGATTGTCATCTTGAATATTATCTTAAAGAGAAGTGGCTGGAGTGGGAGCTACATCAAGTTGATCAGCGATGATTTTCCCTTTGACAATTTTTTGAGTGACGATGTGGAGATCAAATTCCATAAGGAGGACCATCTATTTACCAATTCTATCTCTAGAAAGAAATGCTTTGGAGAAGAAATGATAAAGGGGGTCTAAATGAACAATGACATAAGTAGTTTGGTAAAACATATAATGGCAAAGCTTTTCAGCTATAAAATAGATTTTGAGACAATCACGCTCAATTTTGGTATAATGTGTTTCATAATCGATGAGGCCTCAACTAATGTAATAAATAACATACTCTCTTTTGTATCATTTTTTTGGACAAGCATTGCCCCAACTGAAATAGGTGTGCAAAAAGTATATAGAATCAAAGGTTTATCATTAGAAAGAGGATGAAGTGTAGGTAGATGAAGCAATGATTATTTCATATTATCAAAGGCTTTTTGACATGGATCCATCTAATGTAATGCAGTACCTTTCTTGAGAAATAAATTGATGGAGTCAATTTGATATGCCATTTTGAGGATAAATCATTTAATTACCCCAAGTTTGCCTAAATAAGTATGAATGTTGGGAATATAATGAGGAATGGGCATGTTGATGATAGCACTAATTTTGGTAGGGTCAACATCAATGTCACAAAGAGAGACTAAGAATCCTAACAACTTTCTAGATGTAACTCCAAAGACACATTTCTAAGGATTAAGCCTAACTTTATATTTAAGAAGATGGTCAAAGATGTTAGCAAGATTAGAAAGATGATTCTTATGATGTTTGGATTTAGAAATAAGATCATCCACATAGGTTTCAACAATTTTGTGAATGAGATCATGAAATATGTGAGTCATCACTCATTGGTAAGTGGCTTTGGTATTTTTTAGGCTGAAGGGCATTTTGACATAGCAATAGGTACCCTATTCTATGGTGAAAGTTATTTTACGTCAATTTTTAGGAGTGATATATCTAATTGTATCTTGAGAAACCATCCATAAGAGATAAAATTTAATAACCAGTTGTGGAATTAACAATGACATTTATAAAAGGTAAAAATAAGTTTTCCTTGGGACAAGCAAGATTAAGATTGTGAAAATCAATACAAATCTGAATGACCATAGTGACCTTCTTCCAAATGAGAATAATGTTGGAGACTCATTTAGAATAATCCATTGGTTTAATAAACTTATCATTGAGTAATTTGATGATTTCCTTATGACATAAATTGAAAACTTTAGGTATAAATTTTCTTTGTTTTTTATGCACATAGTTGGCATCAGAATAAGTAATGATGTTATGCACCACATTGCTAGGGTCAATATCAGGCATGTCCATATAGGACCAAGTGAAAGCCTCATAATATTTATCAAATAATAAGCTAAAATTATCATGTTCAATAGGTGAGAGCTAATGAGAGATAGTAATTAGTCAAGGATAAGATGGTGTACCATATTCAATACAAGTGTTTTCTTCAATAAGCATGGCATTATTGTTTTGAAAGTGGTATGGTGCATTGGGTAAGGTAGAAATTAGATTTATGTTAGGATAAATTCTAGCAATGAAGTTTTTGAAGAAAGGAGTTTTAGTTTTGAAATTCACAAGTTTATGATGTTTTCAGGGAAGTTGAGGTTTTTAAGCATAAAGTAACTCAAGAATAGCTTCATCATTAGGCAAGGTAGGAAGAGGACCATAATACTTGACATCTACTTCAAGATATAGAATTTTATTGCCATGGTGATCATACTTAAAATGTATTTGATGAACATAAATTTCCTTAGTATCTAGTGTAATTTTAGGAGTAGAAGAAGTAGATGGGTCAAAATGGGTTGGAATATCTATGGGTTTAATGACAAGATAAGGATCAGATGTAATGATTGGATTAATAGGTGGTAAAGGAGATGTAGAAGCTTTTATAGCTTTAGAAGGTATAATTTGCTCGACCACCCAAGGAGTATCGATACAAGGAGGATTGGTAGGAGGCACATGACCTTCAATATCTAAGGTATGATCCATATAAATGATATGAAGATCCAAATTAAAAGCATGAATTTAGGCTAAGAATTTTTGATAATGATGGGCATCCAAGTCTCTAGATTGATCTTGGGCCATGATATAGTTATCATCATACGTTGGAGAAATTATAAATATTTGAGAATTAGGGGGAATTTCAAAGGGTGAAATCCTAATATTACTAAATGTATGAGGAGATATGATGAGAGGATCTTAAAATAATTTGGCCACTCCAAAATAATTTAAATTAAATGCATCTTTAGGTAAAGAAGGATCTTGAGCATCATATGGAGGGGGAAAATTAGTAATCTCATTAATAATAGGAATATTATGAACCCTAGGTAAGAGAGAAGGAAGAAACCATTGTGAAATGTAGGGAGGTAACTTGGTAGTATTGCAAGTATGTTACAAATCATTGGGTTCATCATCATCAGAATCTACAAGAGTAACTTGTAAATCAAGATTCATGTTGATGAACTTAGGTAAAAGAACACTATTAATTTTAAGAATGGTAGGAATATGATATTTTGATTTAGGATTAGGAATTTGAATGCTCCATGGGTTGGGATCAACTTCATGCTTATACCATTTTCCATTATGTAAGAATTTAATGTATTGACTACCTGGAAGAAGCAATGGCCCTCATTCAATGAATCCATGGATGATCAAGAAGTATGTTGTAAGGTAGGGGTAAGTAAAGGACCATAAGTTTGGTTAGAATAGTCTTATGTCCAATGGTTAATGGAAGCCAAATACAATCGAGTGGATTTTGATTAGTCTTATCAAAACCATGACAATTAAGATGGGTTTGCTTGAGATGATCCTTGTTATAATTGAGTTGTTGGATGAGACATGACAATGTTACATTAATACCAAAACCTTCATCAACTAGAACATTTTGAATAAGAGTGATATTAATGGCTACTTTGATGAAAAGTAGTGGGTCATCAGCATGAAAAATAATTTCATCATTGATCATGTCCTCTTCAAGGAATTCAATAGAAGGTTTGGAAGAAGGACACATAGTTTAATGGTATTTATGTTGGTAGGTTGAGAATCTATAGAAGGTGGTTATTCATCTATGGAGGATGGATATTCAATTTCTTGAAGTTATTGCATGAGGAATTTACAATGATAGGGAGAAGTACGGACCAACTCCATAAGTGGAATCTTATAAGTCATAGAGTTGAGTTCATCAATAAAGTTCCAATGAGACTTAGAAGAACTAGCATGAGGTTTAGGGGGTAAACTAGACTTTGGACGAATAGTTGAATTTAGAGGATCAAAAGGAGGAGATGGTTCCTCTTGGGATTCTAAAGAATATTAGTAGTTTTCATATCTTTAAGAAGTTATTCCTCCAAATATGGCTTCTTAGGCTTAGTAACAAGATCTTTTTGAGTTTGTTTGAAATGATAATTGAATTTAGTAGTATTGATATATTGAGAATTGTTAAAATATTGGTCATAATCAGTGTCAATGGTACAAATATCCTGAAATTTGGTTGATTATTTGAAGAAGATTTTTGATTATTTAAAGTAGAAGCTTTAGATGTTTTGGAAGTTTTTCATTTTTGAATAGCATCAATGTATTCTTGATGATGAAGATTGATCATAGATTCATTATTGAATGAATCACCAAGAATATAGGAGACAATAAATTTAGTGAGCCCTCTACAAGATTCATGAGAATTCCCAATGTCAGCATGGAACCAATAAAATAGATTGGGGTCACACCACTTAGGAGGAGCATTGGGATAGATGAAAGTTTTTGAGGGTGGTAAAAATTATTTCATTTACTAAATTGAAAAAGGTATATGAGAAGGTAAAGGAACATCAATTTTGGCAACTCCATGTTTGGTTTATAGAGTATTAATAGTGATAGCATTAGATGTTTAGAAAGATACTTTAAGAATTTTAGGATTAGTTTAAAATTACCTCACAAGAAATTCTTGACATTTAGCTTGATCAAAAGCTTCATTAAGTATTTTGGAAGCAAAGGTTTGAACCTTATATTAGAGAGTGGGAGTTAAAGCAATGATAAAAAGTTTGAATAAGTTATTATCAGTCATGTTATGATTAGATTTATGGTCCAATGATTTAAATATTTTGATAAAGTCATGGGTTGATTCAGTGAGAGATTGCTTAGCATTGATGAATTAGCTAAGACAATTTTTAAGAAGATCATTATGTTGAAACTCTTTAACCAAAGGATTGACCAAATCTTCAAGTTGTCAAATAGAATGTTGAGGAAGTTTATTATACCATTCTAATACATCATCAGTGAAGGTTTACACTAAGAATTTAGTTATGGAAAAGGTATTAGTTTGGATCCACTCTTTGTAAATGTTTCCAAAGGCTTTGATAAATTAGGTAGGGTCTTTAGTCCCATCATATTTGATAGTTAGAGATATATTACCAATATCAATCGATACAATGAAGGGAGATAAAGGCTCATTGTGAATGGTTTGAAGCATCTTGTTATTCATTATGGGTTGAGGAATAGCATTGTCTAAGGCATCCCAAAGAGGTGGAGGAATGAAATTGGGATTAGCTTGAGGATGCATAGTTATAGGTTGATTAGCCACATTGATTAGATGTTGTTAAAGTTGTTACATTTGGTTGTATTAGAATTTTGAATTATGTTCATTTTTTGGATAACTTGGGCTAAAAGTTGAGTTGTATTAGGATGTGGGTTGATGTTGGTAGAATCACCCCCAAAATTGGTGTTAGGAGGAGGATTACTAGAAGAAGGATTACTAGTGGGATTTTTAAGTAACCTTGTATAAATTACTCCCACATTAGTTTGAAGATTTTAAAGATGAGAAGTTTCTTGGTAAGTATAGAAAGGGTTAGATACATCAACTTCATCTTGAAGTGGTATTTACACCATATTACATTTGATGGATAAAGGAAGGGAAGAGATACCCCAAGAGTGATGGTGCTCTTGGGAGGAAAATAGAGGGGGAAATGAACATCCCATATAGTATCTAAATGGCTTCAAGCTTTCCAACAAGATTTTGATAGGACAATTCATTATGACTAAAGAGAGATGAAAATAATGCAAAGAAAGAGAAATAAGGAACTAAATTGACAAATAGGGAAGGAAAAAACTATTATAGGGTCAACTGGGTTGACTTAGCATAGAAAATAGGGTTTATAAATAGTATAGGGTCGACTAGGTCAATCCATTATAGTGAACAAGGGCTAAAACATATACAGGGTTGAATGGGTCAACCTTGTATAGTAGATAGGGAAATTTAAGAATCCTATAATAAATTTGTGAATTAAAATAAAATAAATTTTGTAAGTAATTTGAAGAGAAATGATAGAAAGGAAACAAATCATCAATTGGATTAATGTTGCCCAATCTAATTGAAGCACACAACACAAAACCTTACACTAACACTAGTTATTACAAGTTTTTGTAATATAAAATACAATTGAGCAAAGAGCAAGAAATCAACTTGGAAATTAAAGAGATAATTAATTAGTTAGCCTAAATGTTTATTAGATTATTAAGATATGATTTTAAATGTGATGTGAAGTTGGCTATAAGCAAAGAACTAGAATGTCAATCTAAGGATGGTTTCAAGTAGTTTGGACTAAAAGGGACTATAGTGGCAATGATAAAGGCTTGGTATTGGGGCCTACCCCCTCACTTCACACATCACAGTGATAAGGGTGTCAGGTGCTTAGCCAAAATATACCATTAACCATGTTTTATACTTGACCAGAGTATCAAGTCATCTTTCCCCTTGATGATGAAATCCAAGTAGGTTAGCGTTGAGTAGACAAACATTAAAATACTTGTTTATATTTGATGATTTAGGTGTGTATGCATAAAATATAAAATATTAAAACTAAATGATTAAGTGAAAACCACCTAATTAAACTATGTGATCTATTATAAACAATCTTGAAACAAAAAAAGAAAGTGTGAACTAATTACAAGCATATAAGGTTAATTTCAACTTTGAAACAAGGTACAATGTTAATATAATCAATAGTGTATGCATAAAATATAGAAAAGGTTCGATAGGGTTGAACATATACTATGAAATCAAGGTATAAAAATGAATAGGGTCAATAGAGTCAACCCAGTTATCTAGACATCACATAAAACACAGAACTGGGTCGATTGGGTCAATTTAGATAACTATGCAAGGGCAGTTTTAAAGATTGTAAACTATGAAAGGAAAGAATATAAAGAAAGAGATAGAGAGATAGAAAGGAACCTTGTTGGATCAAATATGTAAATAATGAATATTATTATTCAATAACTTTGATATATGTTTGTTAATTCTACTAACTAGGTCAACTAGGTCGATCAAGCATTGTAAAAACCTATTGTTGAGTGCCTAAAAATGTACAGGGTTGACAGGGTCAACCTAGTATGCTAAACCTAATGTTTGAAAAAGTACAAGGTTGATTGGATTAACCTATTAGTTTGGATTGGTTCACTAGAATGTAATATAATCATAAATACATCATGTCTATAAATCAATCTTGTCTCAAAAAAGATAGAGATATCTACAGTTCTGATTAAGTATACATTTGTTAAGCAAGGGCATGACCAATATGGTGATCCTTTAGACCTAATTACTGGATCATTTGTCACAATAAACCATGCTAGGAAAGGTTTTAAAGCCTAAAATCTAACACAATCATGCAACAACCCTAAAATAGTCTTAGATTTAATGTTCACTCTATATCTAATAACAAGAAAGTAAATATAATCTAGTGCACACCAAAGCTTATGGTATAATATGAGGGGTTAGTAAACCAATAAAAGTATGTATAAGAGAACCTTAATTAAGCTAATTATGAGTAATACCTTAATACATGGAATATGAAGAGTAATATTATTCGAGCCAATACTTATGCTACTTTTATCTACTAAAAGAGAGGAGAATAAAGTTAGAATATACTTACCTAAATGTGAACCCATCGAGACTCAATCTCTCCCTTGGAAAATGGGGATTTTCAAGAGGTTTCTATGGTTTTTAAAGATAACTAAAAAATTCCAAAGCATCCAAGACTTATCCACAAGAATAGATTCTTCAAGTAGAAACCCTAAGCTAAGACTCCTTAAGTAAAATGGTGGAAGAGCAGATTGTAAAAAGTGTGAGTGAATAACAACTCTTGATTGAATATTGAAATAATGACAATGATCTTGTATTTATAGGTAGATCTCACCCTAAATATTTTCAAATATGTCAATTTTATGGGGTTGACCCAATCAACCTTATATGTTTTTTGGGATAAAAATCAGTAGGTCCCAAGCTAGGTCAGCTGAAGGGCTGATGCAAATCCAAGTGAAAAATACCCTAAATAGTATAGGGTTGACCCAGTCAACCCTATATAATAATTAGAGTCTAAAAATTATACAATTTCAACCCATTCGACCTAGTACAATCAATTGGTGAAAGAGGACCAAAGTGAGGAAAAGAGGGATGGAAAGAGGGAAAAGACTAAAGGAGTTTTCAAGGGAGGATTAATAACTTAGGGAATATCTTTAAGAGTTGGTTGGATTGGTAACAATTTGGTAATAAGGGAAAAAAATCTTGCAAAGAATTAAAGGTCTACCCACCCCTTTCTTGATGCACCCTTTAAGGTATGCACTCAGAGAGATTGAGTCTCAACGGGTTCTTACAAGATATAAAGTGTTAGTATTTGATAAAATTTGAAAATATTATATGTATACACTATACTCATAGCATCATTACAACCCCCATCCTTTATTAAACACCTTTATGAGCTATATTATACTCATTATCCTCCATTCAAGACCCATAGTTCTCATAAGCATGTGTTCTTGCTTGGGATATGTTGAAATATCATGGCTTTATTTGTCACTCTTTAGTTACAACTAATTCCCCCTTGGGATGTGTCAATAATTATGACACCATCATTCCTACTTCTTACACATATGTCTTTGACAGGGGCATCATCGATATCAATCATGTCATAGCTCATCCATATTGCCACTCCTCCACCACTCTTATTCAAATTCAACTTGTCTATTTCATCTTCATATCTCTTATTCCTCCTATCATCCTTCCCATTTAGGGAGAACTACATCAGCCCGAGGTCCCTTGAGACTATGTAGGTAGTGCTTGGTCACCCATGGTGCGCAAGGATAACTTAGTTGCACTAACCAATCCTTCCATTTCCTACCTTGGTGACTCAATCACATTATTTTCCTCTATCCACTACTTTTTACTCTCATTTAACACACTCTATGAGCTACATACATCATTAAAATTATTCAATCCTTGTCTTTTTAACACGATGCTCTCTTATTATGCATCTTTGCTTGGGATATATCAAAATCTCATGGGCTTTATCATTTTGGCCCATATATCTCCTTAGCATGCATCTTTATTTTGGATACATCAAATTCTTGTGTCCTAATTCATCAATTTATTTGGTTCATCATTCTCCCTTACATACATACTTATTGGGGATACGTCAAACAAACTTATGGCCCATTCATGACATTCAAGATTGTAACTCTCCCTTACATGCATCCTTACTTGGGATACATTGAAAGCTTGTAACCTCTTGTCTTATAACTCTTTGTCATAGTTTATCCTTCATGGGATGTATCAACAATCATGAAATTTTCATCCTTCCTTCTTGTGCATATGTCTCTACCAGGAACATTATCAATTTGTAGCTCCTTACTCATGTCAAATTCATCTTCTTCATCATCAATATCACATCTATCATTCCCTTATCTATTCACCTCACCTATATTTCTTCCTTTTGAGTGTCCATTCATCTCATTCTTTTTTTCATCTCCCTTGAGGGGGCATCCTATGTATACTAATTTACTAACACCCATCCATGATCATCTTTCTTCTTTGAAAGACCATTACTCCTTTCAGTTATAATACCCATTCAAAGAAGGGTAAAATATATGCATCTAATACTGATCGCTAAATTAACTCATTAAATTATGCCTAATCTCATCTAATATCAACACTTAATCCCTATATCCCATATTAACATCACCTCTTTGTCCCCTTAAGTCATTTAATTAATTAATCCTTACTACATGAAATACCTCACTCTCCACATATTCATATTTTCCTAATATTCTAATTCTTAATTTACCCCACCTTCTACATAATTCCTAATATCCTAATTCTTTATTTATCTACTTTTTTAAACACATGTTCCCCCAAAACAAAGTATAAAGGCTTTTAACCTCTATAACTTTCTCCCTCCTCAAATTTGAAATATAGGAGGAAAACTTCCCTTCTAATTGCTTCTAAAAACCTCTTAAAATTTAAGGGGCATTCCCAAGAATGAGAATAAATAATGAATCTAATTCTATGTTGATTTCATTTAATACTATCTCTCATACCCTCTTGCATCCATTATATCATCCAAGCATCCAAACAAGCCATTAAATTATCCATTTTGAACCATTGTCAAGCAATCCATAATTAAGTCAAGTATCATTGGAGAATCGGTTGGAAAATCTTGGATGGAATCCAAAGAGGAGCAAGGTGATTGTAAAAATCCATTGATATTTATGATTACTCTTTACATTCTCTCTTATTAATTTTCTTTATGAGATTTGAGTTAGATTTAGTATCATTTTGCACATTTAGATCTATTGCTCAAATTTTATAGAGATTCACATACAATCCATCATTATTATTTAACGCTATTTTACAATTATCACCCTCGCTAATTATGATTTTATGTTAATCACTCTTAAAATCTATTTTTGAAAAATATGGTGCTCTACTCAAACAATCCATTAAATCATCCATTTTTGACAAGGGAAACCTGTACTTCATATTTGTCTTGTTGATGGCTCTATAATATGTACAAAAAATCCATTCTCCACTTTTCTTAAAGTTAAGACTATTGGTACATCACATGAACTTAGACTCTTTCTTATCAAACTTTTATCTAATAGCTTTTGTACTTATCTTTTGATCTCTTCATTATCCTTAGGTGTAATTCTATAGGTTTTTTTATTTGGCAAATGAACTCCTAGAATGAAATCCATATGATGGCTTATGCTTCTCATTGGTGTTAATTCATTAACTCATCAACCACTATATTAACATACTCATCTAATAAATTCTAAATTTCCAAGGGTAAATCAATTAACTTAGTAGTTTTAATGATTGTTTTGGGCTTGACAATCAATACACAACCAAGCTCTTCTTATTTTATTAGTTGTAAGAATTATTTTCCCCCTACCATCAACACCTTAGTATTGTTTTTAGTTTTTTTATTATCATAATTAAATGGTGTCAAGGTATGCTTATTTCCATCCTTCTCAAATTTATATGTTTTAATCATTCCATCATGTATAACCCTTTTATTAAACTATAAAGGTCTACCCAAAAACACACGGTAAACATCCATAGGCATAATATCACAAAAAAAATTACCCTTATAGCTACCAATTGGAAAATCAACTTGACAGTACTCATTAACTAGCACTTGATACCCCTTTTAAATCTAAGACACTTTATATGGTGTAAGATATATCAATATTTTCAATCTATTTTTTAAACTATTTCTTAAGAGACCAAGTTAGCTACTATCAATGATAATCTTATAACATTTACCTTTAGATTTGTATCTAATCCTTAAAAATCTATTCTTTTGGGCTAGTTCCTTCACTTCTTTATTTGGATTTATAAATACTCTTTTCATAAATAAAGACTCTCCCACTTTAGGTTCTTCCATATGTGATGGAGATCTTACACTTTCTTCATCGACTTAAACAACTTGATTGCTTCCTTTATTTCGTGTATGGCTTGTTTATGAATTTTCAAGACATTCATATGACTTATGACCAACATAATTCTTACATTTGTAACATTTTTCCAAAAAACTTATTCCTCTACATCTTGTATATATTATTATTCCTTTGTATGAATAACCTCCTCTTGTAGTGTTATCTTGACTTTGAAAGCTACTTTATTCTTCATTATAAACATATAACTAATTTCTACAACTTCGTTGTCCTCTAGTTATGAAATTTATACCTTTTCCTCTAGATTGATGATTTTGTTTTCTATACAACTTCTCTTCTACTTTGAGATAAAATTAATAAGCCTTTTCCATTGATCTTGGAGACAAAAAACTGATTTCATTCTAAATTTTAAACCCCAATCCATTCATATACCTTACTATTTTCTCAACATCTTATTTTACATGACCAACTTTGATTATAAGATTATAAAATTCTTTAGTATAATCATTTACACTCATGTATTTTTGTTTCAAGTTTTGAAGTTTCTTAAACAAATTTGTTTGGTAGTCTGAAGGCATGAATTTTGACTGTAATTTAGCTATCTTTTTGTCCCATGACTTGATTTTATTTTTTCCTCTTTTCCTTCTTTCATCTTGCACACTATCTCATCAAAGAGATATATATCCATTCAACCTAGTACAAAAAAAAAATTCCTTCTTATATTCATCTATTCTTTCATAATCAAAGTATTTATCCATATTAGTTATCCAATCCATAAGATCTTCAACATTTAAGCTACCTCCATATATTGTAACCTCTAATTTAGGCTTGAAACCTATTTCTATGATTGCTTTTAAGATTTTGTCTTTCTATTCTTATTTTTTCAACATTATTGTGGTTATTCCTCTCTATCACTCACATCACCTATAATTTCACCTCTTCTTTAAACAAATTCTATTACCTCCAAATGTGCTTGCAAATTTTTCATCTCTTCTAACAATACATCTCTTGGTTGTCTTACTAAACCTCCTCTAACACCACCTCTAGTTGTTCATCTAAGTGTCATCTTATACTTCTTTCAATTTTTTAATTCAAACCCTACTCTTCACTATTTTAATGAATTATCTTTCTCTTTAAGTTACTTTGAAGTACAACTAAACCTTACTCTAATAGCAAAACTAATGGAGAGATCAAGGAAGAATAGGCGTACCACTCTTGAATAAAAATTGTAACTAAACAAGAAATATTTATGATAAAAAATCCTCTTCCACTTTCATTATATCTTATCTCAACTCACCATATTCATTTATACCTTTTTTCAAATTTAAAAATGCAAGAAATGTGAAAATAGGGTTATTAGACCTTATAATTAGGCCTAAAGACTGATAAACTTGGATAATTATCTCTTTATAAGTGGAAAATTTATTAAAAACAATTTTAAAACTTCAAATATATCCTAATACATTTCTCCATAAAATTTCATAAATTTTAGTTGGTTATTTTTTGAGTTACAATGAATTTAGTCCTTCAAACCCCTTGTTTAGGGTTTTTTTACTCTGTACAGACCGAAAGAAAAAACTCTATTAAAATTTAATTTTTTAAAATATTTTTTATTAAAATAACTTATTCACACATACATCTTACTCTATCACCCACTTTGGCACCTTGAGCAATCTCAAAACATCATGAAAATAAACTTTTATTGACTATAGAAGCACTTTTCCTAACTACAGAAAACATGTACTTGCTCTTCAAGAATGTAATATGAATGAAATATATTATAATTAAAATAATATGATTTAAAAATAATAATAATAAAATTCACTTACATGAATTCCCAAATTAAAATTGAACCAGGGAACTCAAATAAAGCAATCTTTCATTGTTTTTGGTGTAAATGTGTTACACAGTCCTATCAATACCCTATTTTTCATAATTTATCTTCTTTTTTACTAGAATATTTGTGTTTCTTGATATTATTTACTTTTTATTCCTCTCTCCTCTTATCTTATCCATGCACATATCTCTCTCTCTCCTAATTTTCCCTTCTTTGTTCCAAGTTCCTATATTGTCTAACTAACTTAATAAACCCAACCTAAGACTTAACCTTAATTGAGTTTAACATAGTCATTTATGTGTTAAGACATTTGAACTATTATAAAAACATGTATATGACCTTCCTTTACCCATAAATTAAGGATCATGACCAAATAATACATTAGGAGATGAGAAAATCTTTAAAAACACCTAAATCAAGTTCAAAAATTCAAATTTTTAGTTTTGACGAGAAAATTGAAAATAGACCAAAATGATCAAAAAAAGGTAAATCGAAGCATGTAAAAGATTAAAATAGACAAAATATGACCTCTTAAACTATCTAAGACCAAAATTTTAAAAAAATAAAAATAAAACCTAATTCTCCTACATCACTAAAGTTTGTGGCATAAAGGAGAATAGTTAATAATAAACAACATATAACAAGGAAAGAGAACTCTACTCAAGTAAATGTAGAGGTAAACTAATCAATGAGTAAAACATTCAACCTATTATTTTGTGTAATATCTATCTACCAAATAAAATATTAAAAGTTAGGAATACTTACCTTTAGATGAACCTATCGTGCCTCAATATCCCCCTTGATCAATGGTGTTTTTCAAGAGGTTGTTTTGGCTTTGTAAGGATCACACTATAGAAATCATCTCTAGGATAAAAGACTTACTTTTCATTCAAGACTTTCCAAGAAGACAATTTTTTTTCCTTCCAAGCCAAAACCCTAAGCAACGACTCCTCAAGTGTAAAAATAGTAGAATTTCAAGATGTAACAATACAAAAATGAATGTTCCCTTTATATTACATTAAAGTGAAGGAGGTATTTATATCTAAGGATGGACCTTAAACCCTCATGGGAATTTATCTTACATAATCAACTAGCTCAATTTTATTAGGCATAAAAGATAGTCATTAGGTCTCAAACTAGATCAGTCAGGCTGACTTAATTTTGTAATGTGTATTAAATCCCTAACAAGATTGACCTAGTAATGGAATTAGAAAATGAATAAAAATTATGTTTACTTAGTGAGGGGCTATTTTAGAATGGGAGTTACTTTAAAAAGTGGATAAATTGGTTTTAATTACTTCAGGAGTTGGATAAAATTGACTTGTAGTAGTTTTAGGTAATGGTATAGAGACCAACAATCTTGTGAAACACCAAAGGTCTACCCATCCCTTTCCCAGTGTAACCTTTAAGGTGTGCACTCAGAAAGATTGAAACTCAACAAGTTCCTACAAGAGAGAAAACATCAATAAATGATAAAGTTTAAAAATATTATGTGTATATACATGTTATCCATTTCCTAATTTGGCATTAATTTGATATTTTGAAAACAAACCCCCATTTATATTTAGTTATTGATGATGGGACACCTCAAACCATCATATTGTGATCTTTCCTTGGTCAAATTAATAAATGTAAGAAGTATGGGGAGCACATTCCCATCTAATCCTCATGGTATTATGAACAACTTTAAGGTTATCTATGTGTCAACCTATGGTTGGTGGACTCAATGAGTACTACATCACTTGGATGCAATGAAGAGCCCTACATCTTGACAATTTTCTATACTTGATCAGCCACTTGGTTGTTTTATTTACACATGGTGTTTCTTTATTAGATCGAGAGTTCTAATTTGTACTCTATTCTAACCTCCCTAGGTAACTTTGGGATAATATACCACCTGAGCATACAAAGGAACACATGGAATTTTTTATTTGTCTAGGCTCCCACTCTAACAACTTTAGGACCTCTAATTCTAACATTGAAGGAGTGTCAAAAAACATGTGGCATTTCCTTATTGGTTCTAATGTCAACATCTCTAATGCCTCTAATAAATCTAGGACCTTTTGAGTCTCTAACAAGTTTAACACTACGAGAGGTGTTAGAAGACATATGGAAGCTTATTATTGGTTCTTGGAATGATAGCTCTAATGCCTCTAATAACTATGGGACATCTCGAAGCTCTGATAAGTCTGATGTTCCAAGACTAGGAAGGGACACATGGTGGATCCTTATTGGTTCTCAGAATAAAAAATATTATGCCTGTCACAACTTTAGGACCTCCTAGGAATTTAACAAGTATGATTTTATAGGATTGGTAGGGGCCATATGGTATCTCCTTATTGGTTTTAAGACTAATAGTTCTTATGCTTCTTACAAATCTAGGACATGTCAGAGCTTTGATAAGTCTGATGTTGTGGGACTATCAAAGGACATGTTTAAACTCTATATTGAAGCTAGGATATATAAAATATAGAAAAGTGATAAGTCATTTAAGGTTCCATGTAAGTTAAGATATGTTTATTTATCATCCCAAAAGTATTCTGAGAGAGTATGAACTTGGACTCCAAGATCATGGCTCTTAAAAAATACTATGCAATGAAACTTCTATAGAAAAATAGTTAGCTCAAAAAATGAATAAGTATGGAGATATTTTTATATCATAATGGGTTAAACCATATTTTAAACATGTAGAGCTATGAGGAATTCTCAACCATGACAAGCAGCCAATGGTGAGACTGTGGGAAACCCTTCCTATTAGGATTGAGCAAACATTAGAATTTTTGTGCAAACCAATGATCAATCATGACATGATCAAAGCTATAATTTTTTTGAACTTTACCAATACAAATGTCCCTTTTTATTTTGTGAAAAAAGATGTGTTGGTCACAAAAAATGGCAATTGTGCGAGGAAAACACTGCTAGTAATTATAACCCAAACTGTGAACTTTCATTATTGAAACATTGGAGAAGTGGATATAACTTATTTTAATAGAAAAAAGGAGGAAATAGTAGTTGAGTATGCTTCAGTACATGACATATTTGGCTTCAATTCCTTTAAGATATTGTTTGTGTGAAGAGTGATTTAGTTCCATCCTTTTATTTCTATTTTGAATCCATGATCAGGTTTAGAGTTTCCTCAAGTGTGGATAACTCTTGAAAAGGCTATTACTTCTTTTCATAGTTTATTTGAAGAAGTGAAAGCTTAAGCATTGATATTATACCAACCAAGCATCTTTAAACTTAGTATAGATACCTCTAGTCCTACTCTAAGCCTTGTTCCATTACCTATCAGGATGAAAATCTTGTAAATGAGATTTCCCAAATTAACCTTTATTAGGAAGAGACTATGATATTTCCTTGACTTTCAAACTTATTTTAAGTCTATGTCATCTTCATTTCTAATCCATGATTGTTGAGGACCAATGCAGTAAAGGTGATTGGTTGATTCAATGAGTTTTTCAACACCAAAGAGAACTTTTTGCTCATTAAATGGATTCAAAATGACTTCTTGATGTTTTTATAAGTGTTGTGATAATCTATTTGCCAAAAATGGAACTTTTTATTAATTCATATGCTCCATTTTAAATCAATGGATTTCTTCCAACTAACCATTATGAAAGGAATTTTCTCATTTGTCAGATTATTTAATAATGGAGATGCACTTTTTAGTTTCTCTTCTCTAAATCATGTCTTTGAAACATGGCTTACCTCTGAGAGGACCAAATATAAGGATACAAGGACCAATGATTGGATTTTAGTCTTATCATTATGCAGCCAAATGTCTACTTCACCATGAAATGGGAATGAAGCTTCACTTTTGAGATCAAAATGTTATTGAAGTGTTGGTAGTAAAAAGGGTAAACACAAGGAGGGCAAAGGAAAAAAAAAAAGCAAAGACAAGAGAAGAAAAAACACATAACAAAAGAAAAATAAACAAATCTAATCCATTATTTATATTACCAACTCTTTACCCAGAGGGTTATTCTGAAATTGCATTGAATGGGGTAGCTAAGAAGTAATGCTTCAATAATTGTCCATTCATAGACAATGGAAGATACTTTCCTTGGATATCCTTTAGTCTAAAATCATTATTCTCAAGTAACTTGGAAATCTATCAAGGACTAACCCAAAGTATGTCCAATTTGGAATTTTCCCTCTTTTCTCATGAGTTTTATCCCATAGCAAGACTATGTTTGATATCCATAAGGACTTCATATTTTCCTTCTAATTTAGCCATTGTTTGAAAATATCCTAATGTCTACTAAAGTTTTGAAATGCTTCTTCTCAGGCATCTTCCATCTAAGTGATGTCCAATAGTCCTGAGTCTGCCTTCCCTCTATCATAAATGTATTCTTGCATCAAATTATACATAAGTAGTCTAAGGTTTCTCATGAATATGGGCTCCAAATTGTATACCATTAAAAAAGGTGAACTCTTTAGAGGTTGCTTATGCCTAGTGTTAACAACCCAAAGATCATTATTAAATAATGAATACCAATCTCTGGGTCTCTTTTCTATAAACTTATTTATCACATTGATTAGGTTCTTATTAGTTGACTTAGCTAAATTTTTCCCTTATGCGTAGTAATTTTAGGATAACCTCAAATTAATTTCATTCTCATAATCCAATTCAATGAGCTCATCTGATTGGAATGTAAGACCATTATCATAGACTAATGAATTTGGGGTGCCAAACCATATAGTTATGTTCTCTTCAAGGAATTTAATGACCTCTTTAGTTGTGTTATTCTTGGTTGCAATTGACTCTATCCATCTTGTGAAGTAATCAATGTCTAAGATTATGAACTTACGGCCCACTGATAAATTTAGGTTGATGATTCCTAAGATTTCAAGTCTCCATTCATAAAATGTGCATAATTCTACCATAGGATAGAGGGTGTCATTTCATGAACTTCCCTCTTGGAAAAGATCTAACATTTGTCCTAGGTGTGTACATGAGTGTGGGAATACTTGAAGATGGTAGGCCAATAGTATCCTACTCACATATTATATGAGTAGCTATAGTTCATGAAGGATGACCACTACCCAATTTCTCATGGTAGTTGGTCATGACTTATTTCACCTCCTCTTCCAATAGGCACTTGAGATATATACATTCATAGTCATTTTAATAAATCACTCCCTTATTCAGCATGTAGTGGGTTGCCCTAAGCCTAAGATATCTTTTATACATGTGGTTTAATCTTGCAAGAGGATTCTCATAAAGGAGATAGTGTACAATCAAGTCATACCAGTCTTGATGGACCATTTTTGATTGGTCCAATTACATCACAGTGATCCTTGGGTCAATTGTAGTAATTATTTGAGTAAGACCTTAGCCTAAACTAGTTTGACAAGTTTAATATCCAGGTCATATTTTTAAAACTTGGCCATCCATCAACCTCTATTTTTATCCAACTCATTTTTTTCCTACGTGATTTTTATGTCTAGATCTGAAACAATAGCATGCACCTTTTTTATGAGAATATAGTGCCAAAATTTGTTCATAGATTTGACTAGGACATAGGCATGTTTATCCAAGGTGGATTACTTTATCTCAACATCTTTCAAGTTTTTACTCATAAAGGCTATCAGATACTCATCCCCATCAAACTTTTGAGTGAGTTCCATAGTTATGGTGTGTTATAAATCAAAATAGTAGAGGTAGAAGTCTTTCATGTAATCTAGGTTGATCAAGACTGAGGCCTTCATGAAGGAATATTTAAAGTCTTGGAAATATTTATGAGCCTTAGGGGTCCATTCCACCTTTGTTTCCTATTTCAACATCTTGTTTAGTGGCTTAAAAATCTCAGTAAAACTAGATATGAATTTGTGCATAAAGTTAATCTTGCCAAAGAAAGATTTTAATTCATTTTTACTATTAATAAAGGGTATTTTAGAAATTACATCAGCACACTAAGGATCAATAGAAATACCTTCTTTGGTGATAACATGACCAAGGATCTTACCTTATATGATGCCAAAGACACTCTTCTTTAGGTTGAGAGAGATACCATATCTTTGACACCTTTCAAATATATTATGAAAGTGATGGATATGATCAGTCCTATGCTTTGGGAAAATAGTCAAGTCATTTATATAAATAACTATACATTTACCAATAAGACCCTCAAAAGTAAAGTCCAATTATCTTTTGAAATTGGCTCCTACATTGATAAGGATGAAAATAATTCAATTGTAATCAAAGGTCCCCCATTTAGTTGTGAATGCAATCTTTATCTTGTCTTCTAGGTTTACCAGGACATGGTTGTATCCCAAGAACCCACCCAAAAAGGACATCATCTAAGATCCACTCACCATTTGGATCACCTAATACAAAGAAGGTAGAGGATAGTTGTCCTTATCATAGGCCCTATTCAAAATTTGTAAATTATCACACAATCTTATCTCCCCACTCTTATTTTGAACAAGCACCAAGTTTTTTACCCATGTAAAGTGATAGATTGGGAAGATTAACCTAGTCGAGAGGAGCTTATGAATCTCATTATGAATAAGGGGTTATAGAATGGGGTTCATGAGTCATTGCCTCTATTTGATAAGTTTTAAGTTCATTTTTAAAGGGATAATATGTGTGATTACACTTAGGTTAAAGAATTTAAGGTCTCCATAGTCCCAAATAATAACATCTATGCAATGTAGCATCAACCTCTTGAGTGTAGTCTATGCTGATATTAAGCTAGTTTGATGACCCTAGAATAATTATTCTAGACGTTTGATCTAGGTATACTAGTTTCTCAAGTTTATGTGTAGATATATCAAGGTTTAATATCCTCTTGAGGAAGATCATTCCCTTCAAGACTTAGTTTTATTTTAGGTTCATAATGTCATCTTAGTCACAATCCTCATCTTTAGGATTGATCTTTTCAACTCATATATAACCTAGGTCTTAAATATTCTTGAGTTATTAATGAATTATAAAATATGGTGGTCATCCTAAAATACTTCAAATTTTTCACATTATTGTTGATCGAGGAACATGAGACAAGCTCTACTAAAAAATTATGAAAACCCAAGCCATTTAGGGGTGTTATATTCATAGCAGAGGTTGTTAGTCAATTAATGATCTAGTTTTCCTTTCTAATAATAGGTACAATGTTAAAAACATTAAACATTTATATAAAATCCCATGACTAATGCTTGTATTTCCTCAAATTAGATAATTGATGTTGAAATTTACTTCTAACTACTGGATAGTTCTCAGTGATGTCGTGGAGGTGTCCAAGTGAGTCAATGAAGTGTCTTCATAGTCTAATTGTCGATGACAAAGTGTGCAGTGTGCTTGTCCAAGTATGCTTGAAGTAGGTTTGGTTGATCTTTAATTTTGGAATGACTAGGGATGGGTCTAAAATATTTAACATGTGTGAGGGATCCTATCATAGGTCAATAATTATTAGAGATCTTGTGTAAATGTATGGTATTCATTTAGTTCTTCATTATGTTCATCTTTGCATAGTTGGTTCTCTGACAAAAAAATCTGAGTAGGCATATTGGTGATGTTATGTTTCACATGTGTGAAGGTTGTAGGAGTATATTGATATATAGATGGATTCCCCTATGAAAATTGATCATGTGGTCTAAGTTTTAGGGAATGAGGTTGAGCACATCAAAAGTTATTAATGTGCAAATTTGGCTTCTCAAACAGAAGTTCACTAAGTTCCCATACTTAACCAATTTTGTAAAGGGGGATCTGATAGTGCACTTTTAATCACATCATAGATATTTGATGAGAAATTAATATAACTATATAAGGATACAAATGGTGAGTTTTATTATTTTCATAGATCTAATGGTGAGTGTGAAACCTGTCAGATAAAGATCAATGGTGAGTGACTATTCGTACATATAGATCAACAATGTGTATTGAGTCAAATAGGTCAAAGTGATAGATGTTTAATGAAGTTAAAGTCAAGGTTACTCTCAAAGAGAAAAATAAAGTGTGTTTTTTTTCTAAATTTTTAGTAATTAATGAGATGATAACAAGTGTTTGATGTTTAATAGTGAGCAAAGGTAAAGACTAGGCTAATTTGAGGAGATCAACAATGTGTATTTGGTCAAAGTTGTCAGGAAGCACGAGATGAGGTCAAAGTGACAAATTTTTAGCATAGTTAAAAATAAAGATACATTAAAGGAATATTTATGATGTGTATTTATTCAATATATGAGAGGGCATGAGATGATGATAAAATATTTGATGTTTAACTATGACCATTGGCATTTAAATTAGCAAAGGGAAAAACTAGTCTATAGTAGTTTGCTCATATCTTTTAATCCAGGATGAATTTATTGATGTACTTAAAATAAAAGTTGTAGATAAATTCAAGACATATCTAATGAATCTATTTATAAGGTTTTAATGTTTTTACAAATAAAGTTATTGAACTCTAAATTTTACTATGTTTGACCATGTTCTATAAGTGACCCGAGAAGGATGTTTGAGTTGTTTTGATGGTATTTGGATGTTTCAAGGTGACTTAGAAATTGGAGAGGATTTTAGACTCCTTAAAGATGATCTATATGGATTTTATAAGTTTTACCAATCCATATTTAGTATTAAAAAATGCTTAGAAGTTGATTATTTGTTCGTTCATGGTGTTCTTGTGTACAAGGCTAATGTTTGAGTAGATTAAGCATACATAGATGTGTGTAATGATGAATGTAATCATTTAAGGATGTCTAAGAGGTCATGTGGAGTGGACCTATGCATTTTTAAGAGATATTGTGTTCTTTTTTTACTCAATGGAGTGTTAAATAGGTGAATAGGTCTCCATGAGACCTATAAGGGATATTGAGGCCTAATTGAAAGGTGTAACTACTTAAGGGTGATTGATGTATGTTTTGACCAACCTATATGGATGGTATTGAGCTATGTTAGATGATTTAAGGGTTAAGGTAAGTATTATGGCTGACCTAGATGTTGATAATCATAAAGACTCTATATATGGTGAAAACAAAAGTGATGGTTTTGAGACTTGGAGGAAGAGGTGTGTGTGAATGTTGTCAATTGAAGGAAAGAAGAAAGGTTATGTTCCAAATGGATCGGTTGTAGATTATATCAGGTTTATGACTATGTATATGACCTATAGGTCATATCTTTTAGTCATAATAATGCTCTTGTAGGTTTGAAGATTGAGGATGAGCAAAGAGGTCTAGAGTGATCTAAAAGGATGTTTTGGATGCCTTGAGTGTGAACAAATGAAATATAATGTCTGTGTGATCTTGGTGCTTGATTTGAGAGGTAAATTAGAGTGTGGTCTATGTGTGTGACCATTTGATTATATTTTTTAGGATGTGACAGAATTATTACTAAGAAGTGTAGAGTGATCCAAAAGGTGGTTTTGGATGTTTGTGAGTGTGTAAAGAAGTGAATGGGGTTGTGTTTAGAGGGTATCTCCATAAAATTGATAGGAAATTAGTGATTAGTATATATTCATATCATAGGTGTTGAGAGGGTGCTCAACATCTAGGTCAAAATAATTTGACCATCTTAGGGGTAGGTGCTCCTTGTGAAATAGGTGTTTCACTAAATTCAAGTCAGAAGGACTTGACCATCTTAGGGGTAGGTGTTCTTTATGAAATAGGTGTTTCACTAAATTTAGATTAGAATGACTTGACCATCTTAGGGGTAGGTGATCCTTGTGAAATAGGTGTTTCACTAAATTCAGGTTAGAAAGACTTGACCATCCTAGAGGTAGGTGCTCATTGTGGAAAAAGTGTTTCGTTAAAGTCTTATGTTTTCATACTTCTTATAAGATAAGTATTCCATGTGTTTTCAAGATTTAGAGTGGGTTTTATTCCCCAAGAGGGTTTTCCACATAGATCTTGTGTTGTGTGTGTGATCTTGTATTATCTATTGTTCATTGTTATAAACATCTTGAATGTTTAAGTGTTGTAAGGGTTTGGAAATTGAATTGTATTATTTTCCACCACTAATTAACCCCCCCTCTCAGTGGTTTGTACCTCTAATAATTGGTATTCCTTTGGTAAAGGCTTGATAACTTGAATCAGATCTAAGGTACAATATTGGTAGCCATCAAATGCGAGTTTTTCTACTAATAAAGCACTAATGTTCAATGGATCCAATTATTGTTTTTAGAGTGCAAAGATGAGGACCTACATCATGTCCCTAGGGTTTGACACTTGTAAATATATTGTGGATGGTTATTTTTCCCTTACTATCCTCCATCTAGTGTTACAAATAAGAAGTTGTTTGAAAATAATTTTAAGGCAATGAATGCTATCACTTGTGGTCTTTTAGAGACTGAATACACCAAGGTAATCCATTGCATATCTTCCAAGGAAATGTGGGATAAATTTAAGACTATTTATGAAGGAGATTTAAAGATTAAGTTGGAAAAGTTGTAGACTCACCAAAGACAATTTGAGAATCTTAAGATTAAGGAAGAAGATTATGTGGCATCCTTTCTATAAAGAGTTGATGATATTGTGAACATCATCAGAGGTCTCAGAGAGAAGCTTGAAGAAGCTAATTTAGTTCAAAAATTATTAAGGTCTCTCTCTCTCTCAAGTTTGATTCAAAAGTGTCTATTGTAGAATAAATTCATGATCTTACTCAGTTGAATATGGATGAATTGCATGGCATCCTTATTGTCTATGAGATGAGAGTAGATGATGATGTACCACCAAAGAAGGAAGCAACATTCAAGATAAAAATGAAGCCAAAGAATAAGTTTCAAGGTAATAAACTCAAGGAGGATGACATATATGATATTGATGAAGATGAACTAATTGCTTTGTTTATAATGAAATTAATATTAGATTTAAGCAAGTATAAGGGTAAACTACCCTTTAAAAGCTTCAATTATGGAGAGGTAAGACCATTTTATAACAAGTGCCCTCATAGATATAAAAATAATGATGATCAAGAGCATGGAAATGGCCAAAATGAAGACAAGAAAATATAAACGTCTTATAAAAGAAAGATAATGGATTCATAAAATATGACAACAACAAGAAGTCCTTCAAGAACAAGAAGAGTCTCTACACCAATAAATATTGTAACTCATCATATGAGAGTGAATATACTGACTCAGATTATAATCATGAAGATGATGGTCTTGTTGAATATAAATCCCTCTTCATGGTTGAGGAAGGAAGTTGCTCATATCAAAAGGAGTATACTTGGAGTGATGCAGATGATGATAAAGATGAGGTGGACTATGAGACTGAATTGATGAATGCTCTTGAAGAACTAAATATTGAGAATAATATTAACAATAATATGAAGTCTCAAATCAAGGACTCTGAAGGGCAATTCAATGTGTTTGAGGCAAGAATTAATGAAGACACCAAGGAGTATGAAGATATAGATAAACATCTTAGTTGTCAATTACAAATCCTATCTACAAGCCTAAAATCTAAAGAAGATGATTGTTCAAGGTATGTAATTGAAAATGAGTCATTAAAATCTAAGTTAGAGAAGTCTACAAGCAAGGTGAAATCATTTTTCAAGTTTGATAAAAGTTCTAATGATCTGGATAATCTCATAAAGAGTCAAAATTCTACTAGTGATAGATCTGGATTGGATTTTGATGAAGATCCCAAAATTACTTCTGAAGTTGACATAAAGCTCAATGAAAGCAAGGTGGATCAACCCTTGGAGATCACCAATCAATCAAGAAATAATGGTGCAAATAGATTGAAGTCCAATTAGGTGAGACAACCTAATGTTATTAGTCATGTAAACTTTAATGGTTACTATTTTACCTATAATCAGTTTGGATATAGAGCTAGAGAATGTAAGAGACCTATTAAAAATGAGTTTGGATAAAACTATGATGGGGGCCATCAGTTAAAAGGTGTGAACAAAGTTAAGTGCTTTAACTATCTTGATGAGGGACACTTTGTTAAGCATTGTCCAAATAAGGTAAGGCAAGGTAAATCATCATCAAAAGGAGTAGTTTGTTTCAATTGTCAAAAGAATGGACATATTACAAGATTGTTTTCTAATCAAGAAAGATAGAATAAGCTTCTTGTAAAAGGTATAGTGTGCTTCAACTGTTAATAGAGAGGTCATATTGCTAGATTCTGTAAGCAAAGGCCTACAAGATAGAATAGGTTTAATCAAGATCCTAGAGTGCAAGAAAGAAGGCAAGTTAACTCATGGAAACCAAAGGTGGTAAGTGTGATTCATGATGATTCTGCAAGTCCAAATAATATGTTTTCTATGGTGGAGAATGCTATAGAATTTGGAGAGTGCTAAGGTCTCTCATTGCCTGCTCATGTTATGAAAGAAGAGACCAAGCTCAAAGAAAAGACCAAGGTGCTGGTTGAGGCTAGTTCTGAGGTGTGTATGGATTTAAGAGAACATCCTACTATTATTGATCAAGTTTCATGCAAAGAACATCAATTTTCAATGCCTATTGATGAGGTTCTTTCTTCAATTGAAAATGTATGTCATGAATCTTTGTTGTCCCCATATGTTATCAATCCAATCTTAGAAGAAAAGGAGAATATTATAGTGGATGAGCATGTTGCTTCTCTTAATATTAAGAAAAAGAAGAATAAGAACTATCAGTGTTAAATGACCAAGGAGGAGAAGGAATATGAGGAGTTGTGGGCAACTACTAGTTTCACATTGTTATAGGACATTGTGAGTTAGGGTGTCTCTATCTAGGCTTCAAGGAGACACTTGACAAGTAAGAGGAAGCATGGTGAATGATGGTTGAGCTTTGGTTGATGTTGCAAGACAAGAAAGGTCATGAGAATATGTGCTTGGTTAAGGGGGAGTAACAAGTTCATAACCCTACTTTAGATGTTGCGATGAATTATGTGTTCCAAGAGGATTCAGAGACTTTGGTCTTAAAGGTGAGTTCCTATCATTTTTTAATGGATGGAGTAGTTGGTCAAAGGTAGAGAATGAAGACTAGAATGATATGGCATATAATAACAATGAGTTCAAGTTCATTAAAAGTGGTTTTAGATGTTTCTTTGGTCAAATAAAGTGTTTTACAACCATTTGTCCTAGATGACCATTTTGGTCAATGGTCTCTACCTAAAAGGAGCTTGAAGTGCAAATTTGATGTTTTCAAGGTCTAAGAAGGCAAGAGTTGGGTGTTTTTATTTGGATTAGGTATGTCCAAGTGTAAGATATGTTGTTTTGGTGTTATAATGATTTCATGGTATGTTTTTTCCACATTGTCTTGATGTTTATTGTCTATGCTCAGTCTGTAGGGTCAAATTGAAGGTTTCCAAGTGGTAAAAGAGGATTTGTGAGTTTTCAAGATGATATTTTTATAGATAAAATTTTTTTGTCCTTATTCTATCATGATCTAGGTGGTTTTGTGGTCTGAAGGTATGTTGAGGTCAAATTGGAGATTTTTTAGTGCCCTCAGTTTTCTTAGTTTTGTCTTAAGGGAAAGTAGGCCTAAAATGGGTTATAAGATGTATGGGTTTTCAAAATTATATAGGATAAAATATTGGTCTATAAGTGTGTGATGGTTTTCTATGAGTGTGCAAGAAGTTTTAGAGGTGAGTGTTGACCAGAAGGAGGTTTGTTGACCATGTTTGTTTTGAGATTCTAGAGTTTTAGGCTATGCTAGAAAAGTGGTTTACCTTATGATTTGAGTTATGAGGATTATTAATAGGTTGAATGGGCTAAATGGATTGTCAAATAAATATTCAAAATGATTTTAAGGTTTGTGGTTTTCAAATTATTCAATTTTTTTGTCAAAATGGAGGCCTAATTAGCTAGTAGATTTATGGAGGAATTATGTTTTAAAAGATGAGATATGTGATGCAAATTGGTGTGCTTATAGGGCCATCTTATAATGTTCTAGATATTAAGTTTCAAGTCTTGAAAGTTTTATTACTAAAATTTTTGGGTTCTACAAGTTCCAGGTAAGGCTACAAGGAGTCTAGATAGGCCTAGTGTTAAAATTTGATGTTTTTGCTCAATTTCTCCAAAAGATAAAGGCATTAGTGTTTCAAGGTGAGTTTTTAGGTAGTTTTAGATGTTTGGTAAATGGCATGAATTCTTTTTAGTGGTCCTTGAGGTGGCTTGAGAGAGAAGACTAGTAAGCTTATGTGGTGGTTCTTCATGGTGGGTGGAGATCTGAAAATGCTCAAGAGGTGAAATGGATTAGATATCTTAAGGGAAGTCCCTCTCATATGATTCTTGGTGAGTTCCATCATATTTTAGTGCTTTTGTCAATTCTTTCCTTATTTATTGCAGTCCTTGGTTGAAGAGAGTGTTGGCATGTAATAAAAGGAAGTTGTCAAGGCAAGAAGAGGTAGGCTCAAGATAAAGTGGAGTTTGTATCATATTTTTGAGATGGTACTCTCCTATTTTTGGTCTTTTTCAGTCCTCTAGATCAATTTATGCCCACTTTGTCATTGTGTCAAAGGGGGAGAAGGTTCCTATTGTGAGAGTGCTTGAAGAGAGAGAAGGAAGGTGAGTTATATGATGGGTGTTGACATAAATGACAAAGGGGGAGATTGTTGGAGAGTCTTTAGTGGTGTCATGGAGGTGTCCATGTGAGTGGATAAAGTTTATTGATATTCTAAGTGTCAATGATAAAGTGTGCAGTGTGCTTATCCTAGTATGCTTGAAGTAGGCTTGGTTGATCTTCAATTTTGGCATGATTAGGGATGGGTCTAAAGTATTGATAATATGTGAGGGGTCTTATCAAATGTCAAGGATGATTTGAGAGCTTGTATAATTGAATGATATTCATCTGGTTCTTCATTATGTTCATCTTGGCATAGTTGGTTTTGTGATAAAAAAATCTTAGGCATATTGATGATATTATATTTCACACATGTGAAAGTTCTAGGAGTATCATGATATATGGATGGATTCCCATATGAAATATGATAATGTGGTCCAATTTTTACATTATTATGTTGAGCGGATTAAAATTTATTAAGGTGTAAATTTTTCTTCTCAAACAGAAGTTCACTAAGTTCCCATACTTAGCCAATTTTTTAAAGGAAGATCTAATAGTGTGTAGTCAATTGCATCACATATCTATGCTAAAAAATTAATCTAACCACACAAAGATATAATGGTGAGAACTATTATTGTCTTATATCTAATGGTGAGTGTGAAACCTATCAAATAAAGATCAATGGTGAGCAGGTGTTCATACATGCAGATCAGTGATGTGTATTGAGTCAAATAGATCAAACTGATAGATGTTTAACGATGTTAAATTCCAGGCTACTCTCAAAGATATCTACAGATCATGTTTGTTCCAAACTTTTAGTAATAAATGAGATGATAAAAAGTGTTTTATGTTTAACAGTGATCAAATGTAAAGACTAAGCTAATTCGAGGAGATCGATGGTGTGTATTTGGTCAAAGTTGCTAGGGAGCATGAGATGAGGTCAAAGTGATAGATGTTTAACCTAATTAAATATTAGGATAATTTCAAGGAATATTGATGATTCATATTTATTCAATCTATGAGAGGGAATGAGATGATGATAAAGTGTTTGATGTTTAACTGTGAGCAACGGCATTTAAATTAATAAAGGGAAAAACTAGTCTACAGTATTTTGCTCATACCTTTTGATCCAAAATAAATTTATTGATGTGGTAAAAATTAAATTTGTATAAGACTTCAAGGTGATCTAGTGAATCTATTTAAAAATTTTGAATGTTTGTATATAAAAAGTTATTGATCTTTTAAGTTGATTATGTGTTTGACCATGTTTTATAAGTGACCTAAGAAGGATGTTTGAGTTATTCTGATGGTATTTAGACGTTTCAAGGTGACTTATATATTGGAGAGTGTTGTATACTCATTGGATATGATCTATATGTATTTTTAAAGTTTAACCAATCCATATTCAATATGAATAAATGCTTATAAGTTGATTATTTGTTCATTTATGGTGTTCTTGTGTACAAGGCTAATGTTTGAGTGATTTAGCATACCTAAAGATATGTAATGATGAATTTAATAATTGAAGGATGTTTAAGAGGTATTATGTAGTGGACCTATTGATTTTTAATTGATCTTTTGTTCTTTTTTTACTCAATGGAATTTGAAATGGATGAATAGGTCTCCATGAGACCTATAAGGGTGACTAAGGCCTGATTGAAAGGTGTAGTTGCTTAACGCTGACCCATAGATGCTTTGGTTGACCTATGTGGATGGTATTGAGATATTTTAGATGATTTAAGGGATAAGGCAAGTATTATGGCTGACCTAGATGTTGATAATCATGAAGACTCTATAAATGGTGAAATCAAAAGTGATGGTTTTTAGACTTGGAAGAAAAGGTGTGTGTGAGTGTTGTAGAGAAAAGGAAAGAAGAAAGGGTGTGTGCCTAGTGTATGGATTCTAGAGAAGATCAAGTTGATGACTATTTTTATGACCTATAGGTCATATTTTTTATGTCATAAATATTTTTTTCTAGGTCTGAAGATTGAGGATGAGCGAAGAGGTCTAGAGTGATCCAAAAGGATGTTTTGGATGTCTTAAGTGTGATCAAAAGATAGTTAATGTCTATGTGAGCTTGGTGGTTGATTTGAGATTAAAATTAGAGTGTGGTATGTGTGTATTACCATTTGGTCATATTTTTGAGGATGTGATAGAGTTATTGCTGAGAAGTGTAGAGTAATCCAAAAGGTGGCTTTGGATGTTTGTGAGTATGTGAAGAAGTGATGGGGTTTGTGTTTGAAGGGTGTCTCCATTATATTGGCAAGTAATTAGTGACAATTATATGTTAGTATCATAGGTTTTGGGAGGATGCTCAATATCTAGGTCAAAAATACTTGACCATCTTAGGGGTAGGTGTTGAAACAAGTGTTTCACTAAATTAAAGTCAGAAGGACTTGACCATCCTCGAGGTAGGTGCTCCTTGTGAAATATGTGTTTCACTAAATTTAGGTTAGAAGGACTTGACCATCCTAGGGTAGGTGCTCCTTATGGAATATGTGTTTCATTAAAGTCTCATGTTTATGTATTTCTTATAGGATAAGTATTCCATGTATTTTCAAGCTTGAGAGTGGGTTTTATTCCCCAAGAGGGTTTCCTATATAGATTTTTTGTTGTGTGTGTGATCTTGTATTATCTATTATTCATTGATATAAACATATTAAATGCTTCATGAATTGTTTTATTTAATGCTTAAGTATTTCAAGGTTTTGGAAATTAAATTGGATTGTTTGCCACCACTAATTGACCCTCCCCCCTCTTAGTGGTTTGTACCTCTAACACTAAGTTGGTTGATTACTATCTCAAAGTCCCCAAATGCTTTTAGTTCTTTGACTTTATGTTTCAAGGCATACTATAGCCCTATAATCAAGGCTTCATCTTCTATAAGGTGTTTAGTATAGGGGAACTATAGCTTAAAGGTGGCTAGGTGTTGCTTCCCTTATTGGTCAATAAGTAGAATTTTGACTCTTGATACTTTCTTAGAATGGGCCCCATTAAAGTATAGTAACCATAGACCCAATGACACAGGGTCATCATAGGCTTTGATCTTGGTACTTTTCATGTATAAAGTGTAAATACCTATGTTAGAGGATATTAGGTTTACCCTTTTATTGATTGCATTATATTATGTGCTCATATGTTTCATCCTAGGTTCTATGTCAACATAGATTTGATTGGCCATGCCTCTCTAAAGTAGCCACATATGAGAGAAGTTTATATCTATGTACCCATTAAGGGCTTTAGACCGGACCCTAAAAAGTAACATCTTATAGCCCTCTAGAATCTCCACCACTTGAATGTTTATAAATTGTTGGACCCTAGGTTTAGATTTCAGTTGCATATGCACATTTAAGATTTTTCCCATAACCTTAACCTTAGCCTTGCTTAGTTGAACCATTATTTTATTTGGTTTAATAGGATTCAATCCTAATTTTTGATAGATTCACATGGGCATGATAAGTTTCATTTCTCTTGAATCTATCAGGTAGTTATATAAGTTCTTTCCAAACAACTAGACTATAAGAAGAAAGGGAAAAACCTCAACATTATTCTTATGTATGAGAACATTAATGTGTATAGGCTTAGGTTTGGACTAAATTGGTTTGTCTATCAAGGAATCTAGGAGGAGATCTCTTTTCTTAGTGATTTAGGAAAGCTCATGCAATGTAATGTTTGTTTTGATCTTCTTCATATCCTCCACCATGTTATATCCAGTCTTGCTAAGATCGAGTTAGGTCTCTTTAGGTAGCTTGGGGATATTAGATTTTGGATGTGGAGGATCATTTCTTACGTTAGGATTAGGAGGGGTTACTCCATTATCAGGAGGGTGGATGTGATAAGGGGTTATTACTATATCTGATTCCTAATAGCATAGTTACTCCTCTATAACTATTAGAAATAATGCACCTCATTGGTGGCCTCTTCTTGTTCATTGTCTTCTTGGATAGGGAAATCCAAGGTCTCTAATATCATACCCATGCTCGAGGATAGGATGGTTTTGAGAGATTAAAGCTATTTAGTATCATTTGGGTGGTTTAGGACTACCTCATATTCTTCTGTTTCTCTTTAGAAGATGTCTAATGCACTACAAAACTAGATATAATCAAGATCTCCATGTTGGTTTTTGTTGTGTGCATGGCACTATTTTGGAAAGGCTAATTCACAAATTTTAATCTCAAGTAGCTTATTAGGTGATAACTCTAATTGTTTATTAGATTTGTGGTGGAGGCAATTATATCTCTAGTAGTTAAATTTTATGTCCAAATTCTCACCACTAGTGTTTCCAACCTATCTTTGGAGGCCCAAAAAGTCATTACTAAGCTTTTATATCATACATTATATAAAATCCAATTCATTCTTAGTAGATTTCTAGGGTATGCATTGGGCATTTTTCATAGTGGGTACTAATGCTTGACTATGAGCTTGAGGAACTACTTCATTATTGATAGGGATAATGAAATATCAAGTGATGGTTAAGAGTAGCATGCCTCAAGATACGCTGATTTGTCATGGGCACAAGCTTTGGCATAGGCACATTCTAGTTGGCACTAAAGATGGGATTCAAGATAGGTATGTTTAGAAATATATTTGGGATGGTTGGTGCCATCTGGACTTAAGGATTCATACGTCTATCAATTTTTATGTCCTAAACATAGGCTAAGGGTAGGTCTAATACTGTCAAGTCTCTACACAAGACTATGGTCGTCTATAGGTCTAATGCATTTTTGTACATTTCAAGAGCTAGTTGGGCATCTAGCCTATATATCACAATGACTTGAATATACATTTATTAAACCTAGAAATGAAATTCACAATGGGGCCATTTGGCTTTCTTTTGATGTAGGTGAAGTATTGATATAACATACTTGGGTCAATGACCTATCCAAACTATATCAGGTATGTATTATTGAATTAGTCCCAAGTTGTAATGGAGTTTTTAGGCAAGTTCAATAACTAATAATAGGCCACATCCATCCAAGTGAACATGAATATTATATAAGAAATGTCCTCATGTTATACATTTAAAACCTTGAGAGTATTTTTATATGAGTTCATGTGTTCCTAAGTAGTATGCCCCACACCTAGTGTGAACCATTGGATTTATCTCCTTAGGTTCTTGGGTAAGTCATGAATGGCTCTAGGAACATTGATGGTAAACCCATCAAACCATGCCATGGGGGAATCCATGGGTGAGAGTTTGTTAGGGGCATACTGAGAGGATGAAATACTCAGGCCAACCACAAGTCTCAGTTTTTCTCTAGAAAATCTAGCTCTCCTATGTATTTTTAAAGGCCAGATTATCAGTCTCTCAAGACCAACTTGAGATCTAGTGATCCACATAATAGGCTCTAAGTTACTCTTCAGTTAGTTAGGATCTCAAATCTTTGTTAGTCAGTGAGAATGGGTGCCCCCCTTTTAGTTCTAATTATTGTTCTCACAAATACGTATATTGAGTTAGATGTACTAAGCAAACTTGAGGAAAAATAAGTGACTTTCATCCTCTCATTATAGGATTGTTGTTAAGATAATCGAGGTCATGAATTGAAGGTATTGGGCTTCATTAAATATTCTTCTTCGAATAGATCTCCAATATATGCAGCACTACCACTAGATTTCCATTTCATATTTTCTCACTAATATAGAACTTCCTTACCATTAACTAAACTGATTGCAACAATTTCCACTAGTTGAGCCCTATTTTATTTCACTTCACAATTTATAAATAAAGGGGAAGGATAAATTGGTAATAAAACAAACATAAAAAAGTGGGGGATAAATGCATTACATTAGAAAAGAGTCTTTCTAAAAAAATGGAAACACAAATGCTTCAAAGAACTAAAAACATGCCTAGTTATAGTTATACCACTATATGCTAAGTTTCATGAAGGCTTGGCCCCTAGTCACATCGGGAAAGAGTTTAAGGATGAGGTTAAATGCTTGGTTCATGGATCCTTTTTATGAATAAATGTATACATACCTATAGTTGATTACACATAGGTCCACCACATATTCCAAATAAAGAAAAAATAATTAGAGAACTTAACTCAAATAATGAAATATCATCTAATTAATGCATAAATTTGATAAAAAGCCATAGATTACAGTTTCTTATCATTAGTATTTATCTATTAAATCAGAAAGAGTGTGGGAGACATCATAGAAACTATACACATTTAAACAAAAAAAACAAATTTGTATTAATCTAAAAGTGTTTGCTTACAATAGAGTCCACCCTTATAGAATACTACACAATAGTACTTATAAGAAAGATATGGAACCTGCCTCCTAGTAGTACAAGATCTCATCCCTGGCCATCATGGCCTAAAATGGTTATAACAAAATTATATCAAAATATTCTTGTTGATGATTGAAAGTACATCATAGGGTTTCAATAGTGTTTAAGAAACACTTCTCATTTCTAGATTCAAACAATCCATTTCATGAGTTACTGGTTGTGATATTCTTGATATTTGTGGTGGATTAGTGGTAAAGTTAAATAGTTGTTCACAAAATGAAATATAAATGGTTTTTGGGAGTAACCATGTTGTTAAAGTTTGCTTATGAAAGATGAAATTAATTTGAACTAGGTCTAGTCAATTATGA
Source organism: Torreya grandis (assembly GCA_037957365.1). Taxonomy (NCBI): domain Eukaryota; kingdom Viridiplantae; phylum Streptophyta; class Pinopsida; order Cupressales; family Taxaceae; genus Torreya; species Torreya grandis. The sequence goes on from JARHVA010000368.1 coordinate 1,934,297, forward strand.
TCAAAACCTAAAGTCTAAAGTCTAATCTAACATGTATATTTATAATGAAAACTAAACAAGGGTGAATTGGTCAAAAAATTGAGTAAAAGGAAGGGTAGGGAAGAAGAGAACGGTATTTTTGATCTTCAATCCAAACATTATGAAAAAGCTTAAATTTCATCCAAACATGTACTAAACCAGCATATGACATGAAATTACAAAGGCACAAATCCTATCATATACCAGGCAAATGTCTAAGGATAGTGAAAACAATGCTACTAAGAAATTAAATTTACTTTGAGGATTTACTTCCACAAGAAAATAGTAATAACACATATTCAAGAAAAGCAAAGAAATTGAAATGAATCTAAAATCCTTCAATCAAACTAGCATAAGCACAAATTAAAAACTTTGCATTAACATGTACACATCAAGAATTCATAGAAACAATTCAAATCTAAACATTAAACTAGATGTTTGAGGAATCAACCATAATAATAATCACACAAATAAATATTAGACAATCTTTGTAGAATTCCTTGCTTGCATTACTTGCTCAAAATTTACATAAAGTTTATTCTCTAAAAAACTCCCTCCCTTTTACAAATGACAATACCCCTTTTATACAAGACCTTGGGGTATGTCCGTAAGTCATATCAAATGATAATCAAATACGTGTCAAGGATAGTTATCCTTTTACAACATTCTAAAATTAGACACTTTAAAAAATGACTGACATATAAGTAATGTACTTTACAAGATGCATATGCTTTTATAAAATAAAATATTTCCTTTTCAAATTATATACATATTTTATTACAAAAAGAATATGTTAAGTCAACAAATATGACTTTGAGAAGCTCCACCAATTATAATCCTTTGATTTTGTTGCTTCATTTTTATTGCCTTGTCATATTGTTCATCAATCAATCTAGAATTGATGATAGGTTCCATGAAAAATTCATTTTCTTGATCTGCCAGGTCTTTCAATTCTTTATCAACTCTGTCTAAGGCCTCTCTAATCTTCCTAGCATCACTAATTTTATCCTTTGTAGATAAGATCATGTCCAAGATTATTTTATTGTCTGCCCTTGTTGTGCCTTGGATTTTTCTCTTCACTTCTTGCATGAATTGATCAGCCATGTATTTGAATTCATCATCAGTTATTAAGCTAATGGGACTGAGGGTATTTAGGTCTTTGATCAAGCTACCCAATATATGAATCATCTGGTTCTCTAACTAATTGAAATCTTTAGAAATATCATCCAATCTCTTGGACCATTTTTTCAAACCCTTGATCTTCTCTTATTGTTTTAAGTCTTCCATTGATTTATATATTGCATAGCCATGAAATGTTGCTCATTTATTTAAAATGTGACTGTTTGTCACTTTTGGACACATGTCATTACCTCATGCAATCTTGACGCTTGATCAAATTCACATTGTTGATCTCTTAAGAAGTCCTCTGGCCTTGAATCTATTGCTATCCTTTGATCTTCCTTTCGATCTTCCAAGATCGAGATACTTGATAGCTCTGTGAGCTCTCTATGTACTTTGCAAACATTCTCCATTACCTTAATGTTTTTGTGCCATGTGGTAGCATCATGTTTGATCTGGGATCTTTAAATTTTTGACTCCACTTATACCATTTATCTTGAATGTATGATCAAACATGGGCCATTAATCTTCTTTTTGTGGGATTAAACATGCTCTAGCAATTCGTTGAATGCATAATCAAGCATGGACCATGGATCTCTATCTTTATACACAAGCTTACATGCAAACCATTGATTTACTTGATCATTTGTTGATATTGTGACACTTATCACTCTTGCATTCCACCTAAGGATTCTTTACTTGTTGACCTTTGCTCACCATCAAATCTCCATTACTCTATTAAATGTGCACTATCAATCTCCAAGCTTGACTTATTAACTCTGATTCACATCCGTGTGCCATTGATTTCTTTTGGATTCATCAAAATTTTGACACTTTTCATCCTTTTGTTGCTCCTTAGGATCTTTGACATTTTGAATTGGAAAATTTCCCATGCACCATTGATCTTTGATATGAGCTCCCAGGATCTTACCACTTGGTGACACCACATTTAATTCATTCCTCCCATAATAAAATTAGTAAGGTAAGGGTTTAGGAGTATAAATAACTTAGGATAAAGTTTTAGACTAAGATTTTAGTCATATTAATAAACATGATTAGAGCTTAGACTAAAGTTTAAATTAGGTTTAAAATATAATAAAATGTTTTTGTGTAAATTTGAATCCATTTAAAAAGAATCCTACATAAATATGAACCCATTTCAAAATAAAAACTTAGGCTAAAATAGTTAGACTAATATTTTTTAGCATCATTTAAACATGGATTTAATCAATCAATAGAGACCAAAGGTTAATATATAAGGATCAAATTAGATCATATTATTTAACCAACTAAGGGTTAATTTGACATTGAAGTATAAACATTGAACATTGTTTATTCAAATGGGACTCCATTAAACCTATAACATGGAAACACAAAAATCAAACACTACCAAGATTAGGTGAAATCAAATAAAGTTTATGCTAACATGCCAATGAAAGATGAAGCAAAACATGATATTCAAATAATACACTTTGTTCAACTTGAATGCACAATCTATAGCATAATTTTTACAATTGACCAAGGGTCCTCATTTTCAAAAATGAGGGTATGTTGACCTCAACAAATGGAAACTTATAGGATAAACATTACAAAATCTTAGAACTCAGATACTCTTGGTTTAAACTAATAACCAGACTATTCATTCCACATGATCAAGTACCATCATTAAGATCAATTCATGATTAAAATAAGTCTTACAAATGCATAATTGAGCTCAAACATCAAAGCTTATTCATGTTGTGTGTGATTTGATTCATTCACTGATTTCCATGGAATTAAGAGAAAAACTTCTAGATTTCATGACCTTAATCACTAACATATACTTATAGCATATTTATAAATTATGTTTTATGAGAATGGAAGGCTTAGGCATTGTTCTACTACTAGCCAAGCATTCATAACCCTGACAGAGATACCTTTAGCTCCACTCAAAGCCTTGCTCCACTACTAGCCAAGCATCCATAGCCCTAATGGAGGTTACCAAAATCACTTTTACTTAGAAAGCTTTTAAATTTTCAATAAATCTCTCATTTTTTTATTTTTCAAGTATATTTAGCTTTCAGTCAAAGTTGGGAACTAAAATTAGCCAGGTTTTAAGATTTTGTCAAATGTTTGATTTTCAGATAATCATTCTTGGTCATAAACTTTATCCCAAGCAATAATGTTATTTAAGTGTTATCATGACTTTTTTACAATAATTCAAACTTTCACTCAACATATGCAATACTCATTAGAACTAAACTTAGATCAGAACAAGGTTTAATATTTTAAGGAACAACTAATCTAGATATCAATCCTCGCCAATTTCTCGAAATCATAGCATCAAGCTCTAATTTATGAGGTTCATGATCAACCAATGTTTAAGGTTCATACCTACACTCTTGATTTGATAATTTATTTTTGAGCATTTACGATGGATTGGAGATTGAAAATTGTCTTGAAAAAGACTTGTTGAAAGTAGGGAACAAAATAAAAGAAAACCAACACACAACAAGCAAACAAATATTTACAAACAAGAAACAAAAATTGAAACTAATCTAAACCCACCTACACTAAATTTAAATAATATTAAAATTTACTCCATACATAAATTACTAGAGTAAGCTAATGCATAGTAATTATGATACAATAAAACTAAAATAACAATCTTTTTGCTAGGATCAAATGGAAAACTATTTAGTCTACCATAGAACCTTGAAACCTGATTGCTTTTTTTTATGACATCTTCTTGCAGATAGGATTACTTATATATTTATGTCTTTAGAATGATGCAACTTGGCTTCTTATCTCCATTCTCAAATACATGGATTACAGATATAGATCTAAGACCCAGTCATTTTCTTCCCAAATTCTTCTTTCTTGCATCAAAAATATTAACTTTGATTCATTCATAGACTGATCATGACTTGTCTCATTCTTATTCAATAATTATATTGTCAAACTAGTTGGCATGTTTAATATAATATCTTCATTGGACTCCATTTGAGGTGAGTCAATCTTTGCACAAAAACTCTCTAAGTCATCCCAAAAGGCTTCTTCATCATGATCAACTAAAAGGACATGAAATTCATTTGCATTCTTCCTATTTGAAACATGTATATCACATATTTCTAATATTTTGATGGAATCATATGATAATTATTGATCTGTTATATTTTTTTCATCTTCCTCTTCTATAAATAATGGCATCTCATATATCCAATAAAGCTCTAATTCATCTTGCTTTGGGATTTCTAGAACAACATTATTTTCTTGAAATTTTTCAATTTCATTCAAAAAATCATGGTATAATTGATTCCAATTATCATCTTCTTCGGTAATATTCTCTATTTCAACATTGAATCTATATGAATTTTCCTCATATCTATCTTCTAAAGAAAGATCAACTTGTACTTGATCCATACCAACTATTGCAAGCTCTTGATAAGGATCTTGCAACTCATCTTCTTTCATTATTTCATAAGGAATAGGTTCTTTTTCCATGATTGGTATAGTAGATTCTTGAAAATATTCAACAAAATGAGAAAAGTCCATAGATACTTGATTATGTTCATGGGGTTGCTCATTTTGAACATTTATCACTTCATATCTTTGCATTGTTTCTTAAATAACTTCCCATGAAGGAAACGGTTTGGGCCTTTGAGGAGGAAGGACTAAAGGTTGAATGATCTCTAGCTTGCTCAATATATGAGTCTCCTTTAGATATTGTTGAAAAACATGAATTTCTTTTGGAGTATCTTCAATTTCACTCTCATCTTGAAATGGAAAATCAAATGTCTCCACTAGAAGAGTTGTTTCAAAAAAATTGATGTCTCTAAAGAGCCATATGTCCCTGTAACATTATCTTTGTTAAGCACAAGTTCAAATGAATCCAATTTATCTTGATATGTTTCAAAAGCATTAAAAAATTCAATATAATATAATTCACCATGCTTTGAAGTGTTATGGACTCTACAATAATTAGATAAAGCTACATGATAAATGTTTACTTCAGGTATGTCTGTAGTTATAAGTGAATCATTATTATTATTTCTATAGCTATTGTGAAACCTAATTACAATTCTGTTGAACCTTTGATAAGAATAATTTCTATTGGAGCTTTCCCTAGTGTTACCTACTTGTCTTTACAACTAAATGAAATCAGTGCTCAATTTTTTATCCTTTTTGAGTATGGAGTCATTTTCATTGTTAGGTGCCTCTAAATTGTGCACTTGAGTACTACTACTAGTTGTTGGAAACATATATATATGATCTTATGGATGGGATCCACTTGTAGTGTTATTTAAGAATCCTAGATTTTGACCAGGATGAGCATGACTCAAAGGCAATTGGTTTAAAATTGATGTTTGATTTAAAGCAGGTATTTTTTTATTAGCATTTGGAGTGACATTCAATGCATTGAAATCAAGATTAACATTAGGAATAGCACATGTTAATTGACCCTAGGGTTGCATTTGATCACTTATTTTCATAGCTTCAGCATAGGCTAAGGCTAAGTATTTATAACTCCCACAGAGCTTTCAAAAACATAGAATTCATGGGATCTAAAGCATCCTTATAAATCTCTAAATTTAAAGCTTCATTAGGCCTATAAGGAGTAATAGTGATAGGAATTGGATTAGCACAACACTGATTAAATCATCTAGAAGCTGAATACATAGAAGTTGAATATTTCAAAAACACTGATATATTGTTTCACTTTGATTCACATTACAAATACATCTAGGACATGTTACATATATAAGAATAATTTTCCTATAATATCTCTAATATTCTCTCACCTAAATCCTACAACCAAGCACACACCTATTATGATATATTATTATAAAAAATAACAATATATCTTAATGATAATAATATAATCTAACCTATCGTATTAACCATATAGTTATAATAACTATTTATCATTTATCTAACCTATAAATATCTACTTATGACTATTTACCTCACAATAAATATCAACTTTATATAAATGTAAAAATTATTCCTAACATTCCCCCCCATAGTTTTTACATGATGTAAAAACATACACACTCTTATCTGCAGTATGTTCACCTCTTGTAGCATGCCCTGTTTGGATCATAACCTTGATATAGAGAGCCTCACTCCTCCCATGGTTTTATAGGTTTACAAAAAACCTTGAAATGAATAATAACACTATCTACCTCCAAAAATTGGCACAAACAAAACTATATGCCACCGCATACTCACATGTCTACATACTAATAACATAGTCTTGTTGTAAATGACCACAATATGCAAAGGAATGTATCCTACATTTATATTATGTGATCACAATGGACGTGTCACTAAGGGTCATCTCCATGAATAAGTAAGGTAATCATGGGATCTCTATAGTAGTTGCTCTCCTAACTATTACCAAAATATTGTTCATCTCCTAGTGGTATTTTGAATCTCTACCACAAACCTTTTCAAGATAAATAAACTAACTTACATTGATGATTTCTATATTTTTATAATGCCTTCACATCAGGGAATAATGTTTAGAATTTTCACACAAATTACATTACATGAATAGGCATTGTTTTTTTGTTCTTTATTTATAAACACACACAACAAAAAAATATAAAAAGCACACACATATAAGTCACCAAAACATTTGTGCGGCCCCATCATTGGTGACTGATGAGAGGTCATTGAAAGGCCTCTAACCTTCATGTATCCTCCACCTTATAATTTTTGATACTCCTTACTTATCAGGTATGTCAATGTAGCTTAGGTACATGATTTTTTTAAGAGAAAACCCCCTCATAATTCAAACATCGTGTACAAGCAAAAATGCGTCTGTAAGGCAAACTTTTTTTATTTTTATAATTTTGACTTTTGATTTTTTGACAAATATGACATACTTTTAAAATGAATTTTAACTCATAACATGACTATAGCCATGTTGACCATTTTGTGAATCCTACATGCCAAAATGGGCCCCCCTTTTTTTTTGCCTTTCCTTATTCTTCATGACCTTTTACCCTGAAACTAGGTCATAACCATTTAAAAATAAAGGAAAAGTTATTTTTATTTAGGTGTAGGTGTTGTCTCATCAAGCATTGATCTTTTCTATCACTCACAAAGCAAATCAGGTTCTCAGAACATCATTACTTGTAAGCTTTACAAGTAATAAACAAGTTCACTTGACAAACCCGAAAGGGTCTACGGCCAATTCCAATGCAAGTCAGGTTTTGCAAAGTACTTTACTTATCAATTTTCATGAGTAAAAGATGAAGAGAAACCTGATAAGGGTCAGAGTAGTTCAATTCAAGTTTTTGGGATTACTTGACTTGTGATCTTTCATGAGTTGAAGTCATTCATAAACCTAAAAGGGTAAGGAGGAAGTAATCAGGTTTTTGAGATGTCTTTACTTCAAATATTTTTGAGTAAGTCCCTTGGAAGAGCTTGAATTGGTCTTAGATTCTTCTTAAGGAAAATGTTTTTCCATGGAGGGCAACTAGGCGTTCTGTAGGATCATTTGCAATTTCTTTGAAGGGTATGTGCCCTTATGGGGGGCACTTCAAAGATGAAACAGAGCTTTAAAAAACTTATGAAAGGTATGTTTGAAGGCATAATGGACCTTGCAAAGGGATTTTCATCGATGTGAGGACCAATACAAAAGTCCCTAAGGGAAAATAAAGGCTCAAAATGCCTTTGTAGAGGGCACTTTGAGAAATACAAGGACCATTTCAAGAAGCTCGAAGGGCACTTTTGGCTCAAAATGACCTTGCAGAGGGTAGCAAGTTGAAGCAAAGGGGAAAAGACAAGAAGCTCGAAGGGCACTTGCCCTTCAATAAAAGTTATAAGCAAAATGAGTTTTCCTTTGGATAAAATGTCTGAAAGAATTCCTTCAAACATTTTATCCAAAGGAAAATCAAAGAAAAGCCCTCCTGCAAAAAAGACCCACAAAGAGCAAGCAAAAAAAAGCAAAGGCCTAAGGAGTAGAAACTCGTCGAGAACCTAAAAGCCCAAATGAGCAAATACAAAATAGGAGAAACCAAGGCAAAGGAGAAGTTGAAGGAAAGAGACAAAACATGGGCAAAGACAAAGTAGAAAAGACAAAACTCAGAATAATTCCAGCTATTGACAAAGACAAAGGGTAGAATCAATGACCACTTAAACCAAGACAGGTGGGATAGATAACTTAGCAAAATTGTTTAATACATTTAGGTAGAATATATCTACCTAAAACTAATAAATAAACTAGTTTTCAAACTATAAAGATCAACATCCCTTTTTTTTCATGCTTCACCTTTAATGCACAACTAGTTGCATCCAGGCATTGAAGAGAGCATGGTCTAGCCACAAAAACTTGGGGATGGATTTTTTAGTTGATAGAATGAGTATCCCATGATTTTTTAGGCCCAGGATAGTAAGGACAGTAGTTTGGATAGCCTATATCATGGCTCCCATAGGTATTTCAAAGAAAGTGACAGTAGCATGGTCTTTAGTCTCTGTAGAAGTGTTTAACTCAGCATGGGTTTCCATTCCTTGATTTGTTAGCTATCTTATTTCCAATTCTCTATATATTTGTAACTTCTCATTTGAAAAAATATCTCTCAACTTATATGGTGAAGCCCTACAAGAATTTACCTTGAATCAAGACATGGCATTTTTACCTCCATTTGAGTTTGCACTTTTGTATATGTCTATGGTTTTATATTGTGTCAAGTCATTTTATTTTATGATTTCATAGGATATGATTCCAACATGTCCAATGTATTGTGATTTCTTCTTTTGTAGGTCAACAAGAAGTGTCTACATTAGAGTATAGGTGCATGTGAACTGGTTACCATAGTGTGTCTTAGAACACCTCTAGTAGTTATCCTCCCTATATCTCCATAGGACCCCCTATTGAAACACTGATGCAGAAGAGTTTCTCATGTCAAATGAAGTGTATATCAGCTTGTTCTTGGTGTAAAGTGTATGTCAAAGCTGAGTAGACCAGCCATTTTGGTGCATCACCATTTTATCTTAAGTTCTAATTTTAGTATTTCTCTCCTTTTTCATCCCCCCCATTATTAGTAGTAGGAAATCTAGGGCCTCAAGGTGCATCAAGGGGAGCTATCCCCTAATCTATATATTTATCCCTCATGTTTTCCACTCATAGCAAGAGGGATGTCTCCATTGCGTCACATGGATGAAGAGAGTTGAGCCTCCCTTCAGAGAGTAAAATCCACCATGTCAATAAGACCCAAAATAAAATATTGACACTGTGAATTTGTATGAAAATAGACAATATAACTTTGATATAAAAATAAAATTGACATAAACTATGACTCAACAAGACTTGACAATAGATGATGTGGGGACCTAACCTTATTAACATAGAAAATAGACCACATAAATAAAAACATATAAAAGGATTTGACACACTATTGAAATTTAACCCAAACTTCATAAATTTTAACTACAATAAAAACATCTTTAAATTAAAGATCACCTAAAACAAATTGAACTCGCTATAACCAAAGACTTTTAAATGACACATACATTAGCGACTTTACTTTAAAAAAATGGAATATCAAACTTAAAAATAAAATGACTTAAGCTAAAATTGACTTATTTACTTTGTTTTGATAGTTGTAAAACTACGTACAAACTTACAATAGATTTTAAAGGTACATGGTGTGAAAATTAGTATGCATTAATGATTTTAGCATCTGAATATTTGCATCTACATCTGCATTCACCATCTACTTTACTATAAACACAATAGTGCAAGAGGGCATTGGATCAATTTGCTTTCATCTTCAAAGAAAAATGTGTGGCAGAATTCAAATGTCAAAGGACATGAGGTAGTGGTCAACAACATAGGTTTGATGGTGAAGTAAATACATGGGCAAAATGCTATCAAGTTTAAATGCAGAAAATGCAGCCATATTCCAAATTTTTCATTTTTTTAGAGACTGGTGGTGTGAAAGCATAATGAAGCAACTGAATAATAAGGAGCTGTGGGCCAATCTAAAGATCCATAATTTAATCATATGTGGAGTGTAGTCTAACATGATAGTATTGATGTGAATTAATGATGGAAAGCATAAAAGTGCAAGGATACCATGTAATATTAAAATAACAAAACTGTGTGTGAATATCTTTGTAAATACAAAACTAAATTAATTCAAAATATGTGAATCAACTTTCAGGTCTATTTAGAATTCTGGTAATCTCTGATATCATAAAAACAAATTCTCAAGCTATCTTTTTTTCATTGCTAATTATTCTCACAATATTCTTCTCCATTAACCGAGTTAACCAAAAAATTGGATGGCTCTTTCTCACACAATATCTCATAGATCCATTAAAGAGATCTCTTGCTCTGATACCACTGATATGAATGGGAGTAGAGAAACACTGATTAAATCATCTAGAAGCTAGATATTTCAAAAACACTGATATATTATTTCACTCTGATTCACATTACAAATACATCTTGGACATGTTACATATATATATAGGAATAATGTTTCCTATAATATCTTTGATATTCTCTCACCTAAATCCTAAAACTAAGCACACACCTATTATGATTTATTTTTATAACAAATAATAATATATCTTAACAACAATAACATAATCTAACTTACTGTATTAACCATATAGTTATAATAACTATTTACTATTTACCTAACCCATAAATATCTACCTGTTACTATTTACCTCACGATAAATATCAACCTTACATAAATGTAAAAGTTATTCTAAACATATAGTTCTACTAAATATCTTATGGAATATGGCATGAAAATCTCTAATGGTTTCACTTGAATGTCTCTTGACCATAGTTAATTGTTGATAAAAGACACAAAGACTGATGATCTTTTCAAATTGATCAGTGAAAATATTATTGAAATCATTCCAACTGGTAATGTAATTTTTAGGAAGGTTGAGAAACCAATTATATGCAGCATATTTTAAAGTAAAAATAAATAATCTACAAGCAACATCCTCATGAATAACTTTTAACAATCTCAAAATAGCATTAAAACACTTGATATGTTCTTCAGTAGTAACCACACCTATAGGACTGAAAGAAGGGAAATACTTCTCAAGATTTCTAGGTAAATCACATACCTAACTAGGCACATTGATGGAATATCCACCTAACCATGTCATACCTTGATAAGGGTTGAACATAGGAGCACCACAAATAGGTGAAGTAGGTTGAGATTTAGAAACCCTACACTTACTTTTATTTGCTCTTACTTTTCTATGAATCTCTAAAGAAAGAAGAGGTAGCCTTGTCTCAGATTTCAACCTAGTCCTATTTTCTTGGTAGTTCAAGCTTGTAAAATTTGAATCCTAATCAAAATATGATGCATAAACCTTATCTTTGCAAATAACAATGATTAAATGTATACGTTAATTAAAATTTGCACAAATTCTTTCAAAGAACAAATATCTTTAATTGAATTAGCTTAAATATAGTTTCAAACTTGTGAGTATGAGTGATGTTTACACTTTTAAGTTCAAATAAACCTAAATTTACTAAGAATCAACTAATCTTTGAAAAAAATTATTATCACTAACCTTAAACATGTCAGATTCACAAAGCTTAAACTACCTTTGCAATAATTTCTCATAAATCTTAAAAGAATAGCTATCTTTAGCTAAATAAACCTAAAGACTAGTCTAAAACCATGAATATCAATTATGTTTACACAATTGAGCTAAGAAAAACATAAATAAAAAAATAATCGATTGATCTTTAAATAAAATTCATTGAAATTAGCTAATATACTTTAAATTCACAAAGCTTTAACTAAATTCCCTCTTTTTGGTGCTAATTTTTGCACCTATTAATGATTTAAAGTGCATCACAAGGTTTTAATAGTGTTTAAGAAACACTTCTCATTTCTAGATTCAAAGAATCCATTGCATGAGTTGTTGGTTTTGATATTCTTGATATCTATGGTGGAGCAGTGGTAAAGCTAAATAGTTGTTCACAAAATGAAATATAAATGGTTGTTGGGAGCAACTGTGGTATTAAAACTTGCTTATGAAATTTAAAAGTAATTTGAACTAAGTAGAGTGAATTATGATCAAAACCTAAAGTCTAAAATCTAATCTAGCATGTATATTTATAATGACAATTAAACTATGATGAATTGGTCAAAAAATGAGCAAAAGGAAGGGTAGAGTAGAAGAGAAAGGTATTTCTGATCTTCAATCCAGACATTATGACAAAGTTTAAATTTTATCCAAACATGTACTAAACAAGTATATGACATGAAATTACAAAGGCACAGATCCTATCACATACTAGGAAAATATCTAAGGATAGTGGAAATAATGCAAATAAGAATTCAAATTCACTTTGAGGATTTACTTTCATAAGAAAATAGCATTAGCACATATTCAAGAAAAGTAAAGAAAATGAAATGAATCTAAAATCCTTCAATCAACCTAGCATCAGCATGAATTGATAAATCTGTATTAACATGTACACATCAAGAATTCATAGAATAAATTTAAATCTGAACATTAAACCAGATGGTTGAGGAAGCAACCATAATAACAATCACACAAACAAATATTGAACAATCTTATGCAAAATTTCTTGCTTGCATTACTTGCTCAAAATTTACAAAAAGTTTTTGCTCTAAAAAAAACTCCCTCCCTTTTAAAAATGGCAATACCCCTTTTATAGAAGACCTTGAGGTATGTCAGTTAGTCATATCAAATGATAATTGAACAAGTGTTAAGGACAGTTGTCCTTTTACAACATTTTAGAATTAGACACTTTACAAAATGGACTAACCTATAAGCAATGCACTTTATAAGATGCACATGATTTTACAAAATAGAATATTCCCTTTTCAAAAGATATACATGTTCTATTAAAAAAATAATATGCTAAGTCAACAAATTTGACTTTAAAAAGCTCCTTCAGTTGTAGTCCTTTGATTTTGTTACTTCATATTTATTGCCTTGTCATGTTTTTCATCAATTAGTCTAGAATTGATGATAGGTTCCATGAATAGTTCATCTTCTTGATATACCAAGTCTTTCAAGTCTTTGTTAGCTTTTTTTAATGCCTCTCTAATACTCCTACCATCACCAATTTTCTCCTCTAAAGATAGGATCATGTCTAAGATTCTTTTAGTGTCTGCTCCTATTATGCCTTGGCTTTTTCTCTTCACTTCTTACATGAATTAATCAGCCCTATATTTGAATTCATCATCGATTATTAATCCAATAGGACTAAAGGTAATTGGGTCTTTGATCAAGCTACCCAATATATGCATCATCCAATTTTGTAACTATTTGAAATCTTTAGAATTATCCTCTAAGCTCTTAGACCATTTTTTCAAACCCTTGATCTTATCTTATTTCTTAAATCCTACCATTGATTGATCTATTTCATAGCCATGGAATGCTACTCATTTATTTAAAATGTGATCCTTTATCACTTTTAGACATGTGTCATTACCTCATGTAATCTTGAAGCTTGATCAAATTCATACCATTGATCTCTTAAGAAGTCATCTAGCCTTAAATCTATTGTTAGCCATTGATCTTCCTTTCGAGCGTAAAAGATCAAGACACTTGGCAACTTTACAGGTTCTCTATGTACTTTACAAACAATCTGCATCACCTTAACTTTTTGTACCATGTGGAAACATCACATTTGATTTGGGCTCTTTGAATTGTTGACTCCACTTTCACTGTTGACCTTGAATGTATGATCATATGCAGGCCATTGATCTTCCTTCTATGGGATTAAACACACTCCATCGATATGTTAAATACATGATCAAATGCAAACCATTAATCTCTATCTTTATACATAAGCTCGCATGCAGGTCATTGATTTAACTTGATCACTTTATGAGATTATGACACTTATCACTCTTGCATTCCACCTTAGGATTCTTGACTTTTTGACCCTTTCTCAACATTAGATCTCCATTTCTCTATTAAATATGCACTATCAATCTTTGAGCTTGACTTATTGACTCTGGTTCACATTTGCATGCCATTGATTTATTATGGATTCATTGAGATTGTGACACTTATCATCTTTTCACTACTCTTCAAGATCTTTGAAATTTTGACTAGTAAAATTACTCATGCACCGTTGATCTTTGATACAAGCTCTTGGGATCTTGCAACTTGGTGACACCACATTTAATTCATTCCTGCCAACAATAAAACTGGTAAGGTAAGGGTTCAAGAGTATAAATAACTTAGGATAAATTTTTAGACTAAGGTCAGTCATATTAATAAACATGATTAGAGATTAGACTAAATTTTAAACTAGGTTTAAAATATAATAAAATGTTCCTGTGTAAATTTGAATCCATTTAAAAAGAATCTTACATAAATATGAACCCATTTCAAAATAAAAACTTAGGCTAAAATACTTAGATTAAGGTTTTTTAGTATCATTTAAACATGGATTTGATCAATCATTTGAGACTAAAGGTTAATATATAAGGATCGAATGAGATCATATTATTTAACCAACTAAGGGTTAATTTGACATTGAAGCATATACCCTAAACACTATTTATTCAAATGGGACTCCATTAAACTTGCAACATGGAAACACAAGAATCAAACATTAACAACATTAGGTGAAATCAAATAAATTTTATGCTAACACGCTAATGAAAGCTGAAGCAAAACATGATATTCAAATAATGCACTTTGATCAACTTAAATTCACAAATCTATAGCATAATTGAACAAGGGTCCTCATTTTCAAAAATGGGGGTATGTTGACTTCAATAATTGCCCATCCCAAAAATAATAGAATAGAATTCCCAAGGCCCACTAAAATAGAATCAATAAGAAATAAGAGGTGGGCCACTTCCTAACTGCTTTGAAAGACCCTATTGAGCAACTAATGATTGGTCTACAAGGTCAACTTCTCGATTTAGCTTCTATAGGTTGATAGGTATCTCCCTTAGGAGTACCTTTACCTAAGTCAACAGTCTCTCATGGGTTTTGAGTGGGGCATTCAAGGAGACTTTCACCTCTTAGACCTAATTGATGATTGTCGTAGATTATGTAGCTAACTGTAGAATAGCCTTAGCTCTAACCTCATTGGTCCTATCCACATTTATCTTCATGATTTCACTGAAGTGTGCCAAGTAGACCCCAAACTCATCATTTTCAAGTAGATTTCCATTAGGACAAAATAATATTGAGATGTTGCCTTCCTTAAAATAAGTAAGGATCTAACCCTTACTATTCTCTAATGGCTCAATGGTTTCTTAGATAATGTTCATCTAGTATTGGATGAATGTCCTCATGGTCCCTAAGAAGGTATGATATATTTTTAAATCCATGAGGGTCATCAATTTTAATGCCACTAACATCCCCTTATTAATAAAAACTACCAACTTCTTACATTTATTATCCATCTAGATAATCCTATCTTGGTATCCTTGAATCCTTTAGAGGAGCTCCTTGCTCTTGGATAGGGATCTGGTCACCTCTCCAAGGATGGTGAATAATTACATAAGTGTTACCTCCACTTTCCCAATTAAACCTATAATAAAATTTCTCTTCACTTGAGGCTTCAGCATTCTCACTTGCTCCTTCATGTCCTACATTAGTTTCTTTATGAGGTCATTAGTGGATTAGAGTACTAAAACTAAATCCTCTAAGACTCTTTCTTCCCCACTTACAATGTTCACCTTAGTGAGTGAAAATAGGTCTTACTTAATCCTCCATATGATTGGGTCACCTTCTTGAGTGAAGGTTTGAGTTAGGACTCTCTTCATGCTCTTAAACTCCATATCAAATTACCATTGTATGTTTGGTTCCCCATTATAAACCACTTCTAGTCTACATCCACCTAAAAATTAAATGGGCCTAGTCCATCCTTAACCCATTATAGTTCCCAATGTGGTGTATGTTGGAATGGGATAGGTGGATGCAACTAAAGTGGAAGGTGAAGTAAATCTTGAAAGAAGAAAGAGTGGAAGAGGCACATGAAATGGGATGTAAGATGGTGAGGGAAGTGGAAAGAAGGATGGAGGGGCTGACATGGGGGCAAAGGGAGGAACCACATATTAATAAGCCCAAGGAAATTGTTGTAAGCTAGAATTTCACCATTTTGGGAGAGTTTTTGAGGGTCTCTCACTCCCAACTATAATATTGGAACAACCTTAGGCTGTGGGTATCCTATAGTGAGGTTGAACCTCTAGACAAGGCTAGCTTCCTCTTAGTAGATCACCTAAAACTAAAGCTAAACTAATGCTCTATGGGGAAAATGGATAGAAAGGGGATAAGGGATATTAATAAAGCTAACCAGATGATGCACCAAAATAAAATGGGAAACTCCTATAAGCTTGAGCCCACACTAGTTCTACAAAGGACAATACTAACTTACACAACCTTAAGATTAAGCTAGATACATTAATATTTCATGGAGGAGGTTATGGAAGTAATGAATTCAAAAAAAAATGAGTTCTAAGACTCACTAAAATTTCACATCAATGGTAGAAAGAGTACTCAACTAGACTTGTAAATAGCATTAAAAAACTCCCTAAACAAGGTTAGAAAGGAGGACCATGGACAAGGAAGATTCTCCTTCACACAATGCCATAGTGTGTAATTCAATAGACATGAATCCAAATCAAGATATAGGTAATAAAATCCTTTATTTCATCATGAGGTAGTTCTTATAAATGCTTGGTAGGGTCGAGCCTAATCAAGCTGAGCATATTTTGCAATATCTCAAAGAGTGTCCCATTTCCTAGAGAGATGGAAAAGTTTTTTTAAAAAGTGAGAACCCTAAAAAATGGAAAAACATGAGATATATATAGAAAAATGGAAAAGAGAAAGCAAAGGCTTGCATGGGAGAAAGGAGAATTGAGAGAAGAAATCATCAATGATTGGGACCACTGTTGTTGTACTCGAGCTCTTTTATATTAAAATCATGCAACTACCTTGATCATAAAATGAACCATCCAAGATCACCGTAAATCTCCTCAAGACCCTCATACATTTAAGTCTCCTTTGATTAGAGTTGAGAGAGCCATGTCACAAGTAATTTCATGCTCTCACCAAGCATAAATGATTTGATATTTTGCATTTAAAACTTGGCATGTTTCTTCACTTTGCATGTTTATTTCTCCACTTGGATGCATTTATTCTTAGTTTGACCACTTTACATATTATAAATATGAGTTGTAGACCACACCATCAGAGTTGAAAGGAGAAATACTTTTCATTTTATGTTGATTGGCTATCAAAATCACACTAGGATCCTTTTAAAAACCTACCCTTTTCTCATCCATTGATCTCCTTGCTAGATCTTGACAAGTGTCTAGCTCATGGCAATCTTTGTGAACCTTTTGAAAACTTAGCCAAAGGAAACAACTACTTGTAAGGGATTAAACTTGATGTTTGTGGGACCATCATTAATTCCTTTAGACTTTTGTTTTTGGCCACTTCTTTAGACTATTTGTACATAGACAATTGTCTCAAAAGAATTAACCTTTTGGGTCATTCCTTCTAGAATTTCTTTTGTTTCAGCAATTATTCTTTTGGGATTTTCTTTCATAATTTATCTCTGTGGACAATTCTCCTAAAAGAATTCATTCCTTTTCTTTGGCCTTGAACAATTTTCTTCAACAATGGACCTTCATATTTCTTATAAAGTGCCTTATTTTTCACTTGAAATTCCCTTTTTGAAAGGAAAGGTACCCTTCAACCTTCTTAAAAGTGACCCCTTTTTTCGAGAAGTGCCCTTAAGAGTTTTTGCAATGAACCTTTTCTGAAAGGAAAGAACCCTTCAAAAATTTTGCAAAGAACCCTTTGGATTTCTTGAAATGGTCTTTTAGAAACCTTGAAAAGCCTTTCTCGAAGGGAAAAAAACCTTTAGAATCTTTTAAAAATATCAATTCCTTTGAAACTTTTAACTGGACCATTTCTCAAGAAAAGAACCTTTCAAGGAAATCATTTGGGGCACTTTACTGTAGAATTCCTTCAAGAATTTTGAAAAGGACCATTTTATTGAAGATTTACCCTTCATGAAAATTGTCCCAGACAATTTTCCTGAAGGAAATGGTCTATGTCTTTTGCTTTGGATATTTTGTTTGAAAAAATTATCCCTTCAAAAACCTTGTCTCGAACAACTTGTCCAAAAGAACTCAACACTTAACACTTAGCCAAAAAAGGTCCCAAAATAAAAAGAAACACTTAGTCCCCACAAATTCTGAAAGAATGAATAAGTAAAGACTTTGCTGAATAAAATATTTTGCACTTAGCTTCTGGCTTACAAGCTTATCCTTGAACACTACTACTGGATTCTCTCTATTTGCAAATGTTGGATCCATTTCTAAGCCTTTGATCCACTACTTCATCAAACCATGTAAGAATTCTATAAGTGGGCCAAAAATGGCCAACATCTTTGGCAGCTCACAAGGGTGGCATGCATGTTGATGCAAGAGAACCTAGACCATGTTGCCTTGTCTAGTCCTTTGGGCATAGAGTCATTAGCCTCTGTAATTGAGCTAGTCTGAAACTGGATAAAAGGTTGACCCTTTATAGAACTTCCTCTTGAAGCAATAAGGGCAACACAAAACAAAGTGCCCAAGGCACTTGGGAAAGGAAAAATATGACAAAAATGAAATGTGCATAAGGAACTTGGAGGAAAGCATGAAATCTATCCTAATATATACAAGGTTAGAATTTATAAGTATCTCCCTCCTAGATCAAATGGGAAACTATGAGTACTATTCACTTATAACAATCCAAGATGAAAAATACCTTACTTTGGAGGTACCAGAATTGGTGAACCGGGTAGATTTATAGTCAATCCTTTTGATGTGCTCTTTAATGGATAGAACGGAACAAACCTGTCTCTAATGTAGACATACTAGTTCATGTCCTCCAAAGTTCATTCATGTTGGACTATAGGGGTTTCTACAATCTTATCATTTGATGGCTCAATTTTATGCTCTAAATTAAGCACAACATGTGATGGCTCCTTTGAACTAGTGTTTGGTTTACTGTCTAGACTTAAGCAAAAACTCTAAGTCATCCCAAAAGGTAGCTTCCTCTTGGTCATCTGAGACAATGCCAAATTTAACTCCATATTTTTTATGTTTGCTTTAAAAGGAGCCATATGGTAGTTTTTCCATCCACCTAATGCCAAACATGTCATATTTTTGTGGCTCTAGATCTGACCATTCCCCCTCATTCTTGAAGACATCAGTACTACCTTCAATGGACAATTCATCTTGAGATTGGTTAGCTTCTTCAACCTAGTTGGTGAATTCATCCTCATACTCTAGAGGAGGCATAGGCTAGTTTATAACCTCTACCTAATCCATGAATTCATGGTACAACTATTGCCATACTTTATCTAGATCCTCTTGCTCATTCATGACCTCTCCAACATGGTCAGTTAACTGATTGACTATGTCAATCTTGGCACCTTGGTCATCTTCATCTATAGCCACACCAAATGGAAGCTCTTGGGACCAAATAAAATCATCTTTTCTCTTAGCTACATCCTAAAAACACACCTCTTTAAATATGAAGGCATCAGTACTACTTCAAGCTTTAATTTATCAATGTCAAATCCATGCCACAATAGCTAGTCCAAACCTAATTTCTCCTCCCTTTTTTTGGAGTGGACTACCTATCATGATCTCCACATCATAAGCACTCTGTGTTGTCCTCTTCAAGCTCAAATTTGACTCTAATCTCCTCCTTTATTCCTTGAAAAATAGGTTCTTCCTCCAAGAAGGAGATGGTGGGAGGGTGAAGAAGTTCAATTTGCTTGCAGCTTAAGAGAGTGTCTTTCCAACTAGGTATTTTGAGTTGTCTCTTTGGTGGTTATTGGGGGAGGGAAAAATATTCTTAGAACTCTTATAGGGAAATATCATTGCACTGAGCTAATACCCTTTTTTATATTCTTCAACCACTAACTCCTCCTCTCAAACTGTCTCTTGGATCACCACAACTGACACCTCTTCCTTCTTTTTTATGCCTTTCTGAACCAATTTCCATGTTGGAAATGTGTAGGTAATAGCCACCTTTTCTTCCTTTTGAATGAGTATAGGAGAGGGTAGTTTCACAAGAGAGGGCATGACATAATCAAGATCAAATGTGTAGGAGAAGATCCATGGTGGGATGTCTTGGGTGAATATTTTGTCAGCTAGCTAACTGGTGACCAAAATAGTTCTTATCACCACAGCATAGGAAGATTGGTCACCCAGGTGTGCAGCTTTACTACATCAACTAGAGACAAATCTCTCCTCTCATTAAGGGGAGGTTCCCTATTAAATATGTGGAGGCTATATAATATATATAAGCAGAAAGTAAGACACGGGGGTAGGATAAACCATCCATCTCTCTTCTTTCAGAGATGATGCTAACAAAAAGAGGAGAAATCCTAGGTGATTGGTGAAAATACTTCTCTTCTTTCAGAAGTAACATTCAACCAAGAGCTAGATCCCTTCTTGGATAGTAGAAATCTTGATGAAATGACAGAAGGCACTTCTCTTCTTTTAGAAGTGTTTGTTCTTGCAAACAATAGGAATCTTACTGGTAAGTAACTGGTAACCAAAGGTGCAGAGTAACTAGTAGCCTAAAATGTAGTGTAATGTCTCTACCTCGACTACCCAAGAGTGAAATATGAAGAAAAATGGGAGCACAAAGTCATCCCAAGGTCCTTTACATAGAAACATAAAAGAAAACCACACATTGAAGACAACTATGACAGCACAAAGTCTGAAAGTAGTTGGCTTCAGGACACCTTCCTTATCACCTCCACTAGTCCTGCTTGTTAAATTAAATAAATAAGAATGTTTTTAGAAGATAGACATAAGAACAATATCCTAAAGTAGCACAAGCTATAACAGCACAAAGTCTACAAGTAACTTGCTTTCTCATTCAATCAAATAAATATGAATTACAATCTGAGCTCAAAGTCTCAGTAATGCCTTTTAATTCAAGCAGAGTTTCACTTCCTGGTAAGGGGAAGATCTCTTTAAAACAATAAAAGAGATTAAAATATATAGCCACCAAGCAAGGCTTGGGACTCTCTCCCATGGGATGGCCCATGCTGCAGTAAACGCCTTCAATGCACCTTCAGTTCTACCTGGAGGGACCATGCTTGGAACAGTGTATCGCCTTAACTATGGCATGTCTATTCATCTAATATGTCTTTTCCTAGGTCTAGATCATCTAGTATATCCCTTCTGATGTCTATGCGTAGTTGTCCATTTTGTCTTTACTCCAAATGAGACTAATAGGTCATGCCTTTGATGTTTACAAGCTCAAAAATCTACTTTATGGACTGTTCCATCTACTAGAATAACTTCTGCATAGATATTTTAGGCTTTTCCCTCTTTCCACTTTTGTCTTTTCCAGCTTTGTCTCTTCCTACTGTGATTTGAGCTATCGGGCTATCTTTTCAGCCAGCCACTTGGTTCTTCCTTCAAGTTATGTGCTTTATTTGAATTTCAACGGATATTCCCTTACCTTAAATTTGATGTCTGCGGGGATGTCACTGGTTGACTGTTTCAACGATTCAAGCAGCCTTCTTGATTCCTTGGTTCAATCACCTTATTGGTTCAATCACTTTCTTGCTCCTTGGTTGAACCATCACTTTCATTTGAACTTGCCTTTGGAATCATCCATGTTGCTTCTCTCTTTGCTTGAGTCTGCCTTTGAACTGCTTGAACCTGTGAACCATTGAACTTTGAACTCTTTCAGTTTAAGGTTCAATTGGGTCATTGGTTTTTTCCTCTGCCCATCACTTCCTTGTTCTTTCTAAGCTCTTTGATCTTCATCACACTGATTGAACCTTTGAACCTGTGAACTCGTTGAACCTTTTAGTTCAAGGTTCAATGGTTCAATCGGTTCATTCTTTTTATTTGGCTAAGTCCTTTTGATCTTTTTCAACCAAATGCATTGAACCATTTGGTCATTGAACCTATTGAACCATTGAACCAAAGTGGTTCAATGGTTCCATAGTTCAATGGTTCAAGCCTTCTTCTCTTTGATAAGTGTTTTGAAGCCGTTGAACCTAGAAGTGGTTGAACTTGTTAAACCTTTGCCAAAGTGCCAACTGTTGTTGCGGCATTGAACCTTGAACCCATTAAACCCTTGAACCAAAAGAGTTTAAGGTTCAATGGTTTAATGGTTCAATCCTTGATTAGAAGCTTGTTGATGAACTCTTTTGGTTGAACCAAGCCATTGAAACAATCTTGAAAATGACCAAGTGTTGGAAACTTGTTCTTTCTTGCAGAGTCCATAGAAATCAACCTATGAATTTCATAGAACTGAGTTTGTAGTTTTCTCTAAGTTTTCCCTCGAGCCTTGAAAGAGTTTGTATAAATGAGCCTGTAGAGTCTGTAGTTTTAAGCCTGCAAAGTCCATAGTTTTAAGCCTACAGAGTCCATATATTTTTGAGAAAGCTTTGAAAAATGAAGAACCTGAATGCTGAGAATAAGTTTTGAAAGGGAAAGAGAGGATTTTGGTCTATAAGACCAAAATAGTTCAAATGTTGTCCCAAAAATGAGTGATATTTTTGGGGGACAACAGTTGGCTCCAGTTGGGGAACTTCCTTTAGTTGAAAACTTGGAACAGCTGAGGAGAGTAGAAACTAGAATCTCCAGTGCCTTGAAGTGTGCCATTGGGTTACAGAGTCATGCTACCCAAAAAGAAAGGCTCCAAAAATGAAAATTAAAAGCACAAAATATAACTAAAGACTATACAAATATACATATGTACAGGTGAACTTATCTTATACTTCAAGAATTGAAGTACTTCAGACGCTGCTCCTTATGAGGCGAAGAAAATGGGATGCCATCCTGATAAATTAGTAGGAAACGATTCTGTCCCTAGAAACGATGATGGGTGAATGGAACTCTCCACTAAGAAACCAATTTTTTGCATCTTCTTCTTGGCTCTTTCTTCTTCTTGCCTCATGGCAGGACGTGGTCTTCAAACTAAAAACCAAAACTCTGTGCTCTCTTGATGAAGAGTGCCTTTTGTTGACTTTGGAATACAATAGTATGGTCCACCACCATAGCTTGTTGTTTTGCTGGTCCAATCTAGCACATGCTTTGATTATTAGCATCAGACCCCTGACAAACCATCAACTCAGCATCTCCTTTGGTGTGAAGGATTTTGACCTCTTCACCCTGAGCAGTTTTCAATCCGAGCAATAGAGATCTGCATCTAGATGTGGAAGAATTGCTGCCATCAGATTCTAAGATCCAAGCATCATCAGAAGCTAATCTTCTATCAAATTTCTCTTCATGGGAGATGGAAGATCCTTCTTGATTTGTACTGCACCCTACCAATTTTTTTGATGCCTTGTTTGGATGAAATCTTGGATTACTAGCTACAAGACTTTCATCAGCTAGGACATGGGCATCCTCTATGGTAAAGAAGTAATTACCCCTGCCTGAAGTCTCAAATATAATTTGAGTAGTAGGGGCTGAGATTTGGGTAACCATAATCTTTGCCTCAGACAGGTTCGCACATGGTTCTCCACCAATTTTTAATTGCTCAAGATTGGCTTGCAGGGATTCAAACTTAGTCATTTGAATTTTGGATTTATTGACATGATCAATCATGACAAATGACTGAGATGGACTTGGAAGAGAGGATGGGAGTTTATCCTTTTGCTTTTTGGGAGGGGGAGTATTGATCTATGAATTTGAAGTAAAAGGTGCAAAGATGTTCGATGTACTTACTTCTTTGGCAATCACTGGGTCCTTTGACTAGAAAGGAAGATCCTTTGACTAGAAAGGAAGAGGGGTTCTCTGCTCAACAATTGAAATTGCTAGTTGGGGTCACTCCTCTATCTTCTCTTTGTCGACCTGTTGGGCTGACTGATTCTCAGACCTAGTGAATACTACATATGATCCTTTGACTGCTTCACCTTCACTTTTGGGTTCATCTTGGTAATTTAGGAAACTAATGTGGGAGTCGCCAGCTGATTCTTCTTGATCCTCTATGAAGAGATCAGCATCATTTTTTTTCTCAAACCTAGGTTGGAAAGAGAAAGCATGTTCTATTTCCAGATATCCAACTGCTGAGTTGGTTGGAGGTGCTTCAAGGACAAGGTTCCTCTGTGGGGGAGGAAGATGATTTGGTTGTCTTTGACTTCTGGCAACGTTGCCTTGATATGGTTTATTTTGAAATGCCCTCCTTGGCATATCCAGATTAGGAGGAGTAGACATACTTAGGGCCATTTTCCTTTTCAAGGCTAGTAGTTCATTTTCTAGCTTTTACACCATTGGGTCAAGGGTGGTTGTAGATGGATACTCAGAAGATGAAGAGGATTTACCTTTGTTAATATCTCTCCTTATCTTTCCTACCAAGATAAGGTCATCTTCTAGCTCAGTAGCCAAGTCCTGAATAGCAACAAGGTCTATGTGTCTAGCCCATCTCAATAAGAAACTCACTTCAGGCAACTGTGAGTTGATGAAAAAACACTTGAGATTCTGAGGTGTCAGCAGGGCGATCATGGGAATCCTGTGCCTCAGCTTGTCAAACTTGGCAATGAAGTCCCTCATAGGTTCATAGGGATCCGTCTTCATCTGTGTGAGCTGGGCTAGCAAGGCATGTGCATCTTCTACAGGCTTGAACCTAGCTTCAAACTTGGCTTTGAGTGTATCTCAGTTAGTCATTGATCCAGCTTGCAGATGGTAGAACCAGTGTACAGCAGCACCTTGTAGTGTCTCCATAAAAACCCTGACTGCCACATCTTTAAATTCCACCCCTATAACACCACAGGCTATGTTGAAGGCTGCAATGTGTTCATCAGGGTGAACTATCCCATCACCAAAGAATTTGGGGAAATTATTTATTGAACTGCGTGGAAGTTCATGTAGAGGTGGAGTCAAGTTGAGTGGGCCAAAAGAGTTACCCAAGGGCCTCAAATTTCCATTATTTAATTATGAAAAATAGGGATAACAAATCTAGGTGGAGTGGCTAGATTGTGAATCAAAAATGGAAAAGGACTGGCCCTACTTTAGCTTGAGGCTTGAGGCTTCAAATTGTGCACTCTTTACCAGCAGCTTTGGTTTTGTAGACTAGATAAAATAATGGAAGTGGAGGAAAATGGTAAGGCTATAATGATAATGGGTAAGACACGGAATAGAGTCGCGAGAGTCTGTAATATAATGGATAAGGGAAGGAATTGCTTCAATTTGAAACTTGAGGCTTCAGACTGCACGTTCATCCCCAACAAAGTCACCAAAAATTATTGGGTGAATATTTTATCGGCTAGCTAACTGGTGACCAAAATAGTTCCTATCACCATAGCATAGGAAGATTGGTCACCCAGGTGTGCAGCTTTACTACATCAACCAGAGACAAATCTCTCCTCTCATCAAGGGGAGGTTCCCTATTAAATATGTGGAGGCTATATACTATATATATAAGCAGAAAGTAAGACACGGGGGTAGGATAAACCATCCATCTCTCTTCTTTCAGAGATGATGCTAAAAAATAGAGGAGAAATCTTGGGTGATTGGTGAAAATACTTCTCTTCTTTCAAAATTAACATTTATCCAAGATCCAGATCCCTTCCTGGATAGTAGAAATCCTGATGAAATGATAGAAGGCACTTCTCTTCTTTCAAAAGTGCTTTTTCTTGCAAACAACAGGAATCTTTTTGGTAACTGGTATCCAAAGGTGTAGAGTAACCAGCAGCCTAAAATGTAGTGCAAAGTCTCCACCTCAATTTCCCAAGAGTGAAATATGAATAACAATGGGGGCACAAAGTCGTCCCAAGGTCCTTTACATAGAAACATAAAAAAAAAACACACACTAAAGACAACTATGATAGCACAAAGTCTGAAAGTAGTTGGCTTTAGGACACCTTCCTTATCACCTCCACTAGTCTTGCTTGTTAAATCAAATAAATAAAATGATTTCAGAAGATAGACATAAGAACAATCTCCTAAAGTAGCACAAGCTATAACAGCACAAATTCTACAAGTAACATGCTTTCTCATTCAATCAAAAAAATATGAATTACAATCTGAGCTCAAAGTCTCAGTAATGCCTTTCAATTCAGGCAGAGTTTCACTTTTGGTAAGGGGAAAATCTCTTTAAAACAATAAAAGAGATTACAATATATAGCCACCAAGCAAAGCTTGGTGCTCTCTCCCATGGGATGGCCCATGCTGCAGTCAACACCTTCAATGCACCTTCAGTTCTGCCTAGAGGGACCATGCCTGGAACAATGTGTCACCTTAACTATGGCATGTATATTCATCTAATATGTCTTTTCCTAGGTCTGGATCATCTGGTATGTCCCCTCTAACGTCTTTGCAACTATCCATTTTGTCTTTACTCCAAAGGAGACTAATAGGTCACGCCTTCGATGTTTGCAAGCTCAAAAATCTACTTTGTGGACTGTTCCATCTACTGGAATAACTTCTACGTAGATATTTTGAGCTTTTCTCTCTTTCCACTTTTGTTTTTTCTAGCTTTGTCTCTTTCTGCTATGATTTGAGCTATCGAGCTATCTTTTCATCTAGTTGCTTGGTTCTTCCTTCAAGTTTTGCGCTTTATTTGAATTTCAATGAATATTCCCTTACCTTAAATTTGACATCTACGGGGACGTCATTGGTTGATTGTTTCAACGGTTCAGGTGGCCTTCTCAGCTCCTTGGTTTAATTACTTTATTGGTTCAATCGCTTTCTTGGTTTAATCGCTTTCTTGCTCCTTGGTTGAACCATCACTTTCATTTGAACTTGCCTTTGGAATCATCCATGTTGCTTCTCTCTTTGCTTGAGGCCACCTTTAGACTGCTTGAACCTGTGAACCATTGAACTTTGAACTCTTTCAATTCAAGGTTCAATCGGTTCATTGGTTTTTTCCTTTGCCCGTCACTTCCTTGTTCTTTCTAAGCTCTTTGATCTTCATCGCACTGGTTGAACCTTTGAACCTGTGAACTCATTGAACCTTTTGGTTCAAGGTTCAACGGTTCATTCTTTTTATTTGGCTAAGTCCTTTTGATATTTTTAAACCAAACGCGTTGAACCATTTGGTCGTTGAACTTATTGAACCATTAAACCAAAGTGGTTCAATGGTTCAACAGTTCAATGGTTCAAGCCTTCTTCTCTTTGATAAGTGTTTTGAAGCTATTGAACCTAGAAGCGATTGAGCTTGTTGAACCTTTATCAAAGCGCCAACAGTTGCTAATGGTGTTAAACCTTGAACCCATTGAACCCTTGAACTAAAAGAGTTCAAAGTTCAATGGTTCAATGGTTCAATCCTTGCTTAGAATCTTACCGATGAACTCTTTTGGTTGAACGAAGCCATTGAAACAATCCTGAAAATGACCAAGTGTTGGAAACTTGTTCTTTTCTGCAGAGTCCGTAGAAATCAACATGTGAATTTCATAGAACTGAGTTTGTAGTTTTCTCTAAGTTTTCTCTTGAGCCTTGAAAGAGTTCGTAGATATGAGCCTATGGAATCCATAGTTTTAAGCCTACAAAGTCCATAGTTTTAAGCCTACAGAGTCCATAGATTCAAGCCTACAGAGTCCATACATTTCTGAGAAAGCTTTAAAAAATGAAGAACCTGAATGCTCAGAACAATTTTTGAAAGGGGAAGAGAGGATTTTGGTCTGTATTACCAAAATAGTTCAAATGTTGTCCCAAAAATGAGTGATATTTTTGGGGGACAATATGATGGTTTTAAAATCTTGAGTGGGAATGGGTATAGGGGAGGAGAGGACACATAGGACTGATTGCACTGAGTTTATGGATTTTCATAAGATATCAACATATTTTTTGAATTTTGGACTATGCTTCTCAACCACACCTTATTTTCCTTCTCACAAACTACCCATTGTTCATCCTCACAAACTAACCACCTATTTTTCAACTAACTGAAGAGGGCTCCTTACATTTTGTAGAGCATGAATAGGGATGACTGAAGAAATTTCTAAACCCCTACTAATCTCTCTTATCAACTCAATATAATTTGATAATGCTTGATTGAATCTTGACAAGGATGTAATAGGATAAACATAGTCTTGACAAGGGGAACTAGTAGATTGATTTAAATGCAAAGGAAACTAAACTTGGTCATACACAGGAGTGGGAGGGGAGAAAATGCCATAATAGGGTTGATAAGTTGTTTGAGGTCCACTTGGGGAAACACATAAACATTATTAGCTTAATAAGTGTGATGTTGAGGTAGAAAATAAACATGTTGATCAAAAGATGGTTGATTATACATACCAAATAATCATGATTAGGCACTTGGGATGCTCATACCAATTGATGAATACTTAAAGTCACCATTGGTGTTTGCACACATGCCTCTAAAGGCTATTTAGATGAAGATAACACCAAAACTCTTCACTTAGTGAACAATGTAGTCCCACTGAACATACCATAAACTATTGTAGGCTAGAATTGCACCCTTGTGGGAGAGTTTTTCAAGCTCTCTCACTCCCAGCTACAATATTAGAACAACCTCAAGTTGTGGGTATCTTGTAATGAAGTTGAACCTCTGGAGAAGGTTGGCTTCCTCTTGGTAGATCACCTAAAACTAAAGGTAAACTAATACTCCATGGGGAAAAGGGATATAAAGGGGATAAGGTCTCCTAACAAATCTAACCAAGTGATGTACCAAAATAAAATGGGAAACTCCCATAAGCGTGAACCCATACTAGTTCTGCAGAGGACAATACTAACTTACACAACCTCAAGATCAAGTTGGTTGCATTAATATTCCATGAAGGAGGTTTAGGAAGAAATGAATGCAAACAAAGAGTTCTAAGACTCACTAAAAATTCACATCAATGGTAGAAAGAGCACTCAATCAGACCTACAAATAGCTTGAAAAACTCCCTAAATAAGGTCAGAAAGGAGGACCATGGACAAGGAAGATTCTCCTTCACATAATGCCATAGTGTGCAATTCAATAGACATGAATCCAAGGCAAGAGATAGGTAAGGAAAATCCTTTATTACATCAAGAGGTAGTTCTTACAAATGTTTGGCAAGGTCGAGCCTAATCAAGTTGAGCATATTTTGCAATATATCAAAGAGTGTCCCATCTCCCAAAGAGATGGAATTTTTTTTAAAACTGAGAACCCTAAAAAATGGAAAAACATGAGATATATATAGAGAAAGGGAAAAGAGAAACAAAGGGCTTGTGTGGGAGAATGAAGAACTGAGAGAATAAATCATCAATGACTGGGACCACTATTATTTTACTTGAGCTCTTTTATATAAAAACATCTAACTACCTTGATTATGAAATGAACAATCCAAGATCACCGCAAATCTCCTTGATCCCTCACACATTCAAGTCTCCCTTGATTGGAGCTGAGAGAGCCATGTCATGTGTAGTTTCATGTTTCCACCAAGCGTAAATGATTTAATTTGTTGCATTTAAAACTTTGCATGTTTCTTCATTTTGCATGTCCATTGCTCCACTTGGATGCATGTATTCTTAGTTTGACCACTTTACATGTTCTGAGTGTGACCTATAGACCATGTCATCAGAGTTGAAAATATAAATCCTTGTCCTTTTTTGCTGATTGGTTGTCAAAATCCTACTAGGATCCTTTTGAAAACCTAGCCTTTTCTCATCTATTAATCTCCTTGCTAGATCTTGACAAGTGTCAAGCTAATGGAAATCTTGATGAACCTTTTAAAAACTTCATTATACTAATCTAGCTTCGATCTAGGATTTGAAGGTGAGGCTACCATTATTGAACTGTGGGATCTTGAATCATAGAAATATTTTAGGACAATGTATTCTTCTAGGCTCTAGGGTTAATTTTATGCAAAGGGCTCATAATGATTTGAGTGTGTAGATAATTGATAATGGTAAAGTTGATCCATTGAGACCTTATAGACCCTAAATTAAATTATGAAATAATGGCTTTAGTAAGCCCATATCATGTGAATTAATATTTGAGTTGATGGCATGAGTCTAGGTTAACCATTTCCCAATTTGGCATTAATTTGAGATTTTGAAAATAAACCCCCATTTAGATTTAGTTGATGGAAATGGGACTCCTCAAGCTATTGGATCATGATCTTCCCTTGGTCAAATTAATAAATGCAAGGAGTGTGGGGAACATGTGCCTATCTAACTCTAATGACATTGTGAATGGCTTCAAGGTTATCCACATTTCAATCTATGATTGGTGGGATCAATAAGTATGACAATACCTAAATGTAGCAAGGAATCCTATGTCTTGAGAAATTTGTGAACTCGATCAGCCACTTGGATGTTCCATTTACACATGGAATTTCTTTGTTGGATTGAGAGTCTTGATTTTTACTCTATTTTGATCTCCATATGCCATTATGGGATAATATGCCACCTAGTGTATAGAGGAACATGTGGCATTTTTGTATTCAATTGGGATCCCACTTTGACAATTTTGGAACCTCCAAGTCTAATGTCGTGGGAGTGTCAAAAGACACATGGCATTTCCTTATTAGTTTTAAGATTGACAAATCTAATGCCTCTGATAACTTTAGGACCTCCTAGAGCTCTGACAAGTTTGATGCCACAAAAAGTGTCATAAGATGTGGTAGCTCATTTTTGGCTTCAAAATTGACAACTCTAATGCCTTTGACAACTATGGGACCTCCTGGGGCTTTGATAAGACTCACATTATGGGACTAACAAGGGACATGTAGCAACTCCTTTTTGGTTCTAAGACTAATAGCTTTGACAAATCTGGGACCTCCCAAGGCTCTGATAAGTTTTATGTTTTGGGACTAGAAATGGACATGTGGTAGTTTATTATTGGTTCTAGGACTAACAACTCTGATACCTCTGATAACTCTAAGACCTCCTGGGGATCTAACAAGTTTGATACCTTGGGACTGGTAGGGAACATGTAACATCTCCTTATTAGTTTTAGGATTTAAAAATATAGAAAAGTGTTAAGTTATTTAAAGTGCCTTGTAAGCAAAGAGACACTTGTTATCCCAAGAGGCTTCAAGGAAAGTGCCATCTTATACTCCAGGATCGTGGCTTCATTAACATCCTGCACAAGGAAACTTCTATAGAAAAACATAGTTTGAAAAATGACTATGGAGATATTTTGAGAGCACAATTGGCTAAACTATATTTTAAACATGCAAAGCCATGAGGATCTCTTAGATGAAATAAGAATCCAATGGTGAGAATACAAGAGACCATTTCAATCAGGATTGAGAAAACATTAGCATTTTATGCAAACCAATGATCAATCAAGACCCAATTGAAGCTTTGATTTTTTTTTAATTTTCCCAATATAAAGGTCACCTTTTATTTTATGAAAAGGGACATTTTGGTCACAAAAAATGGTGTCTATGTGGGAAAATAGTTCCAGTGATCAGAACCCAAACCATCGACCTCCATTATTGAACCATTAGACAAGTGGTCATAACTTCTTTCGACAGAATAGGGGGAGGGAGAATCACTTAAGTCTACTTCAACACAAGATGTATGGGTTTTAATTCCTTCAATAAATGCATTTGGGATAACAAGATCCTAGACCAAACAATGGTTTTTTTAAATACAAGGCTTAATGACTTATTACAAGTTTAGAATTAAACAATAATATTCATGATTTATTCTAAATTAAAGAGAATTTTTCAAATTAATTACATGCGAAAAAAATTCTATGCAATTATATTAATTATCTCTAACATTATAAATTTTAGAAGCTTGAAATCTTTGATTATTATAAGTTATGTACTCACAATGTGGCATTATTGGTTTGTAATTTATGAAACATTTGTATATAAAATAGTGGTAAATTATTATAGTTTTATTTTTGTATTACTTAGAATTGATTGCATAGAATGTTTTAAGTTATATAAAAAAGAATATAACCTTATGTTAGGGTTTTAATTTGAAGAGTTGAAAGCATACCA
This sequence comes from Torreya grandis, assembly GCA_037957365.1. Classification (NCBI taxonomy): domain Eukaryota; kingdom Viridiplantae; phylum Streptophyta; class Pinopsida; order Cupressales; family Taxaceae; genus Torreya; species Torreya grandis. The sequence goes on from JARHVA010000368.1 coordinate 1,966,287, forward strand.
ATCAAATACATGTGTTAACTAGTGTTGCAATGAGTTGTGTTTTAATGAGTTAAAATATGCTTAAAAAAATGCCTATGTTTGAATTCTAAGGCTTTAGTTGCCCTAATACTTCAAATGAAATTCATCATTTATTTTAGTGTGTATTTTAAAATACACACACACATATATTTATTATAAAATTAAATATGTTTTATATTTAGTTTAAAATTAAAAAACGTGATAGAATCATTTTAATATTAAAATATTGATTAATTAATTATTCAAAAAAATAAGGAAAACAAAAATATATATATATTATTTTATTAGCCAAGTATTTTTTAATAGTTATTATCAATAAAAATAGTATAGTTTCTTTGTATTGCATATATTAATTAATCATTAAAAATAATCAGAAACCTTAAAAAAATTAATATTTATTTATAAAATAAGTATTTTTGTTTTTATTATATTATTTCAAAAAATAATTGACTTTATACATTTTTATCTAAAAATTTCCAAAAAGGGCCCTAGCAGGAAGGTCATGACCCTACCAAAAGGGTTAGGTGGGCTATTATGGGTAGACAACCCTATAAAAGGGTCATAGATTATTTTAAGGGAGGCCAACCTTGTAGACTGGCCTTATGTATATTGCAAGTGGTGGATGGAGATAGTTGGGCACAACCCGACTATGATATGGTGAAGACCACATTTAGCTACGGTTAGCATAGACAATAAGGGGATCACAACCTTGGTATATAAAGGGTAGTTGGGAGCCTTATCCACAACCCTATTTTTGCATGTCTTTCAATAGAGCCTTATTGGGATATTTTGGAATTTTGCCAATAAAAGTAAAATTGTGTGTAATAATAAATAATCTATTCTAAAAAAATCAACAATATCACATGGTCTTGGGCATTTAGAGATCAATGAGGATTGGGGAGTCCATTTGGAATCCATGGGAGCCTTGGAGCTTGCAGAGACACCTATTATTTCCACCTACTTCTTTCTATGTGCTCCTACATCTCTAACTTAAAAGCTACAAATAAAGATTAATAATATCTAGATCTAAATGCGTTGAATAAATACTAAAATCAATATGAATAACAAAGATAAAACCTACTAATTTTATAGCATGGATAAGAGCTTAGATCTCAACAAAATAAAAAACTAACCCTATATTTAAAGAAAAATCTTGGAAAGAAACATAAAACCTACAACCCTAGTTAGCTCAAAGAATGAAAGAAATGATTTAAACCATATCTAAATCCTTGGAGGTCATAGTTAAACTTTGAAAGAGATATTTCATAGAAATTTTATGCAAGCTCAAGGAAGGCCCTATTCTATGTGAAGAGTGAATGGAGGGGCATGGGCAAGACTCTCCCTTTCCTCTTCACCCCTATCCTTCATGTGAAATATTCAAATGAGAGCATAATCACTTAGAATAATCTTTTTTAGGCTCTTAGTAATTTTGTATGGCACATTTTAAGGTTTATAAATCTAGCACTAAGATTGAATATATCTATGTAGACACCTTAATTTTTTCACCTTAATTATATCATTAATACATCCTAACTAACCCATACTAACATCATCATATCAATTAATGAATTAAACTATGTTAATTAATTAACTTTATATAATCCCACTAAATCACTCCACTAATCATTATTAATTAGTTAATTAATGTCTAATTAATTATATGCACACATAATTAATATAAATAAATAAATATCCCTGCCCATGTCAAACTCCATGTCATCACCCCATGTTGACTCCTCACAAAAAATAATCTTATCTACTCATCAATCCATATGATCAGTTAACTCCTTGATTTATGCTTGCACATCCAAAATCAATAAATAAATTAAATAAATCAAGTAAATCAAAACAATTTTTAAAAAATCAAAGCATGCAAGTATTAGATCAAGTGATTTAATCTCATCCATCCAAACTCAAAGTTTCCAAATAAATCAAGTTAATATCAATCGTTCATCCTCTCATCTAAAAATATATAAATTAACTCTTCATCCTTCATTCTCATATCTAAGATCTTAGAAAAATCAAAAAAATATTTCTCATCTTTACAATCAAGCAATAATTCTTCATAGATACATGTTATTAGAGTCTTGCATGATCCTTTGAGAAACTAAAATTTATCAAATCACACATCAATCCATTCAACATTGGAGATCTTCACTTGGGAAGTGCAGGTATTGTTTTTCTCTTTCCTTGCTCAATATGAGGTTGTGTTTGATTTAGAAGTAGGAACTAGTTTGTTATTATTTCTTTCAATCTTTAAATTGCACATATACAATCTAAAAGTGAGGATTTAATCTTAGTGTGAAAGTATCCCATTTGTTTTATATTATTATTTTTTATTCTTTTAATTTGTTATGTTGGGCACTTGGCTTAAGTTGTCTATGCATTAATTTATTCTTTTTAATTTTCTTAAGTGAGTGAATATATTGACATAACTTAATTTAAATTAAAGTGTAAAATTAATGAATAATTATCTTTTGAGTGTAACTATAGTACCCTTAGTGACCCCCTTTTATCCCTTGATTGACTTAAATTATTAAATATAAATTAGTAGAACTTGGGAGTCCTTGCTTAAGCTTTCTTATATCCTTTTGTAATTTGAAACATGTTTTTTACCCTTTTTAGTGAATTTGAGTTATTCACAACTTATCTTGAGCTGCTTTAGCCTTGACTATTTATCATATAGGTTTTTTAACTTGATCGATCAACTAAAAATTCCTTGGGGTATTTGGTCATTTGGCATGTTGAGTCACCTTGATTGTTAAGTTCATTGTATTTTCATGTCATTATCCCTCTTGGTCAGTAAGTCACTTGAATCATTCTAATGACAGTCTTTCCATGCCATGGAAACCCCTATTGTGCAACTATATATATATATATATATATATATATATATATATATATATATATATATATATATATATATATATATATATATATATATATATATATATATATATATATATATCCCTGGTTTTCTTATGTGTTTTTAATGGGCATTGCATTTATTAAAATTTCTCTTTATTTCAAAGATTGCAAAAACAAATATCACTTGCATTCAACATTTTTGTGGAGAGGAGTTAATGACCACTTCAAATTCATGTTAATCATTCAACCCAAAAATGGGGGGTAAAATATTAATAATATTTCCTAATTAGTCACTTTATAGGGATGATAATATCTTAGTCGATGTTCAAGGAGTAAGAATAGTCATGGTGTGCAACATTGAAAATAGAATATGTGGGCATCATGGTGCATACCAAGATTTTTTTCACAAATAGTACTATAAAGGGTCAATACTATGGAGGCAAATTAGAATAGTTATGATACTAATAAAAAATAATTTGCATTTCCATAGCTAGGATGGTATTACAATACCACTTTTATGATGATGCATGAAATGGCTTCCCATATCTAGTCTTGGATCACATACACAACTAATAAAAATAATGATCAACATAGGATGGATAAATGTCACCAAGTTTTACACATATCTAGTAATTAGTTTCTACATTAATTGAACTAGGCATGATTCACTATATTGATACAAACCCTTCCTACAACCATAGTCATTTTATTGATATTATTTAAAAAAAGAGTACTCCTTCACTCTCAAGATTCAGACATTTGTTATTTGGGATCAAACCAAAATGGCCACCATCATGGTAAAAAAAAATTATCAACCCCTACTCTTGAAACTATCTAATGTTTCAAAATGGTTGGCTAAGGTATAAGCTATTCACATATGGTGTAAGATGTGTGCCTTGTGTGGATTGGCACATTCATAAACTTATTTGGACACTCTTAAGAAAAAAGGATGGCAGGCCCCTTGGGATGTGATAATTATGGGTGGTAGAAGAAATTGTGAACCATTTATTTCTCACATGCCCACTATCTCATAAAGGTTAGGAACTTATAAGTCTTTTCCTATCATTGTGGTCTCCACCAACATCCTTTAGTTAGCTGATCCCTAGGTGGTACCTACCCCAAACTAAATCTAGCTCAATAGAACTACTTAAAAACCTAATGCCATCCTCCATTTGTCCAACATTATGGTTAGAAATTAATCACAATTTTTTTGAAAATATCTCTTCCATAGTAGTATCAATGATTCACAGAGTATGAAGCAATATCATAAATACTTTATTGGCTCTCTCCAAGTCCATGTGTCTATTTTTTTATATGATTGATTTTTATGTTCAAAGGAAATGAAAACTTCAACTACATTATCACTATCCTAGCTTTACCACACATCTAAAAGATCAATGGAGGGATCCAAGCTCTACCTTTATTAAATTAAATTTTGACATATCAATATTTGGGATCCCTAGTTTTAACTAGTGCATGTAGTATTTAAAAAGAAAAACCCTTATTTTATTCTCAAAGCATACGAAGAACATGTGGGACACAATACAAAAAAAATTATTGGGGTATGGGATTGATATTGAATTTGTTAAGATTGAAGGTGACTCAAAATTAATATCTACAATCATGTCCATTTAATGCACATATTATAAATACTTTCCATCATGAATAAATACTAAAACCTTTCTTGACCAACAGGGCTAACAACATCCTCAACTTTAAACAAGAATCTTGTATTAATACATATTTTTTAAAAATACTTGCTTTCAACTAAGTCAACTAACTTATATTCAATGGTTGGATTCTAAAGATATACAACAACCTATGAAACACCATACCATGGTTGCTCTTGAAGCTTTTAGAGTCTTAAGTGACAACATGAATGGGGAGACTCTCATGAACAACTACCAAATCCAATCTAGAAAAGATATGCATGATATGGGAAGCTAACATTCCTCTCTAGAACTACCCTCACATATGTCTATTTGATAGCTAATAAAAAACCTTTAATGGCTATCCTAAGACCCCAATGTGCATTCCTAAGAGGATTCTAACTTTAGCCCCTTGTTCTTCATAAATTGACATAGGGTCAAAGTTTTTCTAGCTCACAAAGAATGTTGTCCACTAGTATGGATAATTTTTACTATCTTTTGTTATGTATAATATCACTTGTGGGAAGAGAAGGCATTAGTTAGACATTCAAGCCAATCTGAATTTGAGTATTGGGGACTTGTATAACTTAAGCCTAGTATTCATAATTAAACCTTTTCACAGCTCTCAAGGTCAATGACAAGATAAAAAATATATGGATCATACCCTCACTAAGGATTTTATCTAAATTCTTGAAGTAAGTTTTCATCAACAATTGTATTTCCAATATGAAATTGATCATGGGAGAGCATGGGAAGAACCTCTACATCCTATAAAATGACATATGGGACTCACTCAATGGTTACTCCAAAAGCACATCCATAATCTCGACTTGGTCACTAAGGACTTGTGTAACTTAAGCTTATCATTCATAGTTGGAATTTCTCATAGTTCACATATTCAACAAGTTTCACAATTAATGACCCTTGTCCTTATTGAGGATTTTTTCTAAATCATCGACAATACCAACATGTAATTAGATAGTTAGTGATTATCAAAAATCAAATTTATAGTAAGAAAGAGATCTTGAGAGATAATGGAAATAGGCTCTTCTTCCTTTGAAATGTTTTGTGGGATTCACTTAATGGGAACCCTAGAATATATTTATGATCTCAACTTAGTTATTAAGGACTTGTGCAACTTAAACTAGACATTCAACACAAATATCTCAAGGTCGACAACAAGATTCATAGTTTATGCCTCATACTCACACTAAAGATAATCTCTAAGTCCTTGACAATATGCACAAGCTCTCCAATCCAAAAAGTCAGGGATTATCAGCAACTATATTTTTAGCATGAAAGTGATCTTTGGGAAAGCATGGAAGTAGGATTTTATTTTTAAAAATGTACCAAGCTCTATTTATTTATTAGGTTTAATTTTACTTGTGAAAAATGATGTTAGAACATTTAATGTATAAATGGTGTAATTATAAAACTATTAGTACATTTTAGGTAATTAAATAATAATTATTTATTATTTATTAACATGGGTTAACAACCTCGTGCAAATATATATAAAACATAAATTATTTATTACTCATCAGTAAAAATAAAACATAATTTATTTTATTATCGATCATTTTAAATATTCTCTAGATTGTTGGACTCGTTGGTTATAATGGTCATCTCCCTTAACATTTTACTATAAAATAGGGTTTAACCATATTGTTCATGTATCTCAAACACTGGATGTTTATTATTCTCATAAGGTTTTGTGAATAAGTTTTGTATTTACATGTGGCAAATACTACTCTGTGAAGAGATTTTCGAGAAGAAATGAGATTGAGAAGATTTTATGTATTGAGAAAATTGTTTCAACATTGAATAATCATTGTGCTTTTTTTACCTCCATTGGAGGTTTTCCTATCTAATCTTTGTTTCATTGTGTACAATTCATCCGGAATCACTATGCTATGTTTTGATATTCATTTATACTTCTAGATCACTTGTATGAATCTTATATATATCTATATCTTTTTATGGTATCAGAGCAAGAGGGTGCATAGTTGATTAATAAGTAATTTAGATATTTTAGTGTAGTCAAAGATCAAGTTGAATTAATTATTTTTTGAAGACTTTGTTGTCATAAAACACTAGTTTTTGTTGATATACGGCCTTGTGACATTGAAATTTTTCAAAAATCAAGTTCATCAAAAATTCAGTTTTAAACCTTTGAACTACTTAATTTTGAAGTTTCAACACAGTTTTCAAATTTTCTCTCAGCCATTAAGATGCCATTGTTGTTGTTGTATGACCTTCTACCTAAAGTTTATATATATATATGAATTTTTTCTCACTTAAGATGTCATAATACAGACTGGGTGAATGAAAAATCGATATTCTTCACTAAAAATTTGATTTTGAGGGTCTATTCTACATTGGAACAAGATTTTAAGAGGATTGGCAAAGTTTTCATCTCTATAGTTACCTATTCAAGTTTTTGTGAGCTTATGTCCTTACCTAGAGTGCCATATCCAGCTACAGGTATGTAGTTTCATTATATAGTTTAAAATATTATTTAAAAATAATTTATTTTTTCATTCAAATATTTCCATGCAAGTCATCTGTGGGTCCCACTTTTAGAGAGAATCATTCACCAAAAAGTTAAAACTAATAATATTTATTTATTGTTTTATTTACATATACATATATATATATATATATATATATATATATATATAAAATTAAAAATCAAACTAAAAAATATAAATATAATATAGTGCATGTTAAAATATAATAAGATTGTTAGATGGGTTGGTGGACTTTATTTTGCTAAGAGCTTGTTGTTTGGGAGGTCTTGTGTTCAAAACCCATAAAATTAAATTTTTATTTTTGACTTTTATAAAATTTAGTTTAATTTTAATTCTATTTTTTGGTTTGTGTGCTAACTTTTCATGCATTCAAAACACTAGTTGACATGTCAACATTGTTTTAACTTTTGACATATTGAATATTTTGACAAACATAGTCATGTAACCAATCGATCCTTGGATTTTGATACCTTTTGAACACATTTATATGGTGTATTTTATGTTTTGAAGCTTCTTATTATTTATTTTATCATTTTTTAATAATAATGTTTAGGTGGTTGTTCTGAGTGCGACTCTTTTGACACCTAATTTAGTGCAATTTTATTTTAAATTTTTACATTATTTTACATCTAATTAGATTCTTAATTCAATATGTACTTTTGATTTACTTTATTTTACAAAAATAGTACAAAAACTTATTAAAAATATTATTACTCTCATATTAGTGTATTTTTACGACACTTGTGACACACTATTTTATTGTAATCTTTCACATTTTTTAACTTTGTCTAGTATTAAATTAAACAATTATTATGTGTTCACACTTGAAACCTATTTTTTACTATCAAATAAAACTAAATTCACATTAAAAAAAGTTTATTTTGAAGCATTTATTTACTGTCATTCTTAAAAGAAAGTTATGGCTTCGTCTAATTTTGTTTAGATAAATCATGAATGGTTAATGAAAATAATTATAATATATAAAAAATTCATGTCAAAACTAAATTGATGGCTCAGTAGTTATAGAATATTATCGTTGAGATTGAAAAAAACCTTTTAGATGATATGTGACCCTTGAGCTTATCAATTTGCTTCAACAAAAATCGCATGAAACTACGTTTAGTATCTTGTAGAATGTTAAGGATGAATTCAATTTCTACATTGATAATCAAGAATCTCCTAGCGATGCTTAAAAATTTATTGATTCCATGCACGAGGGCACTCATCTCTCAAAATTCATTAAGTTAATCTTTGAATTGCTTACTACACCTATGAAAGGTGATGAAAAGGTTATGAATTTTTTTGTTAAAATTAAAAATATCAAAGTTCAATTAGATGGATGTAATATTTTAATTTAATTCAAAATCAATTGTTTTATTTTATCATTTAATTAAATATTTATGAAAAATTTAGAAATTTTAATTTTGAATATATCAAACTGAACAATATATTTTTGACCTTACCACTTTGTCTGCTCTTTTGATTCAAGAAGAGCAAGTTCTGACCAATTTTGATTCTAAAGATAATGTCACTCAAGCACTTTTCACCTTAAATAATATTTTTGATAATAATAAAAACCATAAATCTGACTTAATTATTTTGATGGTTAAAATGAGAACAAAGAATTTGGAAATAAGAACCATAAATCCAAGTTTAATAAAAATTGTAACTTTTGTGGAAAGTTTGGTCATAGAATAAAAATTTATTATAAAAATAAAGACAAAATTAACAATAAATTTTCTAAAAATAACAAAAGGAATAAATCTAATCAAAATAAATAGAAGAATAAAAACTCTAATCAAAATAACAATCAGGGTTAGAATGTTATTACCTTTTAAGCTGATTTATTTATTTCAAATGAAAATGAGTGGATTTTAGATAGAGATACATCAAACCATATGATTTGTTTAGTTAATATTTTGTGTGATTTTAGAGACATCTCTGAATATTTTTACTTAGGAGATAATTCTTTCTTAGAAGCACCTAAACAGGAAAAAACTAATTTTTCAAATCTTGTTATAAATTATGTTTTCTATATACCTAAACTTTAAAAAAAAATTGTTATCTTGTTCACAACTTACTAATGATAATTGTATTATAACATTGCTTAAAGGTAACTAGTCCATTATAAACCAATTTGAGTCTCTGATTGTTGAAGGGATTCGAAATAATGGTTTATATATTTTATATTAATCTTCTGCATATGTTCATTCATCACATAGTAAGAATGAATCTCAATTATGGCATGAAAGATTAAGTCATATTAATTTTAGAAGTCTACATGTTATAATTATTCAAAATCTTATTTTTTTACTTTCTTCTATACCTTTTCATCATGAAACTTGTGAGGTTTTTTTATATGATAAGCAACATACCAACCCTTTTCACAAGAATAATAATGCAAATTCCTCACATCATTTAAAATTGATTCATAGTGATATTGTAAGACCTCTTAAAATTATCTCTTAATAGTTATTTGTATTATGTTAATTTTATTGACAATTACATTAGAATCATTTGGTCATATTTTATTAAAAATAAATTTGATATATTATTATAATTCAAGAAATTTAAAGCTATTGTTCAAAATGCATATATTTTTTCTATTAATAGATTAAAAACTGATAATGGTGATGAATATGTTAGTAAAGAGATTAATTTTTTTAAATTAATTATGGTATTCAAAGGGAATTAACAACTCCCTATTCCCCTCAATAAAAGGGTATTATTTTAAGAAAAAATTACACCATAATTGAGATGATTAGAACAAAATTGCATTTTGTAAATGTTCCTCATATTTCTTATAGGTTGAAGCCATGAATACTACTGTACATATTCTAAATATAATTCTTACTTAATCTTTGCATTATTTTATATCAAAAATACATGTATGATCACAGCATTTCATTTGCTTCGATAAAACTATTTTGTTATTATTTGAGAGATACTAACTATATTGATAGTGTCTCATCTACATTGTATTTGTTAATAAAATGATTTAATTTAACTCTTGAAAAATATTTATTACAATTATATTGTAATAGATATATTTGTCTTAGATGAGAAAGAAAAATATATATATATATATTCAATTATTATGAGTTAGCATGGAAATATATTAAATGCATAATATCATGCTTAATTTGACAAAATGATGATGTTTAGTTATTGCATTTGGTAAAAAATCATACTCAGTAAGTTTGGATCTTTTATATTTTAATGCTTTCATTTGATTATTGAGGCAATTTTAGGCTAATATGCTTAGATACACTCATTTTATTGTTTATGCTAACATTCTTATAGGTTTCATTTGATAATAAGATATGTTATGAAATGCAAAGTATAAATAGAGTTTATATTATTGGTTCTTCGTCATTTAATTTGCTATACATTATATTCATACATCTTTGAACTTATTTGTTTCAGTGTCATATCTATTTGATTGGATAATGGCATTTCATGTTAAAATTATCTATATTTGATGCATTAGAGGTTATACCTCAATCTTTTGTTGAATCATATTAAACTTGCAAAGTTTTGATAAAACTCAAATGATAAAATGAGTTATTGTTAATAAGATATCTAATATTTAAACTTAGTATCATATTATTACTAAATTATTGTATGGGATCACATGAAAGTTGGAGACATTCATCTTGTCAATATTGAAGATGTCCAATAATGAATTGCATATAATAATTTATGTTTTTTCACTAATTTTGCAATCAAAGTAGTGAACTTGTTTGCCTAAAATATGACTTGATTATTTTAAATGTGTTTTAACATAGAAAAACATATATCATATTTTTATGCAAGTGGTTATTATGAAGCTAACCATAGTATGCTATCATGAATCTATTTTTGGATATGTGTTTAGATTTTGTGTAGGTGCACAACACCAAAAATTTAAAAATATTGAAGTTTATGTGCATTTTATTTGAGATAAAATTCTCAATGATAATAGACATCTGTAATTCTATCTTATGAAGGAACTAGTGACAAATATCTTCATAAATCCACTCGGTGCTATCAAGTTTTGGGAGTTTTATGCAATGTTAGGCCTTTTGGAATTGCCATTGAAGGAGAATGTGCATGACAATGTCATTTCTTAATGGTCATATATTTTTTCTCGTTCTCTATACTTCTTCTCATTGTAAAGCATTGTAAACTTTGTGTGAAAGTTACGTGATTTGACTAAACTTCAAGTGAAATTTTTACTTTTGTACCTTAATACATTAAAAGTATATTTTGTAATGGAGGTCCTTATGTTATAAAAATCTCCAAATATGTTAGTGATTATTCAAGAGAAACTATGAGATGTGATCTCACAATCATACTAGCCTAAACTTATTTTTGGGTAGTTTATAGATTATAATTTATTTTGTTTCAAAAGGTGGTGTTTAACATGATGAAAGTTTTTAAATCCTTAAATTTGTGTACATAGTATAATTTATTTATGGTGACTATAACATTTATCTATGTTTAACATTAAGGAAGAGTGTTAGAATATTTAATGTCTAAGCAGCATAATTATAAGACCCTTAGTACATTTTAGATAATTAAATAATATTTATTTATTATTTATTAATATGAGTTAACAACTTATAAATAAATAATAAAACATAAATTATTTATTATTCATTAGTAAAAATAAAATATAAATATTTATTTTATTATTGATGATTTTAAATGTTCTTAGGATGGTTGGACCCATTAGTTACAATGGTCACCTCCCTTTAAATTTTAATATAAAATAAGGTTTACCCTTATTGTTCACATATCTTGAACATTGGATGTTTATTACTCTCACAAACTTTTGTGAAGAAGTTTTGTATTTGCGTGTGGTTAATATTGATCATGAAGAGATTTATGAGAAGTGAAATTCAAAATATTTTATGTTTTAAAAGAATTATTTCAACATTGAATAATCACTGTGGGTTTGTTATCTCCATCGAAAGTTTTCCCACCTAAACTCTGTCACTATGTTCAATTGATGGATCATTAAATTATGCTTTATTATTCATTTATACTTCTAGATCACTTATGTGAATCTAATATATATCTAGATCTTTTCAAATGATGCTCCAAGCTAAAAGCTTTATTTTATTATTTAAAGATGCAAAAATCATTTGAAATTTTCTAGAATTAAAAAACTTTAAGGCTACTCACCCCAATAATTTAAATAAAATTTATGTATCAAAATCTAGTTAAAAGTGAGACTCTGCGAGTGGCTTGGAATTAGTTTAATTTTTTTTTTAAATCAAAGTAAGTTAGCCCATATCGTAATTAAAGATTTCTTATACAAAAATCTAAGTAAAAAAGACCCACCAAAGCTTTTATTCAAATATTAAAAGAAGCTTCCTCTTATTTAATAATATGAAACAAACTAAAGTCAAAGATAAAGCTTCTACACCAACTAAGAAAACATGCGCATCAAGTAAAATTTCTTGTAAAGGACTAAAATGTAGAGTCTTCTATCAAATCCTCATCTACTTTTAGAAATGAACAGTTGAATATTCATATCTTCTTCCTCTTCTTCTCTATATATGTAATGAGCTTTCCAGAGAAAATATTTATTTCTTAGATTTTCTAAGTATATATATTCTTGTAATCCAATATCTAAGCCTCTATTATTTTTTATGTGAGACTTTTGTTGACCATTTTTGGTCCAACAGGCCAAAAATTGGTCCCCTTTTCTCCCTATTGTTCTGAGCTAGTTCTTTTTTGATTTTGCACAAATCTGGGTTTTCTACGGACTCTGCAGAGAATTCCTACGGACTCTGTAGGCATGCTTTCTACGGACTCTACAGAAAAGAACTACAGACTCTGCAAGAAAGTCCTTTGGCAGATGAAGAACTAGTATAAGGAATGAAAGGAGCTTCTACAAAGTTTCTTCAGACCATTGAACCATTCAGTTCAATTGGCTCATATTCAATTGGTTCAACAGCTTGTTTCAATAGCTCAGTTCAATGGTTTTTTTCATTCAATTGGTTCAATGGCTCAGTTCAAATGAGACAAGTTACCACTTAGGTGCAAAATGGACCATTTCAAGTGCCCTCACAGAGGGTAGTTTGGGACTCAATTGCCCTTGTGGAGGGTAGGGAACATTTGCAAAGAGGCCACACAGAAAAGACAAAAAGGTAAGTTTCTTTTGGAAAATTTGTTTAAGGCAAAGGAAGTACCCTTCGGAAGGGTCATTTCCAATTTTCCCGAAGGGCACTTTTCGAAGGCAGTCAAAGGCAAAAAATAAAGACAAAATTTCTTTGGACTTTTTGTTCGAAGGAATTCCTTCAGACAAAAGTCCAGAGAAATTTTGGAAGGGCTACGAATAAAATCCCACAAAAAAAGGACTTAAGGCATAAGTTGATTTCTTTCAGACTTTTTGTCTGAAGGAATTCCTTCGGACAAAAAGTCTGAAGAAATTTGGGAAGAGTGGCTGAGACAAGGTCCACAAGGAAAATGTCCACGGGGAAAATGTCCGCAAGAAAATGTCTACGGGAAAATGTCCGTAGGAAATTAGTTGATGAGAAAAGGTCGCCGAAGGACCCCAAAGGGTAGGTGCCCTTGCGAGGGACTCTCGACTGTCGAACGAAGGTCACTTCTCCAAAGCTGAAGGGACACATTCCCTTCAAGAGGGTCTAAAGCAAAAGCCTGAAGGTAAGGAAGCGACAAAAGGTTGAATCAAGAGAAAGGACCGAAGGAATTGCCAAGGGAGGTGACGTCTCTGAAGTTGTCAATTTCATGGAAATAAACTAGCCGTTGGTTTTCAAACAGTGATGGGCCCGTGAACGTCAATTTTACAATAGAGAAATAGCCATTTGATCTTTAAATTCTTGAGTGCCAACCAGAGAACAAAGAGACAAAAGCCAACAAAAGACAAACCAGGAAAAGACGACATTGGAAAAAGACAAAAGTTGAGAATGAACTCAGCAACTTGCTAATAAAAGAGCCCAAAGAGCCAACAAGGCTGAAAAGATAGCCCCTGAGGGCCAAAAGAGACAAAAAGAGACAAAGGCAAAGAAAAGACAAAAGAGCCAAGTGTAGAAATAGACAAAACAATCCAAGTGGCGAAGGAAGGTGTCGACTCAAGGAGTTAATTCTAGTAGTTGGAACAGTGCTTGCCAAGTGGCCATCAAACAATGCAAATAGTGAACGGTGCGACCCATTTTTCTCCATTTTGCATTTATGAGCAGACAAACCACATGGGTGCCTTCAAGGAGCAGTCTTGTTTGTGGAGAAATAGTGTGGCATATGTTTATAAATGCCTGAAGTCAGAATCGGAGCTGACACAACATTTATGTTTCAGTGGTTTCCTCTTCCCAACGCTCTCGAGACACAGATGGGCCACTTGTCAAAGGGTGCCAAAAGTCTTTCTCAAAGGAGGCACTTTTGTTTTCTCTCTCTCTCTCTCTCTCTCTCTCTCTCTCTCTCTCTCTCTCTCTCTCTATATATATATATATATATATATATATATATATATATATATATATATATATATTGTAACTTCTCATTTGAGATCTATCTTTCACATTGTAAGGTGAAGCCCTAGCAATTTTCACCTGAAATCAATAAAAATGCATTTTTACCTCTATTCTGGTTAGATATCTCTGAGTGTGTCTAGGTGTTAGTCTTGTGTTCAGTCATTGCTTCCTAATGCTTTCAAGGGGTTAACACAATGCACCTAGTTTCTATAAGGTGCCATTCTTACAAGTGACAAGAAGAGTTGTACCTAGAGCACAGAGGCAGAAGAAGGTTACTAAATAGTGTGCTTTTCTTACAGCGCCTATGGTAAGTCTATTTTTCTGTGTGTTCCATTAAAGCCTCCCTGTTAAACTTCTTGCAGTCTGGTCCTTTTACCAGTTAAAGTGTATGTATGTGTTCTCATGGTTCAGAGTGTGAGTGTGAGTAAGTCAAAATTATTTGGTGCATCACCCTCTTAGATTAGGTTTTAGTTTTCTTGTAATCTTTCTCCCTTTTCATCCCCCCCATTATATATATACATATGTATTAGCACTTATTAGAATAACTCAGATGCATCAAAGGGAGCTATCCCTTATCTAGAGACTCTCTCCCAGTTTTGGCCTTACCCACAGGGAAGAGGGGAGTTTCCATTTTGATGTGTGGAAGGCAGGATCCCAGCCTCCTGTCAAGGGTGCAATCCATTGCATCAACATTTTTTGGCATGCCCAGTGGAACTCAGTTTTTACACTCAGTAAAGTTTCAAGATTGATGTTGGTCATGTTACAACAAAATCAACTATTTTTAGCATCTGGCGACTCCACTGATAAGACCTTTAGTTTCTAATCAAAGACCAGTCTGACTTCCTATGCCTAAAATCACCACCCGGTCTATTGCTAAGGGTGTCCCTTTCTAATTCATTGAATTGCCTTTGAACTTAGCAAAGCGACTAAGGTTTGAGAGGACCCATCCTTATTCAACAAACCACTTTCCCAAACCTGCTATAAAGAACACCTACAAAAGAAGGCCACGATTACATCCTATCATAGCTATGGCATTACCCTTTATGATTTTTCATGGTCAGAGTCCCTTGAATCTCTCGCGTTATGACCCAATTCTAGGATCAATCCTCAAAAGTGTGCCTTCCTTTGATGGAGAGGGGCCCATTATAGTTATTGAACACATCAAAAATATTGCTAAGCTCTGCAATATTCACAATGTTACTAAGGATAATATTGCAACCAGATTGCTGGCATTGTCTCTCAAGGGCAAAGTTTTGGACTGGTACGGGACTTTAACCATGAATTTAGTCAATTCTTGGAATGAATTAGGCACTCTCTTGATGAACCATTTTGGAGAGAAGAGCGACCACCTCTCACTTGCCGAGCAGCTGACCACAATGAAAAGAGCTCCACATGAATACATGCAAGATTTCAACACTCAGTTTCAGAAGACATGGGATAAAATCCCCATTCTGGTAAGACTGACTCCTAGCTATGCTTTCCTATATTACTTAAGATCATTGAACAGTGATATCGTTGTTATGATATAGTCCATGGGAGGACATGTGCTGCCTATCGCTTATGACATATCTATAGCAGCTGAAAATTGCCTAGTGCAAGCTGGGAAAATAGCTCCTAAACCTCGTATGCCACTTTTTCTTGAAATGCTGTCTCTAATTTAGACTACTGCTCCCACCTTAGCTCTTCTACTTAGCACAAAAAATCTAGCTACTACTCCATATAATGAACTTCATGAAGTCAAGAGTCTGTTGCAAAATGTGACAAATGATCTAGTGGCTATTAAAAGGCAGCAAGCTCAAAGCAACTGACCAAACCAAGGATACCAAGAGTATGGTCAAACAAATAGACCCCCTTTCCAAAATTACAATCAAGGGCAGGGTCAGTTTGCACAGACCAGACCTTTTCAAGGCTACAATCTAGGTGCCCCTTCATCATCCAAGGCTATGGTGCCCGCTCAAAACAATCTGGTGCAAGAACAACCAGGTTGCTCAATGATGGGATATGGTCAGGAGTAGGCTGTTTATACAAATGAAATAATGGGTCACTACCCAAATGTACAAGACAATCAAGCACCTGCCCAATTCTAAGGTTTTGAGGCTTCAATGCAACCTGGCACGAGCAGCAGTCAAACTCAGCCTGACTCTACTCTCATGAATCACCTGGAGGGTGAGTTTTATTCAGTCAATTACGTGGGTACTACAGATAATCAAGGTGACTATGTCATAGCCAACACAAGGTCCAAAAGGAGAGCAATGGAAGACTCTCAGGCTGCTACCCAAATGTTAGCAATACCTTCTTCATCACATGTAAATCAAAAGGTCCCAAGCTTTAGACCGTTGATTGTACCTTCAACTCCTTGGTCTACACCTCAGGCTATAAATAATCCCAAAGAAAATTTGAAGGAAGGCAACCCTCATGTCAATGTGGTTGACCAGATGAAGAATCTGCACATGAACATCTCTTTGTGGGATTCATTGTCAATATCAAGGCAAAAGGACATGCTGCAAAAGGAACTGCATGAGATGAATGAACAAGTTGTCCCAACAAGAGCCAATAATGTTTTGATGATGAATAGACAGCCTTCCACCTCAAGCCAAGTTAGAAAAGAAGAAAAGGTTCCCCCTTTTTATTTGTCCTTAGTCATAGGAGATTTCTTGGTGCATAATTGCATCATTGACATTGGAGCAAGCACCTTGGTAATGCCCAAATGCATAGCCGACAAACTAAGATTGAAATACAAAGAAATGACTAAGGGAGTCTTGTAGCTAGATGGAACACCAACAAAGACAGTTGGGGTAGTGAAAGGTTTGAGCTTGACACTACACGCTCGACTGACCTTCTTAGTTCCTCATGATGTGGTAGTGGTGGATGTCCCTCCTTACTTTGCCATCTGCTTATCCAGAGATTTTACATCCAAGATAGGTGACTACTTAGCAGCAAATTGGTCTTATCTGGTTTTTAAAACCAAGTATGGGACTAAATTTAAGATTGAATCCGAGCCACTCTACAGAGATCATCTAGAACCATACTCGCTCAAGGCGGCAAATGTCAGCTACATCATCATTGACCAAGAAGAGTTCCAAGTAGACTAATCTCCATCCTTTGCCCTTGAAGGAGTTGCAGACTTGCTCTTAAGTGAATGGGGAAGTGACAACTTAGAGCATGATCCTTACAAATTCATAGAGGAGGCAGGTCTTGGAATTTATTGCATGCATAAAGAGGGTACTTTTGTACCAAATCTGATGAAAATGGGCCAAGAAAGCTCAGGTATATGGTAGCTATTCTTTGATGGTTCAAGAAGTAAGTTGGGCGCTGCTGGTGGAGCGGTGCTAGTTTCTCCTTTAAAGGAAAAATACTTTTCAGCTTTTCGGTTCCAATTTTCCTACACATGCAATGTTGTGGAGTATGAATCCCACGATTTGGAGTGGGTGAGAAAAAGAGGAATCAAAGAGCTGTAAGTTTTTGGTGACAGTGAGTCAATTATCAATTAGGTAAGAGGCCAAAATTTGACAAAGAATTATTTACTAAAGTCCTACAAACATAGGGTATGGGACTTAATGGAAAAAAATTTTGCTTTCAATATTACCTCCATTCCTAGAGAGCTAAACAAGCAAGTAGATAGGCTGGCAGTAGTTGGTGCCCAATTTAATGTCCCTAGGGAAATAGGTTGAGACCACAGCTCACGCCACTTGAAGGTAGCAATCTGGCCTTTTGTACTTGACAACATCACCAACTGGCAGGTCTTCAAAAGTGACCAGTAAATAGCGCTCTTCTTGTAAAAAGAAGCTAAATTTGTTGTTAAAAACTAGGCAAAGCTACAATAGCAATATGGCAGCCAAATTGTTCAGCTGAAGAACAATAAAATCCCCAAAGGTTTGGTCATTCTAGAAAGTATCTTCAATGGAGATAACTAGTCGAAAAGTGACAAGGCATGCATTGCAATGAAGGAGGAGTACCATGAGAAGGTTGAAATATTCAAGGATAAGCTGCTTGCACTCAAGAAAGTGTGCATAGACTATGAAAAGCAGGCCTTCATCTTGTTGTGCCAAGAATTTGTTGATGTCTTCACTTGGGAGTATAGTGTTTTGAAGGGTTTTAACCCAAGTCTGGCCAAGCATACCATTGAGCTGGAAGAAGGCACCAGGCCAATCAAGCAAAAGTAGAGGCCTGTCAACCCAATGATTGAGCCTCTCATGTAGAAGGAACTCACCAAGTTGATTGAGTCTAGGATAATATTTCCAATCAAACACTCTTCTTGGCTGGCCAATCTTGTTCATGTCCGAAAAAATAATGAGGAGATCATATTGTGCATTGATTTTAGAGACCTCAATAGAGTCTCTTTGAAAGACCATTATCCTCTCCTAAGCATGGAGCAGATCCTTCAAATGGTGACAGGCAGTGAGCATTTCTCCCTCCTGGATGGGTATTTAGGATATAATCAAATTTTGGTGCAAGATTGTGACCAACACAAGACAGCCTTCACTACCAAATGGGGGATGTTTGCTTATAGGAAAATGCCATTCAGACTGTCTAATGTTGGTGCCACTTTCCAACGAGCCATGGACATGGCCTTTCGAGGCCTGATAAATAACATTGTGCTGGTATATCTTGATGATGTGATAGGTTTCTCCAAGAAAGCGAGCCAACACATGAAACACCTCAGACAAATCTTTGAGAGGTGTAGAGAGTTTGGTATCTCTCTCAAACCTAGGAAATGCATGTTCACTATCCACGAGGGAAAACTCCTTGGCCACATTATTTCCAAGGAAGGCTTAACTATTGATCCAAAGAGAGTTCGCTCTATCCTCGAGTTGTCCTTGCCTAAGCACAAGAAAGGCCTGCAAAGCTTCTTCAGAAAGGTAAATTTCATCTAGAAATTTATCCCAAATTTTGCTGAGATGGTCAAGCCATTGACCTCTATGCTGAGGAAGGGTGAGGAGTTCAAATGGACAGCACAAAGAAAAGATAGTTTCAAAGAAATCAAGCAGGCCATAACTAGGGCTCCTACTTTGATCAACCCTGACTTCACCAAAGATTTCAACCTCTACACCTTTGGCAATGAAGAGGTAATCTCCACCATGCTTACCCAAGCAAATGGTGATAACCTTAAGCAACCAATTGCATTTTTTAGCCAAGGCCTAGAGGGTTTTGAGGTCAGATACACATATGTAGAGAAGCAAGTCCTGGCAGTCATACAAAGTCTAAAGAAATTCAGGCATATGCTATCCAATAGCAGAATCCACTTCATGGTTCCACATCCTGACATCAATAATTTTTTGATCAACTGAGACCTGAATGAAAAGAGAGCAGGGTGGATCACTAAGGTGATGGAATACGATGTGGATATCAAGATCACCAAACTGGTAAGAGGGAGAGGCCTATGTGAGCACCTTGCTATAGACTTTAAGCAGCAAAAAGAAGACAGTCTACTAATTTGTGATGCAGCTATAGTAGAAAAACCAACTGTGATAAAGGATTGGACATCAAATGTGAGGTATTTCCTTCTCAATGGTGAGTGGCCTCAGGGCCTTGATAGAACCAAGAGGAGGTATTTCAGACTCCAGTGTCTCCCTTATGTCTTGATTGATGGAGTGTTGTTTAGAAGGGATCTCTCAGGAGTGCTTTTAAGATGCTTAGACTCAAGTCAGGCCAACAGGGTGCTGTTTGAGTTCCATGATGGGCCAATCAACAGTCATTTTGCTCTTAAGGCTACAACAGCAAGAATAATGAGAGCTGGCTACTTCTAGCCTACTCTTTTCAAGGACACCCATGCCTGGGTATGAAGGTGGCAAAAGTGCACACTTTTTGATGGGAAGCAACAATTGGCTGCCATGCCTTTACAGTGTATTCAAATAGAGTAGCCATTCATGCAATGGGGCCTTGACTTCATAGGGATGATTAACCCTCCCTCCAATGCTGTACACAAGTGGGTCCTGATTGCCACTGATTATTTCACAAGATGGGTAGAGGCTATCGCTTTGAAGGAAGCTAATGAAAGTGTAGTCCTAGATTTTTATGAAGACCTAGTGGTAAGGTTCAGAGGTCCAGCTACCATAATCTCAGACAACGCATTAGCTTTTCTGAGAACCAAAACAAGTGAATGGATACTAAAATATGGTATCTATCTTAGCACTTCATCCAACTACTATCCACAGGGGAATGGGCTGGCTAAATCTACAAATAAGAATCTAATCAAGATCATCAAATGAATCATAGAGGAGAATCAGAGGACTTGGCATGCCAAGTTGAAAATAGCCCTATGGGCAGATGTGGTCACCCCAAAGAGGGCAATCGGTAACTCGTTGTATACACTCATATATGGAAGGGAAGCTAGGCTCCCCATTTCACTTGAGTTGCTAGCCTTGGACCTCGCTCACCAGCTGTAATTAGAAGAAGGCAATAGCATGGAAGTTAGGCTATGCGAGTTGATGGAGCTCCAAGAGACAAGAGACCAGGCTATGGCTTCTATGACCAGCTGCCAACAACAAATAAAGAGACACTTCGACAAGAAATCTTCGTCAAAAGGTTTCTCTGAAGGAGACATCATCTTGAAATGGGATGAGGACCGAGCCAAGCCTGAAAAGCACATGAAGTTTGATGCCCTATGGAGTGGTCCATATGTCATCACTCAATGCAAGCAGCATAATGCATTCCAACTCCCCAAGTTGGATGGTGAAGAACTATATATCCCAGTTAATAGGATACATCTTAAACATTACCACTAAGCTCTTCTTCCATAATGTATATATCTTCCTTGCTTTTTTCCTATTTTCCCTAAGCGCCTTTTGCACATGTTAGTAATTTTCTTAGTGTTGTGTGTATTTTCATTTCCTTTTGGGGTAAACCTTCATGTTTGATTCTTGGATATCTCAAAGTTGTTGCTAACTTTTTCAAAGTTACATTCTGACTCAATGCCCAATGGACTTTAAGGCAACTAGTTTCTAAGCATATCAGGCATGCTTCCCTTGGGAGTCACCAATTTATTGACCATTTTTGGTCCAATAGGCCAAAAATTGGTCCCCTTCTCTCCCTTCTGTTCTGAGCCAATTCATTTTTTGATTTTACACAAGTCTAGGTTTTCTACAAACTCTACAGGCATGTTTTCTATAGACTCTATAGAAAAGAACTACAGAATCTATAGGAAAGTCCTTTGGTAGATGAAGAACCAGTTCAAGGAATGAAAGGAGCTTCTACAAAGTTTTTTTAGACCATTGAATCATTCAGTTCAATTGGCTCAGATTCAATTGGTTCAGCGGCTTACTTCAACGGCTCAGTTCAATGGTTTGTTTCATTCAATTGGTTCAACGGCTTGGTTTAAATGAGACAAGTTCCCACTTAGGTGCAAAATGGACCATTTCAAGTGCCCTCGCAGAGGGCAGTTTGGGACTCAATTGCCCTTGCGGAGGGCAAGGAACATTTGCAAAGAGGCCACACAAAAAAGCCAAAAAGGTAAGTTTCTTTTGGAAAATTTGTTTAAGGCAAAGGAAGTACCCTTTGGAAGGGTCGTTTCCAATTTTCTCGAAGGGCACTTTTCGAAGGCAGTCAAAGGCAAAAAACAAAGACAAAATTTCTTCAGACTTTTTGTCTAAAGGAATTCCTTCAGACAAAAAGTCTGGAGAAATTTTGAAAGGGCTACAAACAAAATCCTATGAAAAAAAGGACTTAAGGCATAAATTGATTTCTTTCAGACTTTTTGTCCAAAGGAATTCCTTCAGACAAAAATTCCAAAGAAATTCGAGAAGAGTGGCCAAGACAAGGTCTGAGGGAAAATGTCCACGGGGAAAATGTCCAAGGGAAAATGTCCATGAGAAAATGTCCACGGGGAAAATGTCCACGGGAAATTAGCCAATGAGAAAAGGCCACCGAAGGACCCTGAAGGGCAAGTGCCCTTATGGGGGACTCTCAGCTACTGAACGAAGGGCACTTCTCCAAAGCCGAAGGGACACCTTCCCTTAGAAAGGGTCAAAAGTAAAAGCCCAAAGGTAAGGGAGTGACAAAAGGCCGAATCAAGAGAAAGGACTGAAGGAATTGCCAAGGGCAGTGATGTCTCCGAAGCTGTCAATTTTAGGGAAATAGACTAGCCGTTCATTTTCAAACGGTGACGGGCCCGTGAACATCAATTTTACAGCAAAGAAATAGTTGTTTGATCTTTAAATTCTTGAGTGCCAACCAAAGAACAAAGAGACAGAAGCCAGCAAAAGTCAAACCAGGAAAAGACAATGCTGGAAAAAGACAAAAGTTGAGAATGAACTCAGTGACTTGTTAATAAAAGAGCCCAAGGAGCCAACAAGGCCAAAAAGATAGCCCCCGAGGGCCAAAAGAGCTGGAAGAGACAAAGGCAAAGAAAAGAAAAAAGAGCCAAGTGTAGAAATAGACAAAAAAGTCCAAGTGGTGAAGGAAGGCGTCGACTCAAGGAGTTAATTCCAGTAGTTGGAATAGTGCTTGCCAAGTGGCCATCAAACGGTGCAAATAGTGAACGATGCAACCCATTTTTCTCCATTTTGTATTTATGAGAAGACAAACCACATGGGTGCCTTCACGGAGCAATCTTGTTTGTGAAGAAATGGTGCAGCCTGTGTTTTTAAACACTTGAAGTTAGAATTGGAGCCGACACAGCATTTACGTTTCAGTGGTTTCCTCTTCCCAATGCTCTCAAGACATAGATGGGCCACTTGTCAAAGGGCGCCAAAAGTCTTTCTCAAAGGAGGCACTTTTATTTTCTCTCTTCTCTATATATATTGTAACTTCTCATTTGATATCTATCTTTCACATTGTAAGGCAAAGCCCTAGCAATTTTCACCTAGAATCAATAAAAATGCATTTTTACCTCTATCCTAGTTAGATATCTCTGAGTATGTCTGAGTGTTAGTCTTGTGTTCAGTCATTGCTTCCTAATGTATTTACAGGGTTGACACCAATGTACCTAGTTTCTACAAGGTGTCATTCTTACAGGTGACAAGAAGAGCTATACCTGGAGAGCAGAGGCAGAAGGAGGTTACTAGACAGTGTGCTTTTCCTATAGTGCCTATGGTAAGTCCCTTTTTTTGTGTGTTCCATTAAAGCCTCCCTGTTAAACTTCCTGCAGTCTGGTCCTTTTACCAGTTAAAGCGTATATATGTGTTCTTATGGTTCAGAGTGTGAGTGTCAGTAGGTTGAAATTATTTGGTGCATCACCCTCTTAGATTAGGTTTTGGTTTTCCTGTAATCCTTCTCCCTTTTCATCCCCCCTATTATATATATATATACATATGTATTAGCACTTATTTGAATAACTCAGATGCATCAAAGGGAGCTAGCCCTTATCTAGAGACTCTCCCCCAATTTTGGCCTTGCCCACAGGCAAGAGGGGAGTTTCCATTTTGACGTGTGGAAGGCAGGAGCCCAACCTCCTGTCAAGGGTGCAATCCACTGCGTCAACAACTTTATTCAAGTGTTTCAATGGAATAGAATAACATCTATGTGTTCATTCTTGAAATTTATAAAGGTAGACATGATTTAAGTGTTTGTCCTATTTTCTTTTTCCTTCTCAAATCTCACATAGATTAGCCCTCACCTCTTGAATTACACTACTTTAGATGGTGCACATTTTCCTTCTTACATGATAGATAGCTTTGTGTTTTTTTAGATAAGGAATCAATCCATATTATTTTGATGCATTGCCTAATTTTATTTTATTTCATTTTTCCCTTTTCCCTAGAAGTCTTTATTTTATACATTAGAATAGGAACAAACCAACTCTCTCTAGAGGTTTCTCTACATATTAGTCATACGCTAGTAGAGATTCACATGTGATTGTTCTGTGGACAATGTTATAATCGGACACAACATACCATCAATAATTTATTCCTATAAAATGCAATGTGGGACCCATTCAATCAGAACCACAAAAAACCATTTGTCAATGTGGTTTTTATGTGCATCAAAGACCTCATGGGTTTTCACCCTTTACTTTTAAAACTATTAGTAATTTATTAAGATCACAAGTTGTACGTTTCAACTCTTCTACATAATCTGCATGGAATAACAACATGTGACCTACAATATAACAAGGGAGATTGATCAGACCAACACCCTAGGGTGCATATTTACAATGATGCTATGTTAAAACAACCAAATCTCATAAAAAAGGTAAAAAGGGAGGAATGGTAAGGCAAAGAAAATGATTCCAGACTTCCACTGAATAACTATCTTGTTAAAGTGACACCTATTGAGATCTATTGTAAAACGATCAACATTCTTCAAAGATTGTTATGCACTCATATGAGAATAAACATAGAGCAAGAGCCTAAGGCACTAATGATTATGATTTAATCTCTAAAGTGTCTCTTGGAAAATAAATTGATTACAAATGATATCTAAAAGTACATTCAACTATACCAAGTTTATAAATATCTAATTTGTTGGAGAAAGTATCAATCAACACATATAACTCCAACAACACAAATCATAGATTGGCTAAATGGGATGATCAAAATAGCATAAATGCACATTATAACCTACTCACAATAAAACAAATAAATATTTTATGATAATCAATTAAAGCTCAAAAATATACATCATCAGTCTGAAATTAGGAAAAAAAAGGAAAACAAAATAGACAAAGAAAATCCTATAAACATTCCACAAGAATTTTGAAGTTCTCTCTTTGCATTCTCTTAAAATCTTCCTTCTCTTGACACCAAACTAATGAGCGAGTTAACTAGCAATATAGTTCATCAAGTAAGACATAAAGTGATCTCTTGGTCAGCCTGCTAGTAAGCTAGTGAGTAAGCTAGGAAAATACACTAACCTATTACAATGTTTAAAACATGTGATTTTATAAGACATGAGACCTTTCCCACTTATGCCCATGATGGAAAATTATATTACATTAAAGAGACAAAAACAAGGAAGTGGAAAAAGTTGGATAATTAACATAATGAACCATTTTATTGAGACCACCCTAGCATGATCAACCACTTCACAAGTACTCCTATGCCTTCAATTTTCTTACAAGCCCAAACTGATCTCTTATTAAGGATCCATGGTAATCATGACTCTCCCATGTCTGATAAATGTGTTCCCCTTTCACTGCCATAAACATTGATAGAGGATAATTACGGGTTGTTGTGTCTCTAGATTTGATGATTTGATGGTGGGGATGGCTGCCAATTTCAATCATATACTCATGGGATCTTGTGTATGTTTGAGTTGGTTTATATAACAATTGGGTGCCACTGTGTCCCTTTTTGCTTTATTTTTATGTTAATTGCACTATATCACAAAGTCATTAGTTTAAATCTAAGCCTTTGAATCATGGCCTATTTTCCTTTACAAATTCTTATGATGATTACAAGTAGTGCCCTTTGATTGTTTCACATTCCTTAAAGCATAGAACTACATAATGAAGACCTATAAAATGAATAAATGTGGCATGTTTTACATGGATTGTATTCCCATAGGGGTGTGCACATTAAAACATAATGTGCTTCTCTTTGATGTCATGAAGATGCTAAATGTTTTCCATGTGGCATTAAGCATTAACATGTGGCAGCATGTGATTGCTTCGCATCCTCGTGGTCCATCTTTGTTGAAAGTGCTTGAAACTGAATGTGAAGGTGCGAGTGAATGTGGGATTGACACTTGGCAAGATGCAATTGATGTTTATTCTCGCAGATGAGTCTCAAAATTATTTTAAAATACAAAGGTTATGGGTTTGTTGAAATGTGTCACGTGGCACTAATTTGTTGAGTTAGACTTGTCTTCAAAGAGCTACCAAAGTGTGAGTGAACATGAGGTAGACACTTGGCAATCTATGATTAATTTACAACCTTGCAAGTGTTTGGGTTAGATGAACTTATTTTAGCAAGTTGAGAAGATGCTAAAGAGCATAAATGTGATGTATGGCATTTCTTGAAGACTCAAACCTTTGCAACTTAGTTTTTTTCAAGTTTTGACTATGAACAAGTGAAATCCATGAATACATGCCATGTGGACTAGGGGAGATGAGTCACTACCTTCAAAAGGTTGTGATGAATTGTGAAGTATTGTGAATAAGTGTGAGGTAATGTGTTAAAGTGTGAAACCATGCAAATAAGTCCTTCAAGCTTGTATGATAAATAACAAAAGTCAGCAACCAACAATCCATGAAATCAACTAAGTAAAGTAAGTTGAGAATGTTGTGTCATTTTCTTCATCAAAGGAAACAACTAGGTCTATTATAAAGCCTTGCAATTCCTTTGGCACAAATTTTGTCCAATTAATGTGAAATCATGTTAAAACATAGTAGAAGCCCACATAAATAAAATGACTTAACACAAGACAAATCCATAGACATATGCAAAAGTGCAAGCTCAAATGGAGGCAAAAACGTTTCTTTTTCATTCAAGGTAAATTTCGACAGAGCTCCGCCTTACAAGCTGAGAGATATTTTTCTCAAATGAGAGTTTACAATATATATAGAGAGAGGAAGCAATGGCACCCTTTTTTACAAGTGGCCCATGTTGCGTTGAAAATATTGGGAAGAAGAAGTCACTGAAAGAATATGTTGTGTCAATTGCCAGTCTTGAATTTGGCATTGAAACATTATTGTGAAAGCATGGGCTGCGCCCCTTTGTATGCAAACAAGACCGCTTCTTCAAGACATTCACACGGTTTGTCTACTCATCAATGGAAAATGGAGAAAATAGGCCACGCCATTCAATGTTCGCACTCCTTGATGACCACTTGGTGGAGACTATTTCAACATGCTGGAATAACTCCTCTACCGATGCTTCCCTTTTTGACACTTGCGGTTGTTTTGTCCATATCTGTGCTTGGCTCCTCAAGCTCCTTTCTCGGTGGGTCACTGAGTTCACTCTTTGACTTTTGTCTTTTCCTGTCTTTTCCTAGCCCTTAGGGATGTCTTTTGTCAATCCTTGGCTCTTTGGGCTTGTTAATTATTTTAAAGACCAATGGTTATTTCATTGCCGTGAAGTCAACGTTCGCACCCCCTCACCTCTTTAGCAACTCCTTCAGCTTCACTTTCCTTCGGACTTTTCTTTGTTCAGGTCTTTGTCGTTGAACCCTTTGATTGAACTTGAACCATTTTTTGGAGTTCAATGGTTCAACGATTCAATGGTCAACACTTTGTATTTTGCAAGGAGTTGCATCCATTCAATTCCCTTGTGAATTAGATGTATCGTTGAAATGACCCATTGAACCAACCTGTTGAACCAAACACTTTGAACTAAACCGATTGAACCAACAATGGTTCAAAGTTCAAAGTTCAAAGTTCTTGGAAAGATCATGCCGTTGAACCCCGACGTTGAACCACCTTTTCCAACTTTAAGGAAACATGCCTTCAAGTTTTGTTCTCTTTCCTTGTGAATTTCTTCCGACAAAATTTCCGAAGAAGCTTTGTAAAAGCCTTGCATTCTTTGAACTAGTCCATCTTTTTGCCAAGAGACTTGTGCAAACCAAATTTGAACTGGCTCAGAAGCAGACCGATTTTGACCTGTAGGACCAAAATGGTCAATAGTTATTTTGAATGTGGATCCCTATTCAGAAAACAGTGAGGTGTGGTGGTCACAAAAAATGGTTTTTATGGGGAAAACATTGTTAAGTGTTTAGAACTCAGAATTTATGGTTTTACTTTAGACAAACCAAATAGACCAAAACATAAAATTTTATATTATCAAACAAAAATGAGACATTTGAGTTAGTTTCAACACATGACATACTAAGTTTTAATACATCCAAAAAGTCAATGTGTGTGAATAGCGATTCATATACCTTTACCTTCAAAGGTTTGATCTAGCATAGGAGTAACTTTCATGATTCAAATTGATGAAATGTACTTCATTTTGTTCATTCATTGGCTAGGGGTGAAGACTTGGGCATTGCTCTACTGTCAACTAGGTGTTTATAACCCCAACATAGATACCTTTAGCTCCACTCTAGGCCTTGATACATTGTGAGTCAAGGGTCCATATCCCTGATGGAGGTTACCTAAATCATCTTTTTTTAAGAAAACTTTTAATTTTATTGAGATATTCATATTCTCATTTGCTTTTATTTACTCAAAGAGGACTGGGAGCCAAAATAACCATGGGTAAATGGATGAATTCAAAAAAATCTTGTCACAAAGCTTTCTCTTTTGTTGTTTCATAGACCTCAAGGTAGCTCTTTAATGCATCAAAGTGTAATGTTGATCTTATTTAATAAGAAAACCATTCTTAATTCACATGTTGATTCTTATAACAATTATCCTATTTTAATTTGATATTATGAAACAACCTATTATGATATTTGTTATATAAAATAAAATTAGACCTTCCAAATTTTCAACTCTTTACAATAGATTCATTTCTTTTTCAACGTGATTTAAAAGTGTCCAAGGGCTCTAGTTCCATGGTTTTCAAGGAGGCGATATCTTCAACCAATCAAAACATTGTGAGGGGAGAGGGGGGGAAATATTTTCTAATTCATTCAAGATCATTCATATTGAAAACTCTAAAACATAGAAAACAAAACCATACACAAAGAAAAATGACACAAAGAAAGAAAAAACAAGAAAGAAAGAAAATAAACTGAAAGGAAACTAATATAAATCTACTCTAAGCCTACACTACTCTTAAACTAAAAAAATTACATTCATGGCTTAGAGGGTGGACCTGAATTTTTTTGCATGAAACATTTAGAATTTCCTGGCAAGAGCAAGCTTTTAGTCATCATAGTTCTCATCCTAGAAAAAACATCCTTATATTATTTCCAAAATTCATTCAATTTATATATTCTAAATCCAAGATTATTCATCATCATACTTTTTCACATGATATTTATCAAACATGGAATCAACAAGAGCATTAGGCTCAGGTAAACATACCTCAAAGTCAAACCAAATAAATTCATAGAATTATTCTACTTTGACCTTTGTGATATTTAGAAATGAAAGCAAAATGAATACCAATTCTTTGTGAGGTGATTCGGCTAGGAGGCAAATTTGTTTTCCTTCATTTTACGCATGCTCAATATAAATTTATGCATCATTGTTGTCCTCTTTTTTCCTACTAGCATCTTGTTTTAGAAAATTACCCTCAACAATAATTTGTTGATTGAATTCGATGCAAGACACAATTTCTTCCTCACTTGATGGTTCTCCAATCCCCTCTGATTCTTCTATGAGAACCTCTTCAACATCATTCTCAAATTCAGAATACACAAAAAAATCACATTCAACGTATTCCTTAATATCACATTCATTTTCATCTACAACATATGTTGTATTTAATTCAATCATGAGATCTAAAAGAAAGGAAAGATAATTCAATGTTGTTTTGGAAGATAACTCCTTATCCAACGTGATAGTGTCTACATATGTTAGAGCTAAAGTATTTGTTTTATATGTTTTCAAGAACATGGATATGAAGGGATCTAAAACATTTATGTATACATCTAAAATGACAACCTCTTGAGGTCTATAACTATTATAGATCTCCTGAAATATGATATTGAAATCCTTAATTGGTTGATTGGGTTGGATTTTGAGTGTGAGCAACTAATTTATTAAAATAAAAGGGTCAACTAGTTGTCTGAATCATAAAATAAATGCAGCATCTAATTCCTTCTAGTTATAAATTGAACCAAAATCTAAATTTAGAAACTAGTCATATTCAAGGCCATCTAACATGAAGGGAAACAATCTACAGGCTACATGCTCATGTTGAATATTTAAAAACCCAAAATATTTTTAAGAGCATTAACAATTTTTCAGTTGTTCTATCAATTTGAAACATTGGTACATAATTGAAAACATTTATGAGAATTTCATGTTGAATTTTAGGGATGATAATAGTTGTTTCATCATGTTCAGTTATGCTTTATCTCTTTTTGATTTGATGATTTTCTATTTTTTAGGAATTTTGACATATTTGACAAAAATTGAAATGTAGTCCCTTTTAGGGCAAAATTAGAACAATTTTGAGTTTTCCAACAAACACTAACATAAACACATTCAATTTCTAATTTTTTATTCAAACCCTAAGGAAATAAAATTCAAAATTCTATTGATGCCAAATTTAGGGCACAAATATAATATTTCATTCACCAAAATAATTACCCAAAATTATAAACATCACAGTTGAATATAGTGCCTTTAAATTTGATTTTTTCATGAAAATATAGGTCTTAAAATTATAATAAAATACCAGTTGAAATTATGAATGATCAAATTCCACAAACCCTCATCAAAGTTGTCCCAACATTAAATTTATTTCTTCTAATAGGTTCGTTTCCCTAGGGAAGGTCTCCAAGGGGTTCGCTACCTTGACAAAGGTCTATTAGGTGATTCATTGCCCTAGAAAATGGCCTCCAACAGTTGCGTGCCACTCACAAATCCTTCTAATTGTTGTGCTTCCCATAAAAGCTACCCTAGAAATGTAAAATTTCCAATCTCTGCTCAATATAATCCTTGAAATAGAGCTACCCCATTGAAGATTAAGGATTTTCATCCTTACTTCAATCTTCCAATGAAGGGTTTCATCTCCAATGGATACAAGTCAAACAAAACATGATCAAACTTATGGTTTCAGTTGATAAAAATGACATGATTCTTAACGAGTCTCCTCTTTATATCATTTCCTTCAAAAGACTTTTCTAAAAGTTGAGTGTTCTATTTGGAGAGAAAGCTAATTATTCAAAAAGCAACTTTCTTATAACTTACTTAAGGGCTAACTTGCCCATGACCAAAAAGGGTCCCCTTTTTAAGTTAAAACAAATTAGAATCAAGTTGCCAACATAAGTCACTTTTTTGACAACTAACACATAATATTATTTTACTTTAAATTTTTAAAAATACTTTTTATTTTAATAATAATATTAATCTAATCTCAAAAAATGGGACATTACAATCTGTCTTTCCTAAATTCATTTGCCCTCAAGAAAATACAAGCTCCATTCTTCACTCCTTATACCCTTCCACAAAATACCAAAATTCCAAATCAACCTTAAGGATTCTTCAAAATGTGCACAAACTTCAACAACCTCTTCCACCTTTGCTGCAACATAATACTCTTCATCCTTTGCTTGGGCTGAAAACAAACTCAACTACTCCCACTCATGCTTGTTACATGCCATGATCATTGTATTCTCCTTGACATGTGCAAATTATGCACTCTTTGACTCATAAGAGTCTTTTTATCAACACTGATATGAGTTGTTCTTATTTTTAAATATACACATAGAACAAACATGTCATTGAAATCAAGAGCTCCCTATACCACTCCTTCAACCGCTTCATCATGCCTCATAGACATGTTGTTCAACTCTCCTCCAATGCTTGCATCTTCTTCATAATTTTCGTTCATGTGATGGACTTCCAAGGGTCCAACACTTATGAAGCTATAATGATAGCCAAATCTATCGAATTGCCCGTGAATTGTGTTCAGCTTTTTGAAAGACAATTTGTTCTCATATGGGATGAAAGCAAAAGAAATGTGCATATCTCACCAAATGACAAGTAAAAGCTTCCCATCTTGGAACCAAAAATGTGAACAAACATTTCAGATATTCCTTCTTGACTTGAAATCCAATGATGTTCTCTTACCACGGTCTGAAAATTTCCATGCAACCTTCAAGTTCAATTCTCTTACTTGACAAGTGAAACCCTTTGGACCAACAAGTGTAGCTCTCGACCCCATTAACAATGATGTCTCTTGGTAGCTCAGAAAATAATTTGATCAAGTGCGCATAATTCACAACACATACCTTCTCTAGATAATCTTCGTTGATGATATTGTAAGTTGTTCCTTCCTAGAAAGGACATAAATCAGCTTAATTACAAGCTGAAAACAAATTATGACAGTCATGAATTGTCTAGTTTTCCACTCAAATCAGAGTAGTGTTGGTTGGAGTATTCATTCTTTTCAGCTGAACCCATTCACCAACATTTTCCAATGATTTAGTGACCTTAAAGAGATCAATCTTACAGTTGTTCAAGTTTAAAAATAACAACTTATAATTTGATTTTACCAAAGTTAGCAACTTGAAAATAGAACTACAAAATTGAAACCTTCTTGCAAGAACAAGAAATGTGAGTATTGTAATGACTAAAAACACTTCTGTAAAGGCTAAATTTTTTTTTCCAACAATCACCAACTAGAAAATGCTCCATCTCTTAACTGAAAATACTTGCCAATCCACTTGTATGGATGCAAATGAAATCATGTGGTGGTTGATTTGTATGATGCCAATAACACAAATTTTGAAATTTTCACCTGGATCCCACATCAATATTGAGAATTTGTATTTCCTAATCCTTGATCTTTCTATTGATATTGATAACATCTATCGCACACTTGTATTAATATCACCAGTGTTCTCTTTAAATTCTTTTAGGTGTTGTCTTGCTTGAATGTCTATCAACTTTGCCTCTTTTGCTCTTCTTAACCAACCATCACACTTCCTTTGGGTCCTGATCACATCTTTCATGCTTGCTTGCAAGGTAGTCAGTATTTGAAGCACAATGCTAAGAGGGGTGGGTGAATCAATCTTTAAAACATTCATTCAATTCAACTTAACATTCATGAGACATTCATACAAATACATAGATCTAGCAAGCATCAGCAACCATACAAGAGCATGAAACAAGATAACACATCATATATATGGGAAACCCTCAAGGAAAATAAAACACACTAATCTTTGAAAATGGACTATAGTCTTATAAGACAAAAATAAATATTTAGTGAAGCACCAACTCCACATGAAGCACCAACCCCAATTAGCCAAGCACCCACTTGACTAGGCTTTAACAAGCACCTACTTGATAAGAGGCACCACCCCCTTAGATGACTCAAAACCAACTCATCCACCTAATTTTTTTGATCACCTTCTGAACACTATGTTGCTCAACCTACAGATAATGACCGCCACTTCATCTCTTCATACTCTTATCCCTCTCAAATTGCTTTCTAGGTCTATTTGCTCAACTATGTCTCTTCAAGACTGATTAGGTCATATCACCTTGATCTTCATACTCAGACCTCCTATTAGATATTCATGACAGTCCCTCTACACCCCTCTGATGGTCTACGTGACCTCCTTATTCTCCTCAATCTTATTTTCACATTCACTTCCTCTAAGCATACTCAGATAGGCCTAAATTGCCTTGTATTTACACAAGTCTCTTGCTCATATCCCTCTTGGTCAGACACACACACTTGCCCACTTAGATTTACCACATAATATGCCTTAGGACATGTTACAATAAGAATCAATCACAATCTCAGGTCAGTCACAACTCAATAGGCTACATTCCTTCTTTAAGTCTCATGGAGACCTATTAGATATTCTTAGTCACACGTTACACTTTACCTTTCTTGGAACACTTTCAAAATCCACACATGGTAATAAAACTTTATATATCACTCAAATATACCCCTACTAAGCTCATCTTAGGTCCAAACACCTCTTGAAACACTCCATTAGCACTGTCCACATTAGGCTTGTGTGTAGTCAAACATTGTATGATCTCTCTTATGCTTGATCACCTATATGCCATGTAACCAGAACATACAAAACATGTTTATAGAAGCTATATAACCTTAATTTCATCCTCATTCACTTGGTACTCTCTGACTCAATGACCGACATTGGTCTTACTCACCCTTTAGGTCTCATGGAGACCTACTTCATTAGGTATGCTCTCTTGACACTGAGACTTGATCTTCTTGGATCTAGATAGCCTTCTCCAACCATCACAAACCACTCAAAAACTTTTCCAATGATTTATTTCAACCTATTTCATGATTTATTACATATGTATCCTATTTTTATACCCTTAAGCCCTCTTTAGGATAGACTACCCTATTAAGCATGTACACCGTAGAAACTATCTTGAAAGAATGAAGTTCAATCACTCGTTTAGCATCTCTCCCATGACAAATGAAAAATATAGACATATAACATATGACCTCATGAACATCCCCAACTACTTGTAACAAATTCACTCAAACAAAAATGGTTCAAGAACAGCTCTGCAACTTGTTCACTCAGAACTACCAGAATACTCAAAAACATAGTCATAAGGAATTAAACTTCAACCACTTGTGTAGACACTTTTATTGACTCTTGATGTATGAGAATGATCCTATGACATCTTTAGAGAATACTCAAATTAAAAACTCATAAGGTCTAATAGAAAATATTAGTATTACAAATGAATTCCTTGACTTATAGTCTCACAGTCCAATCCTGAATAGACAAGTCATTTTGTGACCACATTTTCTTCACTTATACTGACCTCCAAAACTTATACCAAGCATGATCATGACTTTAAAGTCATGAATAAAAACTCCATACACTACATTTCATCACTATTTTATGAAATTACACTCAATTCCAACTTTTCATCACTACAACTCAGAACTGCGAAGATTATCAAAAACACAATCATGAAACATTGGCCTTCTAACACCTATATAGGGATTTTAAAGACTTAAAATGCATGAACATAATTCTCTAACATCTCTATACCATATTCAAATACAAAATCAATATGGTCTAATGACAAATATTAGTCTTGCAAACCAATCTTTTGACCTCTCTCCTCACAGTCACACCAGAACCAAATAAACAATTTTGGTTTCAACTTTTCAACCTCTATACTTGACTTCCAAACCCTCTATTAAGAATTAATAGGACATAAAAGTCCCAAACAACATTTTAATACACTTTAATCCATCAATATTTCATGAAAATACATCAAGAATCATTTTCTCATCACTACTTGGGTTTTGCACATTTTGCTCTATTAGGCCTATTAGCGACTAGCCTACTTGGACCGCCAAATGTTTACTCTTAAAGACTAGAACCAATCCAAAAACCACCATGGACATCAAATACAAGTCTCTACCTTCTCCATCCAATCATTTGAAAACTTTGTCTAATACAACTTTTGATAGTTATAGTAACTTCTTCAGAAACAACTATGTATCTTCACATTTTCTCTCTCCTCTCTCTAACCACCGCCACTTGGAGGTACACGAGAGATTTCACTAAAAAATCCAAACACTTACCTGAGCATTCCAAATTTTAAAACCATCTTGAGCACTTTTGAATCATATCTTCAACATTGGGTCACTATTAGGGTTCTAAAAGGGTTTAAACACACTTCCACTATTAACGATTGTTCATAAAGCATAGCCCCTCAATCCAAAAATTAATGCCTAGAATTTTGAGCTACGACCCTTCTCCATCTACCATGAATAGTTTAGGTTCCCATGAATAGGTTTGATGAGCTAACAAACACAAGAAAATCTTTCTCGAATTGAGAACCCTTCATTCTGTGCACTCGAGAGACCTCAAAGCACTTTTTATTGCCTTAACCTTCAAAATTTGACTTGAAACTTCATGAGTACACCTGGGACAACATATCATACATCTAAAAAATCTCCCCTATGTATACTTGCCTTGAAAACTGAACCTCGTGCCTCATTAGGCCATGCTATCACCACCTTGCTTTCTACATCTAAGTCTTCACACCTCATTAGGCCTTAAACTAACATTCAAACCTCTTTTCAAGCTCCCAATACTTCATTCATGTGCTCACACAACATCTCACATGCTCAAACAATGTCAAACATCTTTCTACAACCTTATCTCACCATGTAACCAAGCTTATGCCTTCACACAAGGTCTTTTCATGCCATAACTAAGCTTCAGAAGACACCTTGTCCTCAAAGACACTTGATATCAATCTTCTATAACCTTTACAAGCCTAAGAATATCCATCTCACCATGCCACCATGCCTCTTCATGCACAAGACTAGGCATCCTATGCACATACTTTCTCAAGACACTACTAGGCTCAAGCACTTGATAACTTTGACAAGGACTTTCTATGGTGTCCTTCACGTCACTCATGCAAACAGAAGAACATATACCAATCATATCTTACACTCTTAGAATCACTGCAACATTGATCAATATTCTCTCTCATAGATACACTCTTCAATGACCTCATGAAGACCTATGACCTTGTAACCATGCCAACTGACCTTTAACACTTTAGCTTGTTACAACATAACACTCACTAGAGCACCACTAAGACATCAATGACAACAATAATAGTCACATGACATCAACCTTCATAAGCACCTTTGACATCAATCTTCACAAGAGAACCTCTGGAACAACAAAGACAATCAATGACAACAACAATGATATCAACATTCTCAAGAACCTTTGACATCAATGACAACATTAATGCCAAACCTCAACAACATGAACAATGCTCAACAACCGATTCCCTTTCAACCCTATGATCCACTTTTGTTGTTGATGGTGGATCATTAAATTATGCCTCACATATATAATTTACTCCTTTCTTTTCCACTGAACTCTTAGGGCACTTAGCTAATGGTGTTTCCTTTTTTAGGATTTCTTCTTTGGCTTCCTCATTCCTTTGCTCCTTTGTAAGGTTTTGGAATTCAGATCTTGCTTTTTTTAATTTATTTTCTTCTAAAAGAGACTCTTGAGGTCTAGGGCTTAATCCTACAAACTTCACCCATACCTTAGGACCCATTGCCCTTAGTTCCTTCTAAGATTATTGCATAGCTTGCAATATCTCTTCCATGGCTTCCTGTGTTGATTCAACTTTCTTTCACTGCCTTACATAATGAAGAGTCTGAAAACAACTTGATACATACAGCTAGCCAGAAAATGGCTATGATACCACTATAATGTCCCTTTTAGGGTAAAATTAAAACAATTTGAGTTTTCCAACAAACCCTAACATAAACACATGCAATTCCTAATTTTTTATTCAAACCCTACGTAAATAAATTTCAAAATTATGTAGATGTCAATTTTAAGGCACAAATACAATATTACATTCGCCAAAAATTATAAACATCACAGCTCAA
Organism: Torreya grandis; assembly: GCA_037957365.1. Lineage (NCBI taxonomy): Eukaryota > Viridiplantae > Streptophyta > Pinopsida > Cupressales > Taxaceae > Torreya > Torreya grandis. The sequence continues at coordinate 2,003,717 of JARHVA010000368.1, forward strand.
TATAGTACCTTCAAATCTGATTTTTGCATAAAATGTATGTTTGAAAATTACAATAAAATACCAGTTGAAATTATGAATGATCAAACTCCATAAACCCTCATCAAATTTGTCCTAACAACAAATTTAATTCTTCTAATAGGTTTGCTGCCCTAGGGAAGGTCTCCAACGGGTTCACTATCCTCATAAAGGTCTACTAGGTGGTTTGTTTCCCTAGAAAAGGGCCTCCAATAGCTTCGTCCCACTCACAAACCCTTCTAATTATTGTGCTTCCCAAAAACGCTGCCTTAAAAGTCTGAAACTGCCAATCTCTGATCAATGTAACCCTTGAAATAGAGTTACCCCACTAAATATTAAGGGTTTTCATCCTTGATTTAGTCTTCTAATGAAGGGTTTTGTCTCCAATGGATGCAAGTCAAGCAAAACATGCTCAAACTTGTGATTTCAATTGATAAAAATGACATGATCCTTAATGAATTTCCTTCTCTTTTTATATCCTTTCCCTCAAAATTTTTTTCGAAAAGGTGATAGTTCCACTTGGAGGGAACGTTAAATATTCAAAAAGCAACTTTCTTGTAACTTACTTAAGGGCTAACTTGCCCATGATAAAAAAGGGTCCTCTTTTTAAGTCAAAACAAATTAGAATCAAGTTACTAACATAAGTCACTTTTTGGCAACTGAGACATATTATTATTTTACTTTCTAAGTATTTAAAAATACTTTTTTATTTTAATAATAATATTATTCTAATCTCAAAAAAAGAGAAATTATATGAAATGAAAACGCACAAGGGGAAACTGGTCGCAAGAGGGCCTCCTAACATCATTTAATATTTCAATGTAGGTTTTATGCACACCAAAGACTTCATGGGTTTTCACCCTCTCATTTTAGGACTATTGATAATTTGCCCATGGCATGAGCTATAGGTTTTGACTCTCCTAAATAATCTACATGGAATAACTTGTGACCTACAACCCAACAAGGAGATTCACTCGAGTGATCATAACAACACCCTAAGAGGCATATTTACAGTGATGCTATATTACAAAAATCAGATCTCATAAAAAGGGTAAAAAGTAAGGGAAGGGTTAGCTTAGAGAAGAAGATTTTAGACTTCGGTTGAGTAACAATGTTTTTTAAGCAACATCTATTGAGATCTACTTCAAAGCAATCAACATTCTTCAAATCTAGTTATGCACTCATATCAAAATAAACAAAGAGTAGAAGTCTAAGAAACTAATGATTATGAATTAATCTCATAAGTGTCTCTTTGAAAGATAAATTGATTACAGACAACAGCTAAAAGCACATTCTACTACAACGATTCTATAAAGATCTAGTTTGTTGGATAAAATAGTAATCAACACATCTAACTAAAATAAAACATCAGTCTGAAATCAAGAAAGAAGAAAATTGAACAAACAAAGAAAAACCTATGAACCTTTCATAATAATTTCAAAGTTCTCTCATTCCATTCTATTAGAATCATCCTTCTCTTGGCAGCAAATCAACGAGCAAGCTAACTAGAAACGTAGTTTGGCAAGTAAGCCAAAGAGTGACCTCTTGGGTAGCTTGCCAAAAAGCTAGTGACTGAGCTAGGCAAATAGATCGACCTTTTACAATATTTACAAATGATAATTTTATAGAACATGAGACCCTACATGCTTATGGTCATGATGGCAAAGTTTGTTACACAAGAGACAAAAACAAGTGGGTAGTGATAGACAATCAACATAATGAACTGTTTCATTAGGATTACCCCAACATGATCTATTACTTCAAAAGTCCTCTTATGCCTTTAATTTTCTTACAAGCCCATATCAATCTCTTACAAAGGATCAAGACAATCATGGCTCTCCCATGCCTAATAAATGTGCTCCCCTTTCAATGCCATAAATATTGACAGAGGACAATTGCAGGTGGTTGTTGTGTCTATAGATTTGACTATTTGATGAGTAGGGACAGGGCTTTAATTTCAATCATATGATCATGGGATGATGTGTCTATTTGAGTCAACTTGTTTGATAGTTGTGTGCCATTGTGTCCCTTTTTTATTTATGTTTGTGCTATATGGCACCATATCATGTAGTCATGGCTTTAACTCAGAGTCTTTGAATCATAGCCCACTTTCCTTTACAAATACTTGTGGTGATGACAATTAGCACCCTCTGATTGCTTCACATTCTACAAAGTATAGAACTGCATAGTGAAGACCTATGAAATAAAGACATGTGGCATGTTTTGCTTGGGTCGCATTCCTATAAGGGCATAAACATTAAAATACAATGCACTTCCCTTTGATGTCACAAAGATGCAAAAAAATTGCCAAGTGGCACTAAGCATTAACGTATGGTAGCATGCGATTATTTCACATCCTCGCAGTCCATCTTTGGTGAAAATGTTTGCAACTGATTGCAAAGGTGCGAGTGAACATGAAGTTGAAACTTGGTAGGATGTGATGAATTTGCATTCCCATAGATGAATCTCAAACTTATTTTGAACTACAAAGGTTGCAAGTTTGTGGAAACATGTCATGTGGCACCAATGAGTCGAGTTCGACTAGGCCTTGAAGCATTTCGAAAGCCCGAGTGAAAGCAAGGTAGACACTTGGCAAGCTATGATTGCTTCGCAACCTCGCCAAGTGTTTGGTCTCGGGGAACTTTTGGCAAGTTGTGAAGATGTGAGAGCGCAGAAATGTGACGTGTGGCATTGCTTGAAGACTCAGACCCTTCACAATTTAGTTCTTTCCAAGGTTTGACTACGAACAAGTGCAAAGTTGTAAATACGTACCACATGGACTGGAAGAGTCAAGTCATTGCTTTCAAAAGTTGAGATGAGTTGCAAAGTATTGCGAATAACTGTGAGGCGATGCAATGAAGTGTGAAAGCCTACGAATAAGTCCTTTGAGCTTGTATGACAAGGAACAAAAGTTAGCGACCAACAATCGATGAAATTGACTAAGCAAGCCGAGAATGCTACGAAGGAAATAAATAAGTTTATTAAAAAGTCTTGTAACTCCATTGGCACAATTTTTGCCCTACTAATGCAAAAGCATGCCAAAACATAGTAAAAGCCCACATTAATAAGCTCTAAATAATGTTGATTTGTTTGCATACGTCCAATTTTAAATAAGTATACATTAAAACAAGCTTTGAAATAGTGAGGACTATTAGACCTAAAAATTCAAACTTAAACAATTATTTTTGTGAGTTCTCAAGTGTTTTGTATGTTTTGTTATTTTGAATGTGGGTCCCTATTTAGAAAAGAATGGAGCGTGTTGGTCACAACACCATTCATGCCCCTTACCCTCCCATAAGCACCTTGACCAAGCCCAATGGTGGATTTGGAATTCTACCCTCCTCTTCAAGTAGCAAAACAACCCAATTCGCCCTTTATAGCTTCATCTACTTTTAACAATGTGTGTGAGGGTTCTTTTGTTATGCACCTAGGGTATGATACTCTGAAGTGTACGGGTTGATGGAGATGCCAACGTGTGTCACACATCCCCCTTATTTATATTGAGTCAAATATGTTGGGTCAAATGGGTAACTTGTAGAACTAGTTATATTGGGTAATGAGCCTGGTGGCGTATGTTGGGATTAGTGTTTTCACCCCTCCATTATTATTAATGAGAGGTGTATATATAAGAGGTCAATATCATTAGGATGGATTCCAAATATATGGAGTTATTCCTTCCTTTAAGATTATTGTTGGTGTTGCCCTAACTTAGAGGTAATTATTATTATTTTGAGTATAATGGATATTAGGGTATATTAGCCCACAAACATCTCTTGTGTTGTGTGATCTCTATTATATTATGTATATCATTGTTATTATTTGGTATATTTTGTATTTTAGATATTTGAATCTTACTATCTCCTAATCATGCAGAGGCTATTAGAGAGGTTCATAGGCAATCCAAGAAGGCAAACAATTTGTCGACAAGAATCAAGCACACAAGTAGGCAGAGCACAATGTCTAAACAAGCATAAGTGTCTTTCCAAGTGCCCCGATTTGGTGTTTTGATGTGGACTTACATTTAAAAGTTAATTGGTTGGATTTTAAATCTCACTAATGGGCAAGTGGCAGGTTCTATGTAAAGCAAGCTTAAAACCTTCGCTTGAGAGAAGGCTAAAATAAATCAAAAAAAAGTAAGTGCCTTGCCAAGCAACCCAGTTTGGTGTTTTGGTGTGGACTTACAAGTTAATTGATCTGAGATATGAGTTCATTGTTTATGATATTATGTAGTCTTAGTAGATTAGTTAAAGTATATGACAGCACCCCTGGTCTGCTGAATAAAATTTGTAACGTCGCTTGTTTGGGAGAAGCTGACTTGCACATGGGCTAGTGTGGCATGTAATTGTTTAAACGATCTATTTAAATATTTTGAGTATTGAAAAATAGATAGAAAACACAAAGGACTTGGTTGAAGGAAGAGGAGAGGAGTTTGGTCCTCTTTTATCTCTTTGAAGTTAAAAACCCAAATGCCACTTATACGTGTAAATCTTGAATTGAATAGATAAGCATGAGAAGCTCACAATCCGAATTTAGTGTTTGACACTTAGGCCTCCCCCACAAAATTTTAAACAAACACTAAACAACCTCAGATTGATTTGTTACACAAATATATTGATTTGGAAATGAAGGTGAACAAGGGTTGGAAACCTTGGTCTTGTATGTCAAGAATCCACAAATAGTATCAGTCACTTTCTAACCTTAGCACATTCCAACGAGGTAAAGTTGAACCTTCTGATGAAATGAACATATATTTACACATATATCAGCCCTGATCTTGTCATCAATAGGAGGTACTTAAGTTTCCCATCTAAAAATAGTAAGAAAAGATACTATATTCCTTTATTTTACCATCATAAAATTAAAGAGTTGCATTTAGGTTGTGTTGCTCTGTAGAACAAATGATTAGCTACTGCATAGACTTTCTAAACAATTTTGTTTGGCATCTGTGCTACAATCTACCCAAAAATGCAATTGGCAGGTCCCTCAAATGTGCTTTGCAAACTCAAACTTAAAACCAGAACTTTTAGAGACCAATAATCATGGGATGATGCCATCTTCCTCTCCTTCCGGTGCCTGCAGTCAGATTCCAGTCACAAACTGTCAATTCTATGCAAGTTGTATCTTTCAGTTACCTTCCCATGATTTTCTGACCACCATACTTTTGTTTTCTGTTCACTAATTTTTTTTCGGCTGCATGACATACAGAAAATAATCATTAAACATAAAATGTTTTGAAGCTTTTAGAAGTCACTGCTGACCCAGTGTTTCTAAACCAACTTTTAAAGTCTTGGGCTACTCAAAAATGTTGTTTCCTAATGATTTACCAGGTGTAAATGAGACACATTGTCAAGTGATATATACCTGAATCGCACACATTTAAGGTATTTAGTACCATTTAGAAGCAACAAAAGAGTAAGGCACACACCAGGTTCATCTTCCTGGACCTTCTCTAGCTCTGTTTCATGCCCCTTATCCACTTTCGTTTCTGTGAATCTTGAACAATCGCTATCTGATGACCTTGTAGTTTCTACTGGAAAACTTCCGATGGCCTCATCATCTAGCCACACCTTATCATTGCTTCTATTAACTCCCATAGTTGCAGGCAAGAGAGAATTGTGGTTGAAAACCTCCTGGCGATCAACTGCTAAAGCAGTGTTGGAAATGGCTGATTTACATACTACATTTGAAGCCAAATCTGGCCTGAGATAATTAGTAATATATTCTCCAGATAGTTTCTCCACCATATCCTTCAACTTACAAAAATAGACAAACACAGCAACAGAATTTGAGTTAGTTTTACCTTCAAAATAGTTTCTTTGGACCATATTTAGTAAGATTAAGTTATTAATTAATTTATTATTGCTTTTCTAAAGTCCCTCCAAGGCAGAAAGCATACACTTTCAAACTAATTCCGTTCAGCAATGTCCAGGATAGAGTTCATCCTGGGAAAGAGAATTTCATAGAAATAAAGGCGCTGGCATACAAAAATGAGCTTATAAAGCTGAGAAACATAATGTCTAAGAACTATAAAGCATGCAATTTAACAAAGTTTCAGATATTTCTAGATCATAACTCAGAAACAATAAATAGTATTACAGAAACAACTCTAATAAACAATGCACATACTTCCAAAACTTACCAGATTTTCAAGAAAACAGAAAAAAGAATTGGTAGATACTATAGAAAAAATGCAGTGTACATGACGAATTAATGTTACTAAGAAAATTTCCAGGGCATTCATTTGAGTGATCATCAATAATGAAAAGTTTCAATCTCTTCAGATGAGTTGAAGAATATGTGCAAAGTCTGATAAAACTAAAAGCACATTAGTTCAATGGCACAAAAGTTTGGTTTCAGATTATAAAACATGAATAAATATCATAATAGAATATCTAATTAAGAAATATAGTAAACAAAAAGCATACAGAAATTTAAGCCGGTGGCAATGAACTGGTTAATGGTCCTACAGAAAAATATTTTAAATATACCTTTTGTGGTATCACTATTATCACTTAGATTTTGCACCCTTATTTGTGTGGTAGTGTGTTGTGCAGTATGAGTTGCACACTGTGAGAAATTTAATAACACAATGGGATCACCTCCAAGCTGTGGGACCTTGGCGAATTGAGGTGAACCTTTGGAGAAGGTGGACTTCCTTTCACTAAGTTTGATGCAACTGATATATTACCAGTTCACCTTAAAATACTACTTAGTGATCTTGCTCTTAACTAGGGTTTGACTTGTGAGGAAAAGATTTTTAAAAATAAATTTGTAAAACTGGAAAATGGTGATTGCACCAAATGACTATAGTGGAAATTAATGCTTGCTTTGTATGAACACAGAAGAACAATAAATACATTGAAGTATATTGGAGCACAGACTTATACAAATATGAAACCAAAGGGAATATTGGGCACTTATCATATAAGGAACAAGATTCTTTATTTTAATCAAATAACTTTTCAAAAGGGTAAAATAATACCACAGATGAATTTATGTGACTGAAACAAGAATCAAAGCATTTACAAACTTTACAAACAGTCGTGCATACATAAAAATAACACAGACAAGGAAGGCAAACTTCAATCTATTATCATTCTCCAGGTTACAGTATGTAGATCAACTGTTCAAAATGCAGAATAATTTCCCCAAAAGCAAAAAGATAAGATGGGTTATGCCATGGTACCCATATTTATACAGAAATACTCTCTTGAAAGAGAGGCAGTTATCAAAACCCTATGCCTAGTTAAAGAACAAGAAAATCCAGAAAACCTCATGCAAATGGCATGATCTTCAGTCTGGAATGGCGTCCTTAGTGAGGTAGATGGCTGGAACAAGGAACATGCAACTGTTTGGCGCTTCAACAAGTGCTAGAGGCGTGAAAAAATCCGTTGAATCTTCATGCAAACATCCTCTTTGTCTTCAGTTCAGTCGTTATCTTTTCCAAGGAATGAGGTGCCAAAATGAGCTATCACTTAGAAAAGTTGAATGCTTTTAAGTATTTTAGGTTATAACTTGCAAAACCTAATTTGTATTTCCAAGTTGAGACTTTAATAACTTTTTAAGTCATCCAACTTTGACAAAATGGAAATTGTAAATTACAACATGAGTTTTTGCAAGTTAAGCAACTCAAACCTTGTTAAAAAGAAAAGTGCAATTTACAAGTTTCACTTTCACAACTTTTTAGCCTGTCAAAAAGATACTTGAAAATTACAAGTGACTCTTTCTCTAAAACAACTGCCAGAATGATAGATGCAATTTGCAACCTGCAACTTTACATTGTTTCTTATAACAAAGAAATGAAATTTACAAAATGTACTTTTACAATTAATTGAAAGAATTAGTCTACAACCATGACCTTTGAAGATTCATTGCCCTTCTTTGCTTGTATTTTTGCAATGTAAGCATCAAAGCTTTTGAAGATCTCTTGGAGATGATCTTCGTCAGGACCAAGTGAATATAGGTTGCTTATCTCACATTCTGCCATTATCTCAGAGAGTTCTCTAGATGCAGCCTTGTATACTTGAGTGTCTTTCCCCATTTGATCCAGTGTATTGTGATACCTGATGAATCTATAGATGGAACTCAAGTTGAACGTTGTATCCTGTTCTGACTCTCTCTTGACCACTCCTTTGAACTTGTCCTAAACTTCTTGAACTGAAAGGATTTTATCTTGTTGATATGTTGCTTCACATGATAGTCTACTGAGCAAATCCTCAATGTCACAGATTGTATTTGTGGCCTTATCACATGTACCCTTGGTCATATTAATACTCTCAGTGAGTATTCTTATTCTGAAATTGGTTGCCCTATCCAGTTCCACATGCTTTGCATCACTTTTCAATATCTTCTCTGCAATGAGGGTATCAATATCAATCAAGTCAACAGCTTGCAATTTTGGGAAGAATAGGTTCAAACTTTCTATCTCTTCCTCGTATTTGCTTATTTCTACTTTCAAGGATGCCTGATCATCTTTTAGAGTCTTGTAATAGTCCATTGCTAGCTCAACTACTCTATTTCCTTTCATGATAAGCTCCTCAACTCAGTCTTTTGTGGCCCTTCCCATACTACTGATCTTTGTCATTGTTTCAAGTGTTTCTTTGTCAGGGAACTGAGCAAGAGACTGAGTTGGTTGTGCTACTGGCTCTATAAACTTCTTCAAAGCAGTTGTCAATTGTTCAACTTTATTCTTCAATTCATCCTTTGCGACATTGTCACTATCCATCTTCTCTAAAAGAGAGATAATACTTGACTGAGCGTCGTGTTTCA